>CM059817.1:23571988-24091988 GCA_030435695.1 Brachymystax lenok tsinlingensis
AAGGTCCTGGAGTGGCCTAGCCAGTCTCCAGACCTTAATCCCATAGAAAATCTGTGGAGAGAGCTGAAGGTTCGAGATGCCAAACGTCAGCCTCGAAACCTTAATGACTTGGAGAAGATCTGCAAAGAGGAGTGGGATAAAATCCCTCCTGAGATGTGTGCAAACCTGGTGGCCAACTACAAGAAACGTCTGACCTCTGTGATAGCCAATAAGGGTTTTGCCACCAAGTACTAAGTCATGTTTTGCAGAGGGGTCAAATACTTATTTCCCTCATTAAAATGCAAATCAATTTATAACATTTTTCACATGTGTTTTTCTGGATTTTTGTTGTTGTTATTCTTTCTCTCACTGTTCAAATAAGCCTACCATTAAAATTATAGACTGATCATTTCTTTGTCAGTGGGCAAACGTACAAAATCAGCAGGTGATCAAATACATTTTTCCCTCACTATATGTATGTATATATATCTATATATATATATACACAATACCAGTCAAAAGTTTGGACACACCTACTCATTCAAGGGTTTTTCTTTATTTTTACTATTTCCTACATTGTAGAATTCCACAAATTCACTTTCAACAAGGCATACCTGTTAATTTAAATGCATTCCACGTGACTACCTCATGAAGCTGGTTGAGAGAATGCCAAGAGTGTTCAATGCAAAGGGTGGCTAGTGTGAAGAATCTCAAATATAATATTTATTTTTATTTGTTTTAACACTTTTTTGGTTACTACATGATTCCATTTGGGTTTTTTCATAGTTTTGATGTCTTCACTACTATTCTACAATGTAGAAAATAGTAAAATAAAGAAAAACCCTTGAATTTTCACTAAGTCTGCTCCCTCAGTTTGTATGATGGCAATTTGCATATACTCCAGAATGTCATGAAGAGTGATCAGATGAATTGCAATTAATTGTAAAGTCCCTCTTTGCCATGCAAATGAACTGAATCCCCCAAAAACATTTCCACTGCATTTCAGCCCTGCCACAAAAGGACCGGCTGACATGTCAGTGATTATCTCGTTAACACAGGTGTGAGTGTTGACGAGGACAAGGCTGGAGATCACTCTGTCATGCTGATTGAGTTTGAATAACAGACTGGAAACTTCAAAAGGAGGGTGGTGCTTGGAATCATTGTTCTTCCCCTGTCAACCATGGTTGCCTGCAAGGAAACACGTGCCGTCATCATTGCTTTGCACAAAAAGGGCTTCACAGGCAAGGATATTGCTGCCAGTAAGATTACACCTAAATCAACCATTTATCAAGAACTTCAAGGAGAGCAGTTCAATTGTTGTGAAGAAGGCTTCAGGGCACCCAAGAAAGTCCAGCAAGCACCAGGACCGTCTCCTAAAGTTGATTCAGCTGCGGGATCGGGGCACCACCAGTACAGAGCTTGCTCAGGAATGGCAACAGGCAGGTGTGAGTGCATCTGCACGCACAGTGAGGCGAAGATTTTTGGAGGATGGCCTGGTGTCAAGAAGGGCAGCAAAGAAGCCACTTCTCTCCAGGAAAAACATCAGGGTCAGACTGATATTTTGCAAAAGGTACAGGGATTGGACTGCTGAGGACTGGGGTAAAGTAATTTTCTCTGATGAATCCCCTTTCCGATTGTTTGGGGCATCCGGAAAAAAAGCTTGTCCGGAGTTGACAAGGTGAGCACTACCATCAGTCCTGTGTCATGCCAAAAGTAAAGCATCCTGAGACCATTCATGTGTGGGGTTGCTTCTCAGCCAAGGGAGTGGGCTCACTCACAATTTTGCCTAAGAACACAGCCCTAAATAAAGAGTGGTATCAACACATCCTCAGAAAGCAACTTCTCCCAACCATCCAGGAACAGTTTGGTAACGAACAATGCCTTCTCCAGCATGATGGAGCACCTTGCCATAAGGCAAAAGTGATAACTAAGTGGCTCGGGGAACAAAACATCAACATTTTGGGTCCATGGCCAGGAAACTCCCCAGACCTTAATCCCATTGAGAACTTGTGGTCAATTCTCAAGAGGCGGGTGGACAAACAAAAAACCCACAAATTCTGACACTCTCCAAGCATTGATTATGCAAGAATGTGCTGCCATCAGTCAGGATGTGGCCCAGAAGTTAATTGACAACATGCCAGGGCGGATTGCAGAGGTCTTGAAAAAGAAGGGTCAACACTGCAAATATTGACTCTTTGCATCAACTTCAGGTAATTGTCAATAAAAGCCTTTGACACTTATGAAATGCTTGTAATTGTACTTCAGTTTTCCATAGTAACATCTGCCAAAAAATCTAAAGACACTGAAGCAGCAAACTTTGTGGAAATTAGTATTTGTGTAATTGTCAAAACTTTTGGCCATGACTGTACACAGTTTAATGGTGTGTTTAGACAGTATGGACAGTATATAAATAGAAAAGTATATACAGCAGTGGAGGATCCTCAGAGGAGGAAGGGGAGGACCATCCTTCTCAAAAAATCAAAAAGTATTTGACGCCCTCTCAATCAGTTTAATGGTGTAAAATATTTAAAAAGTGATCCCTTTGTAAACTATACGAAATATATTAATGACACCAAATAATTTATTAAAACACTGTTTGGCGATTAAGGTTTTCAGTAGCTTCAACAGAACTCTGTAGGGTAGCACCATGGTGTAGCCGAAGGACAGATAGGTTCCATCCTCCTCTGGGTACATTGCCTTCAATACAATACCTAGGAGGCTCATGGTTATCACCCCCTTCCATAGACTTGAACAGTAATTATGACAACTTCTGGAGGATGTCCTCCAACCTATCAGAGCTCTTGCGGCATGAACTGACAATCAAAGGATCAGAAAATGAATATAGAACTGAAACCATAAGTTACAGATAGCTAGCACTGCAATGTATAAAATGTGGTGTGCAGTTGTCTCAAAGAGAGAGAAAGACACTAGTTGAACAGTTTTGAACAAATTCATTTCTTCCAAAATGAAGGAGAAGCAAGAGAGCGATAGAGAGAGAAGGATTTTTTCATTTTTTTTTCACTTTCAGTTTCACATACTTTAACTAGCAAATTCCGCTAGCTAGTTTAGCCTACTGAAACACTCTGCTCAAACAGAGGGATGCTATGTTAGCTAGCTGGCTATGACTATCCAACACAACACTGGAACTTTTACAAGTCAAGGTAAGAGTAAATGTTAAACTGCTTACTGAATGTACACTGTAACGTTACTGTATGATTGTAGCAGATTTATTAACATGTTAGTTCTATTAACTATGTTGACTATGACGTTACTTTAGCTAATATGGTGACAACTATGTAGCCTGTGTGTAGCGGTTAGGATATGGTTTGGCTTGGAAAGGTTTTTTAACCTGGTCACATACAGCTGATGTGTTGTGCATTGAAGTCCAAAAGCGAAGGGAAAAGGTGAGAGGAGGAGAGTGCATAGATGCGAGAATGAATACAACATGGCTGCTATGAAAGTGAATTGTTTTTTTTACGCGTGATCAGGGGATATTCATTCTGCCGATTCTGTTGAAAAACATTTCTTAAACGGAAGCAAACGAAACGGAACGTGGATAAACATACCTGAATTTGTACAATAGAAACTCTCGTTTGCAACTGTTGGACTAATGATTACACCCTAGATCAGCTAGATGTCAATGTCTGTCACCTTGATTACTCAAATTTCTCTTGACACTTCGCACCTACACTGTAAACTTTCATTCATAGGCTAGGTTGTAGCAACCTCTTGATGGGTATAGGGAAAATTTGAGTATCATGTAGTAGCCTAAACCTATCACTGTTACATTGAACTGGGTGAATGGAATATGAATGACAGTCATCTGATATGCTGTAATACAAAAAAAGGCCCTGCTCATAAAAAAAAATCTTCCTCCCTCATCTTAAACGGTACCGACCGCCGCTGGTGTACAGCAGTACTTATATAGAATGAGCCTTGTTTAGAATACAGTATATACATATAAAGACAGTATAAAGACAGTATAAAAACAGTATGTAAACATGACTATGTACATAGGGCAGCAGTCTCTAAGGTGCAGGTAGTGTACCGGGTGGTAGCCGCTTAGTAACAGTGACTAATGTTCAAATCAAAATCAAATCAAATGAAATTGTATTTGTCACATGCGCCTGTCATTCATGTTGATAGTTAGGAGCTTTCATCACTCACCTCTCTACATATCAAAGCATCGCAGGGTGTAGCAAAAATATGCCGTCATCACCCATGAGTCTTTGTTACATGAGAGTAGGCTACAACATGGATAAAATACCTTAAGTTCTTAGGAATTTGGGCTAAACTGAATTCAAAGGCTGTGACTGAATCCAAAGGCTGTGTGATCCTTGAGTTTTGCTTTGGTGCTTTGAGGCGTCGTCCAGACTATGTCCTTTAAAGATGTCTACTGGGGCAGTTGGATGAGTATTTCTTTCTCAGTTTAAGACATCTAGGTTATACATTAATAGACACTGTCCCTCTTTTTGAATTCTCAACAGGCTGCAAGATTCATAATCACAACCTCTAAACAGCCCTAAATGTTCTCTCAGACCCAAAATAGTCAAGTCGCCCAAGGTGACTCCTTCTCAAGCCTAAAAAATGAGGGCTACTCAGAGAGGGCTGAAATAGTTCAACTTCGGTGTGGCACAGATTTGTCCACCTTGTTATCTGCTAATGGGAAGCCTAATTGGTCCCACCTGTTTGTCCTCTTCCTGGTCTCCTCCTCAGAACACTGCATAGCCATAGATATATTATTCTCTCACCAAACAACTATTAGCCCATTAGTTAGCCTGATTAGCTAGTCTACTTCTCAAAGTAGCATGTAAAACCATTTTTCATGCTGATTAGCCAGAGAGTTTACTATGGCTATGACAAGGTTACCTTCATGACAAGGTAATCACTACCTTTCTAACTACACTGCTCCCTCTACTGTAAGTGTGAATTGTTCATATTGATAGTTTAGCATCCATTAGAACAGCACGTGGTACAGTTAGCTGACTGTAGATGCAGCTAAGATGTGAAAGAGCGAAGTAACAACATAATATTAGCTCTCTGGAAATGTGGTGTATAAAGAGAAAGCCTTAAGTGCTGTCAGAGGCCCAAGGCGGGCACCCATCCAGCCAGCACTCTCTCCCTACACAGCAATCAATTCACACATTTGACGTTTATGGCCACATGAACCTACCCCATTTAATACTGTCTTAAATAGCATAACCATGCTTTCAGAAACAGCAGTGACCAATTCATGTATTTTTTTAAATATAAAAATAGAACTTTTGTCTCTCTGTTTTAGGACCATTTAGGAAGTGAAATGTTTTTCTCTCCTCAGTTTCAGAGCTACTCTACAGCAAACTTCTGTTCTCTCTGGGAGGCACCTCCTCCCCCTTCCTACATTCCTCTCTCCTCTCCTTTCCCCCTCTCTCCCATCCTCTCTCCCCTCCTTCCCCTCTCCCCTCCTTCCCCTCTCCCCTTCTCTATCCCCTCCTCTCTCCCCTTCTCCACTTCTCCCTGTCTCTCTCCCCTCCTCTGCCCCTCTTTCCATTCCTCTCTCCCTTCTCTCACCCCCCAGGTCCCCAGGTGAAATAATGGGCAAGATCGTTCCCACCCCAAATTTGTCAGTAGTTTACCCAAAATAAAGGAAGCGATAGCAATTAATTAGATTAATCAAAAATGCAAATGAATCATCATAATCCATTTCGACATGATCTCCTTTTTTTTGTCTCACATCACCAACACAATTAAAACAGAAGTAGGAGGATTATCAGACAGCAAAGCCACATGAGCAACTTCCTACATGAGGGAGCTAAAATTGACTCCACAATGCCTCCTTGTAAATTATTCATAAGAAAGAAACAAGCAATGCAACTCACTGTTGTGTACTGCTGTCTCCCAGGAAAGATTATCTATCTGGGAAACTGATCTAATATTGTAAAACTATGCACAGCACAAAGAACATTGATTTAATCAGCATGATCTGTTCTGATTGAATTATTCCCCAAAACTTTTGGTGTAAGCAAACTTGTATGGAAATTATGCTATGGCTGTGCATTAGTGTTTCTTCTGTGAGGGATGTAACTTGATTGTGACACTGTGTCTGTGTGGGAGCACAGCCGTACCTGTTCCAAGGTGAAGGATGTACAGGTGTAGGATCTTAATTTGAACACCCTGTAACAGGAGAACCTTCCTGCAATGCAGGAGATTTAAAAATGGTTGTGTATTTGTTTCAGGAAGCTAGGCATATGTCGCAAATAACAACTTCACAGGAGAGGCATTTGAATGTAATTCATTTATTTGTATGCATTTTTGGCAGAAATGCCTTCTGGGACGTGTGAACTTTCATGTGCCTTCATAACAAACTTGTATGCCATCTGTAAATACGAATACAATTGTTAAATTATGAGCCTAGTGTAGTGGCTCTACAGCAGGTCTTGTCGGAAACAAACGCAGGAGACCAGTTACACACTCCTTACTTTAATAAGGCACAATTAATCTACGAACGTAGAATATAGCTGCTCACACACCGAGCCACAAACATGAAACAATCACGGACAACACTGATGGGGGGAACAGAGGATTAAATAACACATGTAATTAGGGTAATGATGACCGGGTGTGAATAATGACAAGACAAACAGAAACTGAGAAATGGATCGGCTCCAGCAGCGCGCAGACACCGGTCTCGGGGACGACCCGGAGGACGAGGCGCAGGGCGCTCCGGGTGGAGGCGGTGAAATTCCCGCAGCAGTGAAGGATCCAGGATGTCCTCCACCCGCTCCCAGCTTCTCTCCTCCGGACCGTACCCCTCCCACTCCACGAGGTACTGAAGGCCCCCTGCCCGACGCCTTGAGTCCATTATCGCTCGGACTGCATACGCCGGGGCCCCCTCGATGTCTAGCGGGGGCGGAGGGACCTCCAGAATCTCAGGTCCTTGGAGTGGACCAGCAACCACCGGCCTGAGGTGAGACACATGGAACGAGGGGTTAATACGGTAGTCTGGGGGAAGCTGTAACCTATAACAAACCTCGTTCAGTCTCCTCAGGACTTTGAACGAACCCACAAACCGCGGCCCCAGCTTCCGACAGGGCAGGCGGAGGGGCAGGTTTCGGGTCGAGTGCGAACACCGGAGCCTCACTGCGGTGGCGGTCGGCGCTCTCCTTCTGCCGCCTCACGGCTCGTTGCAGGTGCACGTGGGCGGCTTCCCAGATCTCCTCAGAGCGCCTAAACCATTCGTCCACCGCAGGAGCCTCGGTCTGGCTCTGATGCCATGGTGCCAGAACTGGCTGGTAACCTAACACACATTGGAAAGGGGACAGGTTAGTAGAGGAGTGACGGAGTGAGTTCTGGGCCATCTCTGCCCAGGGAATGAACGTCGCCCACTCCCCTGCCGGCCATGGCAATACGACCTCAGAAACCTACCCACATCTTGGTTCACTCGTTCCACCTGCCCGTTGCTCTCGGGGTGAAAACCTGAGGTTAGGCTGACCGAGACCCCCAGATGCTCCATAAAAGCTTTCCACACCCTAGACGTGAACTGGGGACCCCGATCAGACACTATGTCCTCAGGCACCCCGTTGTGCCGAAACACGTGGGTGAACAGAGCCTCCGCGGTCTGTAGAGCCGTAGGGAGACCGGGCAAAGGAAGGAGGCGACAGGACTTTGAAAACCGATCCACAACAACCAGGATTGTCGTCTTCCCTTGTGACGGTGAAAGATCCGTCACAAAATCCACCGACAGGTGGGACCACGGCCGCTGTGGAACGGGTAGAGGTAGTAATTTACCTCTGGGCAGGTGCCTCGGTGCCTTGTACTGTGCGCACACCGAGCAGGAGGAAACGTAAACCCTCACGTCCTTAGCTAACGTAGGCCACCAGTATTTTTCACTAAGACAGCGCACTGTCCGGCCGATGCCCAGATGACCAGAGGAGAGTGATGTGTGTGCCCAAACGATCAATCGGTCACGGACATCGAACGGAACATACACACGCCCAGCGGGACACTGAGGGGGAGTGGGTTCTGTACATTCCGCCCGCTCAATATCTGCGTCCAGCTCCCATACCACCGGTGCCACCAGGCAAGAGGCAGGAAGTATGGGAGTGGGATCGATGGACCGCTCATCCGTGTCATACAACCGGGACAGTGCGTCTGCCTTTATGTTCTGGGAACCTGGTCTGAAAGAGAGCGTAAAATCAAAACGCGTGAAAAACATGGCCCACCTTGCCTGACGAGGGTTCTGTCTCCTCGCCGCCCGGTTGTACTCCAGATTACAGTGGTCTGTCCAGAGGAGAAAAGGGTGTTTAGCCGCCTCAAGCCTTTGCCTCCACGCCTTCAGAGCCCTCACGACCGCCAACAACTCCCTGTCCCCCACGTCATAGTTTCGCTCCGCCGGGCTGAGCTTCTTAGAAAACAGGGACAGAGTTTTGGTGGCGTACCCGAGCGCTGCAACAGCACAGCTCCTATCCCAGCCTCAGACGCGTCCACCTCAACTATGAATGCCAGAGAGGGATCCGGATGAGCCAGCATGGGGGCCGAGGTAAACAGATCCTTCGGGCGACCAAAAGCCCTGTCCGCCTCAGCTGTCCAACGCAGTCTCACCGGGCCCCCTTCAGCTGTGAGGTAATGGGAGCCGCTACCTGGCCGAAGCCCCGGATAAACCTCCGGTAGTAGTTGGCAAACCCTAAAAACGCTGCACCTCCTTTACCGTGGTTGGAGTCGGCCAATTACGCACGGCTGAAATGCGGTCACTCTCCATCTCAACCCCGGACGTGGAAATGCGATGTCCTAGGAACGAGACGGACGATTGGAAGAACAGACACTTCTCAGCCTTGACGTACAGGTCATGCTCCAACAGTCGCCCAAGCACCCTGCGCACCAGAGACACATGCTCGGCGCGTGTAGCGGAGTATATCAATATATGTCATCGATATACGCCACTACACCCTGCCCGTGCAGGTCCCTGAGGAATCTCGTCTACAAAGGATTGGAAGACTGATGGAGCATTCTTCAACCCGTACGGCATGACGAGATACTCATAGTGTCCTGAGGTAGTACTAAATGCTGTCTTCCACTCGTCCCCATCCCGGATACGCACCAGATTGTAAGCGCTCCTGAGATCCAGTTTCGTGAAAAAGCGTGCCCCGTGTATTGACTCGATAGCACTGGCTATGAGAGGCAGCGGGTAGCTGTACCTCACAGTGATCTGATTGATACCTCTATAGTCAATACACGGGCGCAAACCTCCATCCTTCTTCTTCGCGAAAAAGAAACTTGAGGAGGCAGGTGAAATGGAGGGCCGAATGTATCCCTGTCGCAGAGATTCGGCCACATATGTCTCCATAGCTGCCGTCTCCTCCTGTGACAGAGGATGCACATGACTCTTGGGAATTGCAGCGTCTACCAGGAGATTTATCGCACAATCCCCTCGTCGATGAGGTGGTAATAGCGTCGCCCTCTTCTTACTGAAGGCGAGAGCCAAATCGGCATATTCTGAGGGGATGTGCACGGCGAAGACCTGGTCTGGACTTTGGTCTGGTCTGGAGCGCTCTGTTGCCACAAAATATTGGGGTCATGATAGCCCAACCAGGGTATGCCCAGCACCACAGGGAAACCAGGAGAATCAATAAGGAAAAAACTGATACGCTCCTTATGATTCCCCTGCGTCACCATACTTATTGGAGCTGTGGCCTCCCTAATCAGCCCTGACCCCAATGGTCGATTGTCTAAGGCATGCACAGGGAAATGAGCATCAAGAGACACAATGGGAATCCCTAAACTAAATGCAAAGGTACGGTCTATAAAATTCCAAGCTGCGCCTGAATCTACTAGCGCCTTATGCTGGGAATGTGGGGAACACTCATTAAACTCTATCAACACAAACATGTGAGCAACAGGGAGCTCTGGGTGAGTTTAGTGCTTACTCACCTGGGGTGACACAACAGTGCTCTGCCTGCCTCCTCGACTCCCTGAAAAAAAAAAAACAACACCGACCAGCAGTGTGTCCTCTGCGGCCACAGCTGGTGCAGGGAGTGGTTCCTCCTCTGGTCCCCCTTAGCGCAGCACCTCCCAGCTCCATTGGGATAGGAGCGGAGACACTGGAGGATGGAATCGTCAGGCCCTGATCTGGACGTCCGCGGGTAGCCAGCAGGTTATCCAAACGAATGGTCATGTCCACCAGTTGGTCCAGAGTGAGTGTTTTATCCCTGCAGGCCAGCTCCCGACGGACGTCCTCCTGCAGACTGCACCGGAAATGGTCGATCAGGACCCGCTCATTCCATCCTGCGCCTGCAGCCAGGGTACGGAATTCCAGGGCAAAATCCTGCGCGCTCCTCTGTCTTAGAGGCGTTCACCCGCCGCTCTCCCCTCCGGTGGATGGTCGAAAACCGCCCCGAAACGGCGAGTGAACTCCTTATAGTGATCCAACGCCGTGTCCTTGTCCCGAAGGAGCTGGATGAACGGTTGCCAGGTAGATCTCCAGCTGGAGCAAGAACCCCTGGCATCCGGCAGCCGTACCATCATACTCCCTGGGGAGAGAGAGACGAATCCCACTGGGACCAGATGGAAGAGGGGCCAGTAGTTGGGTAGGTGGTGGTGAAGGTAGGGTTGCTTGCAGTCCTCCTCTCTCCAAACGCTCCAGGGTATGCAGCACGCGATCCATTGCTGAGCCGAGACTTTGGATCATCATTGCGTGCTCACTGACGTGCTCCTCCATCTGACTCGGAGGGCTGTTTTCTCATGCTGCTTCCATTTCTTTAGGTCTGTGATTCTGTAGTGGCTCTACAGCAGGTCTTGTCGGAAACAAACGCAGGAGACCAGTTACACACTCCTTACTTTAATAAGGCACAATTAATCTACGAACGTAGAATATAGCTGCTCACACACCGAGCCACAAACATGAAACAATCACGGACAACACTGATGGGGGGAACAGAGGATTAAATAACACATGTAATTAGGGTAATGATGACCGGGTGTGAATAATGACAAGACAAACAGAAACTGAGAAATGGATCGGTGGTGGCTAGAACTCCGGTGACGTCGACCGCCGGTAGACGCCCGAAAAAGGAAAGGGACCAACTTCAGCTGAAGTCGTGACACCTAGTTGGTTAAGCCACGGAAAAAGACAGGATTCTTCCCGCTAGCCATGATTGGCTGAGATTATGGATGGGCAGGATCAGTCAAAAGAGGAGTTTGGATTGGTTTTCCATGTAGCACGCATCTGTCTATAACATGAGTTACTCAGTATGTGCAGATAATCCTTGCTACCAAGGCTTTTTTGAAAGATATAACGTTAACAATGGAAAACTGTAAATGTGTTGCTACTGCTCTCAACAACATTGCTGCCCTGAATTTAGCAGGCGCTATCGACAAAGATTTAATGGAAAAAAGGTTGTGATAGACTACTTTCTGCACATGGTGTGAACCAGAGTGAATTAAATGGGCAAAACAAGCTGTAGCTACAAACAAAACGGAAAAGACACAGGACGTCTTTCACCGTGAAGCATTCCTCCATGTATATGGGTAAGTCTAGCTACATTTTCAGATATTATACGTTTCTAATTTTATCAGAAAGTTGTTTTCATTGCAAGTTAAAGAGTACTGTTAGCTAGCTAGTGAACATTAGTTTGCTGGCTCGCGAGCTAACGTTACGTGTATGATCTATGTAGTAATATTATTAGTATCTCAGAAGGCCATTTGCATTGCTAGTTATAGCTAACATTGAACCTAGTTGGTTGGCTTTAGCGACCTGCAGATTCATACTGCAGCATTTCATGCTTGGTGGCTAGCTATGACAATCCGTTTGTACTGTATGGGTTGGGATTACGGTTAATTGTTTAGCTAGCTAGCTACATGTCTAAACCAAAAACTCCACTTCACCAGATTATTACATGACCCATCAAGTTAGGCAGGTGTGCTGGGGGTGATTATGACCAATATTGTATTTCATGAAGATGTGTACATGTCTAGACAATTGTGACCCATCCACTTAGCGAGATGTGGCTGGGAGGTGGTTAGAGCATTTCTTTCACATGAAGTGTGTCTGGGTAAGCGTCATCTAGTAATTATTAAATATGTATACAACATTTTTATATGGGGATACAAGTTTATAAACTTTCAAAGCAGAATTACTTTCCCATTGTTCATCAACTGCAGTGTATGAATATAACATTTTGTAGCTCTGAGTCACTACTTTTATCCAACGTAAAAATCACAATTTCAAATTTTGCAACATGACATCGAATCGAGGTGGTTCGAGGTTTAAAATTTGAGGTTTAAAAAGGCTTCTGAAGTTTGTAGTTTCCACTTTGAAATTTCAGAATTTATTTCCCCTTACAAAGAATGTATCAACCCCTACAAACATTTCCATTAATGATCATATTTCCTGTTGCTAGAGGATGATTTTTCTGCTGTAGCATACTGTCTCAAATTAAGATCCTACATTTGAGTGGCAGAACACAAGCTGATTGTTAGGCCTACTCAGCTCTCTTAACTTCCTGAACTCTATCTGGAAGTTATGGCTTGTGAAAAGCCTCCCACATCCTGTGTTTCAATTAACATGTTATTTGCCAGTCAGCATGGCCATGACTATGAGCTGGGAGGCAAGTTGGGAGCAGCCATTATGCTCCTGAGGAGAGTGGATCAGCTAAGGCACCGCTTAGGTGTACGCTAAGCTGTTTAGAATCTACAGAGAGGCGCTACCTGCTGAGAAGCTCAGGAGCAATGTTTTTCCTGTCTCTTTTTTCTGAATTCTTCTACAGTGATTTCATCAACACAAACAATGCAGGAGGAGGAGAGAATCCCTACTGCTGTGATGGAGGGAATAAAAGAGGGGTGTCTGGAAAAAGAGAGGGGGAAAGCTGTCATCAGCGGGACCAGATGAAGGCTTGCCAAGAGGAGTCCTTGAAGATTCTATTGTCTTTCATGGTAGCTGTCCATGGTTCTGAAACAACTAAATAATCCTACCTCCCTAAAGAAACCACACTATTTACTCTCCAAAGAAACCACAGTCTCTATTTATACCAGATAGAACTTAAGCTAGAGCCTGGAATATTGTAACATTATCCTGTAAAAAGGGAAGCATCTGTGGTTTGATTGGAGCTATCCATTGCATGTCTCTGAGGGTATTTTTTGTAGTAGAAATGTAGTAGAAATGAACAACTTCAATGACAGCGTTCAGGAATCCATTCACACGTTATCGATGCCTATGGTGACAGGATATGTTCTGTGGTTGCAATCAAACCTGTCATAGTTCAGTTTGTTTTCTGTTTCACCTATTACAATCTCAGGTTGTGAAATATGCTGCTTGAATTATGCAGCCACGGCAGTCAGATCATTTGCATTTAGGCAGTATTTCAGCTAAACCTAAAATTAGCCGTAGCAATGAGGCCTGGAAAGCTAGCAGCTAATTGCATCACTGCTGCAAGAAGGAGTGATAATGCTGCTGCAGAGAGAGAGAGAGGGGGAGTAAGAAGAAAGAGAGCAAGAGAAAAAGAGAGAGAGAGAGAGAGAGAGAGACAGGGGGAGAGGGAGAGAGAGAGAAAGAGGGAGAGAGAGAAGGAGAGTGGAGAGAGAGAGAGAGAGAGAGAGAGAGAGAGAGAGAGAGAGAGAGAGAGAGAGAGAGAGAGAGAGAGAGAGAGAGAGAGAGAGAGAGAGGAGAGGGGGGGAGAGAGAAGGTATTTTCCCAGCTTCTCTGTGTGATTTATGTAAATGAATTAGATGTTTTGTCACAGGAAACCTTCTCCTCCTTCCAGAGTCAGTCAGGTGATCAGTTAGCACCAAGTCTCTCAACCGTGAGGCGGTTCAACGAATCAGCTAACTTCGATTATTGTCACCGGTTCTCCCCTGCAAAGACCAGAGTAGAGATCTAATTATTTCCATGAATGTAACGTGTCAAGTCATGACCATGTCTGCCACGCCACCACCTCGGACTGGAGGTCCTGACGACAGTAGATCATTTGAGACTAGATTAGAATCACGAGATAGGCCTTAGGCGTGATGTACTGTAGGGAATCTTAAGGCCAATTGAAATTGCCCTGGGATATTTGAATGGACATCAATAGAATGAAACAGGAATTACAGGGGAGAGGTAAAGAGGTCTCATACCGCAGACATAGAAATGACCTGCCTGTGTGTCTGTCTGTCTGTGTGTGTGTGTGTTTGTCTCTGTCTGTCTGTGTGTGTGTGTGTGTGTGTGTGTGTGTGTGTGTGTGTGTGTGTGTGTGTGTGTGTGTGTGTGTGTGTGTGTGTGTGTGTGTGTGTGTGTGTGTGTGTGTGTGTGTGTGTGTGTGTGTGTGTGTGTGTGTGTGTGTGTGGCCGTGTGTGTGTGTGTGTGTGGCCCTCCACCGTCTGCCTCCTCCCCGTAGGAGAATACTGTGAGTTATTTTCCCCTCTTGTCCAGTGAAGACTTTATTTTTATAACTGCCTACATGTCAATGTGTCAAGGAACAGCAACCTTGGGGAAAGTAGGCAATCTTAGTGGGTATTGTCCTTTCGCTCCCTGCAGGGGCTTTCCACATCTGCCTGATGCCCTTAGGGTCAGAGACTAAGACTCACTCTCACAATCTGTTTCAGTAAAATCAGGTTGGATTTTTTTCCCACACACAACATGTCTGCAGTACTGTAAATTGAGCAAGTTATGGGGTTTGGAAATGGGAGTACAAGGAC
Organism: Brachymystax lenok tsinlingensis; assembly: GCA_030435695.1. Classification (NCBI taxonomy): domain Eukaryota; kingdom Metazoa; phylum Chordata; class Actinopteri; order Salmoniformes; family Salmonidae; genus Brachymystax; species Brachymystax lenok. The sequence continues at coordinate 23,586,614 of CM059817.1, forward strand.
TTTATAATAACTATTGATGCGCCTATATTTTAAAAAACCTACTGTGATGTTTGATACTATATTGAGTTCCCCAAGAATCTTCCACAATATAACACTGATAGAACCAGTTTGTAGCGGTTGAATGCACGTAATAAAACCAACAGAATCCACGTTTCGTATGGCCTGCCATCTTTATTCCTCTCACAAAACAGCGACCAATTTAGAGTGCTGTCTTGCTGTTTGATTGCTTGCCATGGATGTTCTTTTCCATCACTTTTTTTAATGAGATCCAAATTGGAACCAAATCATCAAATAGTGTATGACTGGCACCTCCGTCCGTGTACTGTCACTAGTATTACATCTCCTTGAATACAAACCTGCACTTTGTTTGTCTAAATATAGACTCTGATGTGTTGTAGCGGATCACAATGTGAAGATGATTATTTTCAGAAAGAGATGATTCTGTACTGCCTAAGATGTGTAATGGAAGACAGGTGACAAGTAATGGATATACTGTAGAATTTACCAATAGTGCCTGGCACAAGTACAGTAACAATTGAACGGTGTCCATCTATATGGGGCTAAGCAAATCTGCAAACTGTCCTCTTATGTATAATCATTACTCTCCTTTGATAGATGTCCACCAGAATCAGAGACGGTGCGTTAAGCCGTTCTCCCCAAGACAATGACTCTCCCCCTGTCTGACACAAAACATTGAGGAGATGGATTTGGGTAATGGCCCAGCAACAGCCTGGTTGTCAAGCTGCTTCACACCACTGAGAGCAGGGAAAATACCCCAACCAGGCACCAGGCCTGGACCAGGACCACGGGGCTGTACCTCCCTGGGCTGGCTCAGCACCATATCACACCTCAATGGTGGATGACCAGGGGTCAAAGTTGAAGGCAGAGGAACACATAAGACTGATGATTGATGATTTCCATGGCCTCATAGCCGAGCTGGAACACTACTCAGGAAGGTGACAGGGTGTGGAGAGACATCAGAAGAGAGTGTTGACTAAAGGGCCAGGAGTTCATTGGTTTCTTGGCAAATGCTAGTCGGTCTACGTAGCTCTAGAACTGTCAGTATATAATATATAGAAGTAGGCCCAGAGATGGTCATCAAAGAGTCAAACAGTGTATTTTGCACATGTAGAATGTACAGATTCTGATTCTATGTTTTCTTATTAAGTCAAGAGCATGAAAGCTGCCACGTTCACAAAGACATTGTCCTGATGGATGATAAAATATCTGACGTTGTCCTTTTGCCAACCTTTAAACATCAGTCTGCCATGTGAGGTTAAATGAATTCCTTCATGTCTCGGGGCTATCTACTGAGGTGTGTTCCATCATCTCATTGCTCTTCTTTGTGTTTCAAGCTAGCCAAGCATTCTTTCAGTGTGTGTGTGTGTGTGTGTGTGTGTGTTTGTATTTGACATATGTATTTCTCTGTGAATGTGCGTGCCTGCATGCTTGTGTGTCTATTGTTTAGCTCTCTCTCTACGCTCTCTAAGAACTCTGCCCAGGAGATTTTTTTCAGTCCTCATTCTGGGGGAGAACGAGTGCAATTACAGGATCTGTCCATCGGTTGGCCTGCCCGTTTTCTGGGGCCTGTGTTGTTGCAGCCAATCACAGTGACAGTCAGAGTGGATTTGTCCATCCCAAGTTGGCGTGATTGATCAACCGGCTCATGACCAGACCATCTTCTGGCCTTCTGTGTGTGTGCATGTGTGTGTTTGTCCGTGTGTGTGCGTGCATGCGTGTGTATTGACAGCGAGGGTCACTGCCAAATCTGCAAGAAGTTTCTCTCGCACCGAAGGGCTGTTTCTCTCCATTGAACTGTGAAGTGCAGCAATCTCCTTCTCCACTCTGCTCTAGCATTCAGTGGACTTTTTTATAAGGACTTTAGTAAATGAAAATTGTGCTGCATGTTGTGGCTGGGGATATCACAGACAGTTATTTGCAAACCATTAAATATAATTTCAATGTACTGTGATATGTTATTTATTTCTGTGCCCTTGTTTTTGAGGACTGTCTACTATGATTTTTATAGTTTCCCTTTTCTTTTGTTTTCCTCTGAGAGTTGAAAGTTTGAGATTGTGATGTGGTTTTACTGCCGAGCGGAGACCCAGCATCATCAAATCAATAGCCTTTGAGAAACAACAACTCACCCGAGACAACTGCATTCATCAAGTAAAAGCAGTCTATTACTCTTCAGAGAGATAGAGAGAGCGAGAGAGAGAGAGAGAGAGAGAGAGAGAGAGAGAGAGAGAGAGAGAGAGAGAGAGAGAGAGAGAGAGAGACAGCTTTATTACAGTTTTCCCCAATTGTTTACATACTAAAACTGGCCAGTGAGGCACAATGACCCAAACCTGTAACTCATTTAGCAGAACCATACAGCAAATCTGCAATACTACTGGCACGTGTTTTGTTTTACACTATATACTGCTTTGCATTTCTATAACAAACATTTGGCAATACACAACCCACAATTCCCTACCTTTGGCACAACCTCCACAACTAAACATATTGTGTGAAAATTAAAAGCAACACTGTTCAACAAACTAAGCTTTATTACCAATTGATCACTTTCACTCTTTAAATGTGCAAACACTAATTGCGTAAATGTTAACTTTGCAATCAGACCTTTGGTATGGATAAAAAGGCCACAGGTTAGCACTCCCCTGTGTGGAGAACAACGGAAGCAAACTTGGCAGAGAGAGGTAGAGGTGGAGGTGGAGGTGGGGGTAGAGGTGGAGGTGGGGGTAGAGGTGGGGGTAAAGGTGGAGGTGGGGGTGGGGGTAGAGGTGGAGGTAGAGGATGAGGTGGAGATGAAGGAAGACCAAGAACAAGGAGAGTAATCTCTGATGAAATTCGGGTGACTGTGGTGGGCCATGTGGTCAACCATGGTTTGACCTTGAGAGAGGCTGGGCAGAGAGTGCAGCCCAATCTGAGCCGCTTCATCGTAGCATCCATCATCCAGACATTTAGAAATGAGAATAGGTGTTTACTGCAGACATTGGACCTCTGTACTTTTTTTACTACTTGACAGTAGTGCAACATAAATCACAGTAACGACTGTAGATTCCAATACATACTGTAATGTTTAATGTATTACTGTACGTATTACATTGGAAGCTATACTACTTTGTAACATGTTTTTCATGTATGCTGTGTTACTGTAGTGTTTACTGTACTGGATGCTATTTAGATTTTGTAGAACTGAAAGACGACCAACACGTACATGGTGGTAGAACACATCTATTTACAGACAAACAGGAGACTGCCATTGGGCAAATGGTAGTTGAAAAAAATGCCATAAGACTGCAGGGAAATCCAACAACAGATTACTGAAAACCCTGCCATCTTCCATAACATCAGAGTGAGCTTATCAACCATAGCCCACATCCTTAAGAAACACCATCTCCGGATGAAGCAAATCTACAAAGTTCCAATTGAAAGGAATTCCCAAAAAGTGAAGGATAAACAGTACAAATATGTGCCAGTAAGTAATGAACTAGTATTAGACTCTTTAAACATTAGAGACTCATTGATGTAGCCAGTGAACTTTACTATACAGCAATTAGTATTTAGTATTTACTGTAATTTCAGAGAATCATCCCCCAGGAACTCATATTCCTAGATGAGGCTGGTTTGCAAAGACGAGGAGGAGAGAAAGGAACATCAGTGGTCAATATAACATCATTGAGGTACCTGGCCAGCACGGGGGAAATGTCACAATATACGCAGCTATGAGCCACAATGGGGTCCTCCACCGCCATGCCACCCTTGGACCATACAACACTGCCCATCTCCTTCATTTCCTGAACACCGTACATGGCAGCATGGTGGTGGAAGGTGTATGATCGCAAACCCCATGAACGTATGGCCCTTCTCCAGGCAATGGAGGAGGCCTGTGCTGACAATTCAGCAGAGGTCTGTCAAGGGGGGATGCATCATGCCAGAAGATATTTTCCCTGCTGTCTTGCCAAGGAGAATATTGCCTGTGATGTTGAAGAAAGCTGTGGCCGGACCAAAACAAAAGACATTACTGATTTTGTTTTCACAATGGAGAATTTGTTTCTTGACTTAAGATTAAAATTTTACTGTATTTTGACACTTTCTTTATTCATTACGTACAATTGATCTAACATACAGTACAGTAGTACAAATATACCTATTTTTCTTCCTTTGCATATGCAACATGGCGCTGGAGGGGATGGCTGCTGTTTGATGGGCTCTTGACCAACTGTGTAATTTGTTCGTTTTTTCGCGTTGTTGGTAACTTATTTTTTTTTTGTAATTTTGTACATAATGTTGCTGCTACCATCACTTATGACCAAAAATAACTTCTGGACATCAGAACAACGATTACTCACCTCGAACTGGACAAAGATTTTTTCTTTAATGAGTCCGATGTGACGGATGTACTGCTTTCTCGGGAACTGGCCCATATCCCTGTCATTTCTGTGAAGAAAAGACGGAGAAAAAGGGGGCTTTTTCATAGGTGAGTGAGTAAACCTCCACTACCCTCCGTCATATTGGCCAACGTGGAATCACTGGAAAACAAAGTGGATGATTTACGATCAAGACTATCCTACCAACGGGACATTAAAAACTGTAATATCACCTAGTCGTGGTTGAATGACGGCACGGATAATATAGAGCTGGCGGGATTTTCCATGCATCGGCACATGCATCTGCAGGACAGAGAAGCTACGTCTGGTAAGGCGAGGCCCAGGGGTGTGTGTCTATTTGTCAATAACAGCTGGTGCGCAATGTCTTATATTAAAGAAGTCTCGAGGTATTGCTCGCCTGAAGTAGAGTACCTTATGATAAGCTGTAGACCACACTATCTACCAAGAGAGTTCTCATCCATATTATTCTTAGCTGTCTATTTAACACCACAAACTGATGCTGGCACCAAGACCGCACTCAACAAGCTGTATAAGGCCATAAGCAAATAAGAAAATGGTAATCCAGAAGCGGTAGTCCTAGTGGCCTGGGACTTAAATCCGTTTTACCTCATTTCTACCAGCATGTCACGTGCAACCAGAGGAAAAAAAACTCTAGAACACCTGTACTCCACACAAAGAGACTTATACAAAGCTCTCCCTTGCCCGCCATTTGGCAAATCTGACCATAATTCTATCCTCCTGATTCCTGCTTACAAGCAAAAACCAAAGCAGGAAGTACCAGTGACTCGCTCAATACGGAAGTGGTCAGATGACCCGGATGCTACGCTACAGGACTGTTTTGCTAGCACAGACTGGAATATGTTTCGGGATTCATCCAATGGCTTTGAGGAGTATACCACCTCAGTCATCAGCTTCATCAATAAGTGCATCGACGACGTCGTCCCCACAGTGACCGTACGTACATATCCCAACCAGAAGACATGGATTACAGGCAACATCCACATCGAGCTAAAGGCTAGAGCTGCCACTTTCAAGGAGCGGGACACTAATCCGGACACTTATAAGAAATCAGACGAACCATCAAACAGGCAAAGCGTCAATACAGGATTAAGATTGAATTCTACTTCACCGGCTCTGACGCTTGTTGGATGTGGCAGGGCTCGAAGCCTATTATGGACTACAAAGGGAAACCGAGCTGCGAGCTGCCCAGTGACGCAAATCTACCAGACGAGCTAAATGATTACCGCCCCATAGCACTCACATCGGTAGCCATGAAGTTCTTTGAAAGGCTGGTCATGGATCACATCAACAGCATCATCCCGGATACCCTAGACCCACTCCAATTCGCATATGGCCCCAACAGATCCACAGACGACGGAATCTCAATCGCACTCCACACTGCCCTTTCCCACCTGGATAAACGGAACACCAATGTGAGAATGTTCATTGTTCATTGATTACAGCTCAGCGTTCAACACCATAGTGCTCACAAAGCTCATCACTAAGGACCCTGGGACTAAACACCTCCCTCTGCAACTGGATCCTGGACTTCCTGACGGGCTGCCCCCAGTTGGTAAGGGTAGGCAACCCTGGGGCCCCTCAGGAGTGTGTACTTATTCCCCTCATGTACTCCCTGTCCACCCACAACTGCGTGGCCAAACACAACTCCAACAACATCATTAAGTTTGCTGACAACACAACAGTGGTAAGCCTGATTACCGACACGATAAGACAGGAGGAGTTCAGAGACCTGGTAGTGTGGTGCCAAGACAACAACCTCTCCCTCAATGTGAGTAAGACAAAGAGGCTGATCAGTACCCCATTAACATCTACGGGCTGTAGTGGAGTGGGTCGAGAGTTTTAAGTTCCTTGGTGTACACATAACCAACAAACTATCATGGTCCAAACATACCAAGACAGTCGTGAAGAGGGTACGACAACACCTTTTCCCCTCAGGAGACTGAAAATATTTGGTATGGTTCCCCAGATCCTCAAAAGGTTCTACAGCTGCACTATCGAGAGCATCCTGACCGGTTGCATCACTGCCTGGTATGGCAACTGCTCGGCATCTGACCGTAAGGCGCTACAGAGGGTAGAGCATACGGCCCAGGACATCACTGGGGCCAAGCTTCCTGCCATCCAGGATCTATATACTATGCGGTGTCAGAGGAAAGCGATTCCAGTCACCCATGTCAAAGACTGTTCTCTCTGCTACTGCACGGCAAATGGTACCGGAGCACCAAGTCTAGGACCAAAAGGCTCCTTAACAGCTTCTACCCTCAAGCCATAAGACTGCTGAACAATTAATCAAATGGCCACCTGGACTATTTACATTGACACCGTTCCCCCCTCATTTGTTTTACACTGCTGCTACTCACTGTTTATTATCTATGCATTGTCACTTTACTCCTACCTACATGTACAAATTACCTCAACTAACTTGTACCCCAGCACATTGACTAGGTACTGGTAACCCTGTATATAGCCTCGTTATTTTATTGTGTTACTTTTTTATAATTCTTTACTGTGGTTTCTATGGTAAATATTTCTTTAACTCTTTCTTGAACTGCATTGTTGGTTAAGGGCTTGTAAGTAAGCATTTCACGGTAAGGTCTACACCTGTTGTATTCGGCCCATGTGACAAATAAAGTTTGATTTGATTTTAAATATATTTACTGTATGTTTGCATTTTTATTTCCGTAAGACTGTCAGTTATTTGCTTGACAATTGCAGGCTGACAAAATTTTGTGACCGTCACAGCCCTACGAGTGTCTCATTTGTTTGCAGCGTTTTGGTTGCTGTGTTTCCTTTTGCAAGATGTCTGTGGGGTTTGGGGAAACTGTTTTGTGTTTAGAGTTTTGAGTACCTGAGATGTAGTTTCAGCAAAAGTGTCTTAACAATTGGGAAAAATTGTAATGTCCAGGAGGAACAGTTCTCATTGCACCAGGTATCATCACTCCACATTATGTGGTGGAAGCATTGCCTGCTGCCTTCCCCACACAATAAATGTCATTGTGGGACTGAAACCACTCTCATCTCTCTCTGTGGTATTTCAATATGAGAGAGGAATCTCATCCATTAGCTGCCCCCTCCCTTTCCATACCTAAGCCCTGTACTACGCATGTGGTTTGAGGAGTTAGCGATGTAACTTTGGTCAATTCTGAGTTCAATTCGGGATAACCGGTACCATGAAAGTGACTCACCATTTAGAGAGGTACATTTCTATGGCTACGAATCTGGCAGAACTTACCTGCTCCCGGGCAGGCTAACTCAATGCTAACTCCCTTTATCTTGAGTGAAATGTCTGAGCTGCGAGTTTAGGACCAGTGAAAACAGATTCCCTCCCTCTCGCAAAGATTGCGTCATCATCCCCTTCATTTGAGGTAGACGACTGATTAAATATTTTATTCATCAAATGTTTTTTTTGTGTGTTAAAAAATTGTGATATATTATAATATATCACATTACACATTTAGTATTGTCAAAATGCATTTTAAACTTCACGCACAGTAAAACTTGTGTATTACTTAATGTAATTATTATATCGATAGGAGTGGGAAAAAAGGTGCTTGTGCATTGATAAGCACACCAAAGACGGCACTTCAACAAGCTTATCTCACAACTTGGCCTGCTGAATTTGCAAGATAACGTTTCTTTCATTTTTTCACAAATGAAAATGCGGCACTGACTCGTCCATGGATTGACGTTTCAGGATTGTCTCAATGAAGAGTTTGACCTTCGACTAGCAACGTGCGACATGCAAGCGCAGTTACAAGCCTGCTAGTGTCTACTCTAGTTTCAGGGCTAGTTTGTGGTCTGTGGGAACGGCAGTGAGGAGTTTGTATTCTCAAGACTACGATACTCTGGAATGTGGGAGCAGTGAGATCTCCTCTGTGGGTAATGTTTTGTGTGCTGACCCTTCATGAGCCAGATCCAGCAGATTTGCAGTACCTTGTCAACCATAATTTTTTTCTGGCTGCCCAGAGGCACAGAGACAAATGTCATCATCAAGGAGACCTGGGAACTCATAGAGAAGACAGATTTAATCACATTGTATCATTATATTTACTCAGCTCTCTGATAACTAGAAATGCTTTCTGTGTGTATTAGTATTTTGGTCTTAAAAGTTATTGAATAAAGAAATTATACTGACACTGAGGAAAAAATGCCATTGCTGATAAAACATTTAATTGCAAAAGTCATATATATTGTATACTTGATTGTTTTGTGTAAGAGTTGTCGCATATAAATATTATTTCATAGCAGAGACTGACATACTGACATTCCATCTCATTCATAAACAATTACATTTGATTAATGCTGAAATATTGATGTGTTTAATTTATCAGAACAAAACTGCATTCTGGCTAATTAAGCCATCATCCCAGGCTTAGATTGCCCCGGCTCAGAGAAAGTCTAATGGAATTTAATCTTCAAAACATTGTGAGGGGAAAAAACGACTGTAATTGTGTTGCTTTTATGTGATTGTTCATTGCACACAAGTCACTGTAAACGAATTAGGAGTACACCAGGGGAGAAGGCAATATGCTTCCTGTGGTCACTCTGATTGGGCCTGCAGCAAAAAAAACATTGTTCCTGGGTGTAATTTGTAATATGTTGTAGAATGTGGAACTGTGCTGGGCGTCAAGGACAACGCTAATACATGTTATAACTGTAGATCTGTAGTATGACATTGAAAAACGGTGAAGCGTTGTCCAGTAGACAGATATAGGATCTTATTTTGATCACTCTTTTGTTGCCAGATGAGCTTTGTGATTGACATAAATTCACTGAAAACCTGCACTAACACATGGTTATATTAGCAGTATTGCGCTTTTAATGTAGTCTAATTTTGGCCAACTAATAGCCTGACCAATGATCAAGCAACACTATGGACTAAACGTTAAAATCCTGTTGCTGCAGGATTCTTTTTGTTTTGCATCTGTAGTTCCTATTTGATCCAGCTAGCGTATGACTTTCAGCCAAGGTTTTCCACTGTCTTCCACTGTAAGTACTTGAGTCTTCAGGTCCCTCAAGTTGTCCTCTAAACCTTTTTCTAAGTGTCCATTTGTGATGTAATTCAAGTACTTAAACCCTGAAAGCTCTGGATTTAGTCCACTGATGAGTCCTAGTAAATAGGAGGCTTATTGTGGAAATGGAAAGTGTAAAAAGCCATTTTAAATAGCCTACTGTACAGTATATTCATAAGTCACTCTGCCTTCATAGCTATCTCTTTTCTATTTGTAACCATACAGCAATGACTTAGGGACTACACAATACGCATACGTCACATCTATAAATGCCAAATTAAGCTCTTGCTGTCTTGTTTCCCTTGTGATACTATTGAATTGTTACAACATTTATAAACCATCAACAGAAGTGTATTGAGCAATAAATGCACTTTTTGGCCTTGGTTCTTATTCTATTTAGACTTGTTTTCAGATACTTGATAAACATAGTTTGATAAAAGAATGTTGTCAGACTGTAGTAGTCTGACGTATAGCTAATTACTTTTCTTTCAGAAATATGTATTAGTACTGTATCTTAGGCTCGCTCAACAAGCACTCTGTCACCCCCATCCATCCCCATCACAATTCCCAAACGTTCCCTCATCAAATTCTCTGCATCCCTGTGAGGTATCTCTGTGGAGGGGGTCTTTCCCTCTCTCCGTGCAACCAGAGATCAACGGTGCTGCAAAGTCATGGTGTCTGTGAAAACTCTATCTGTTGAGTAACACAATAATGGGCTGCCATCTGTCGCCTTCTCATTAAAGTAGAGCATATGTTAATGCATCTCTGCTGCCTAGAAGTGCTTGGGCTAAGTCAAGGACAAAATTAGATTGCGTCTGAGATTGTTTCCCATATGCCTTGGCATTTTGCTATGTCTTTCTGATTAAAACTTTCCCTCACTCCCGTCTGTGCTGTTTTTTCCCGGCTGTTTAGGGACGCAGCGATCCACATCCCCTTTGAACACTGTCTGAATATTTTATTTGTATCATTTCTTTTAACTCAGAAATCATGACAAATGTCAAATGACCCACTCTTGGAGATTCTACTCTATGTACACTGTAGACATTTCAACTGGCTCTACGTTGCTCATTATGACAGATGTGGCCAGCATGTTATATTGAATATAGTTGGTTTGATTGACTGCTATTGTGCTACCAAAGAGTGTCATGATTCTCGTCTGTGAATTAGACGTGTCCATATAATACTCAGTAAAGTGCAGTAAAGGTTTTAACCAGATATACAGTATATTTGGTTGTTAAGTGGTTGTTTTGCATTTTGACTGTTGTGAGAAATTTCCAGCAGCATATTTGTCACATAAATAGGTAATTTGTTTTCTACCATGTTTCTTTGTACCTCAACTATAAGGTTATTTAGATTTGAAAAACACTTTTTTCACTCTGTCAACAAAGAGGTGATGAAGCAATTCTATTCCAGAGACAGTCCATCTGTGTATGGTGCGCACATCATAACTTTCATTCTGTTGACATAAATTATTCCTAGCCATCAACTTTCATTTTGTCTACTTTCTTCTCATGCTAAAAGTTTCCAATTGAAAAGGCCTTGAGTGTTTTTGTTGTCAAAGCAGTCCACTAAAGAATTTACTGCTGCAGAATTCTAAATTGACCCTTGGCTTCTAATCCCCAGGCACTTGTGTAAATCTGAAGCAAGCCGAAGGGGCATGGCAATCAATTGGTTGGTCTTGCCTTCTGATAGGGTGGGTTGGATTTTTGTCTTATTGCTCACGCTTATCCAATCATTTCCAATTACAGTAGTGCATAGGGTTAGGGGATAGGGGTTAGGGGTTTGAATTCATCATAAGCTAGCTGATAGGGCTTGGCAATCAATTGTTTGATCTTGCCTTCTGATAGGCTGGGTTGGACTTTTGGCCTATTGCTCCCGCTTATCCAATCATTTCAGATTACAGTAGTGCACAAGGGTAGGGACTAGGGGATTGAATTCCTCATAGTACTGCTTGTACTGCTACAGTATTGAGTTCTTCCTATCAACTGAACTCAGTTTATCCTCTGATTTGAAATGGCAGGGAATGTACTGGAGCAAATGGCGACTATTAAATCAACAAAACACCCATTGGCATTTCTGCCTATGTGCACACTGAAGGGTCCCCACAGCTAGAGTGTATTACCTAGAGTGCTGAGCCACCTACGAGACAAGAGAGTATTACAAATCACCTCCTTCATCCAAGCTGGCCACTTCACTTTCCCATGTGGATTTCAGATGATTTTTACCCATAGGAAATAGTGGATATGCGGTATACTAAAGTCCCTTCTCTAGTCTCTGACAGAGAGACTGACTGACTGAAACTAACATGCAGACACACATTGTAACAGCACGAGTGTTAATCGAAATGTATTGAACCTCCCATGCAGACAGTACTTGTTTCATGAATTCCACCATTGACCTGCTACTCTGACTGCAAGCCATCAAGGCTGTGATGCCTTCACCTTTTCAATGCATTTACAAACAGCTCCCCAAATTGACTATCTCAGAGATTGTGAATCTCTGACACTGGTTAAAGAAAGGCAGGAGGGTCAGCTGGTTATAAATATTAATGTAATCCAAAAATATATTTGGGTTAATGCTTTAGGCCAGTGAGGTATATGGACCGATACGGTTTACTTTACAGTCATTAATGAAAATGACTAATGCTGTTAGCAATAAAACAAAAAAAATGATCAAAACTCAAAATCTTGAACTTTGTTTGGTCCATCAAACGAATTACTTTCCCTTTCTTCATGTTGACGTACATAACCATCCAACAGTAAACATCTCTTTTAGAAGATACTTGTTTGAAAGTTGGTAACATGACCCTCAGGTCTTGATACCATTAAAATCTTTGAGTAGTGACACTCCAACCAGCAGCAGTTCAAAACAAAGCCTGACTTCTCAGGCTGGTCTCATACGTTAGACTAGATGTAACATAGTAAACGAAAATCTGGGACACAAATTGGTATGATGTGTTACGTTTGGAATGGTTAAACAGTGCATTCGGAAAGTATTCAGAACCCTTGACTTTTTCCACATTTTGTTGCGTTACTCCCAAACTTTAGCAAATTTATAAAAAATAAAACGTACATAAGTATTCAATAGCTGTGGGAAGTTGCTGGATATTGGCAGGAACTGGAACACGCTGTTTTACACGTCAATCCAGAGCATCCCAAATGTGCTCAATGGGTGACATGTCTGGTGAGTATGCAGGCCATGGAAGAACTGGGACATTTTCAGCATCTAGGAATTGTGTACAGGGGCTGTGCATTATCATGTTGAAACATGAGGTGATGGCGGCAGATGAATGGCACGACAGTCAGCCTAAGGATCTCGTCACGGTATCTCTGTGCATTCAAATTGCCATTGAAAAATGTTATTGTGTTCGTTGTCCGTAGCTTATTCCTGTCCATACCATAACCAGCTTCTTGATATGCCACACCTGTCAGGTGGATGGATTATCTTGGCAAAGGAGAAATGCTCTCTAACAGGGATGTAAACAAATTTGTGCTCAACATTTTAGAGAAATAAGCTTTTTGTGTATATGGAACATTTCTAGGATTTTTTATTTCAGCTCATGAAACATGGGACCAACAGTTTACATGTTGCGTTTATATTTTTGTTCAGGGTAAGACAGAAGGTTACTGAAGGCAAATACATAAGTTGGATGGTTGGTCTGGGTGGATGGGTAGGAGTATAACACGAACGTTTAGGGTTGCGTGTTCGAATCTCATCACGTACAGGTTTAACATTTAATATAATAATCAGCAGCTTTGCATCTACTTACTACTTTATAGGTACTTTGCAACTACTTAGCGCGTTAGCTAACCCTAACATTACCCTAATCTTAACCCTAACCTTAACTCCTAAACCTAACCCCTAGCCTAGCTAAAGTTAGCCACCCAGCTAAAGTTAGCCACCCAGCTAACGTTAGCCAGATAGCTAATGTTAGCCACAACAAATTGCAGTTCGCAAAATATCATGCAAATTGTAATTCGTAGCATATTATACGAATTGTAATTCATAACATATCTTACGAAATGGATGACCACATTTAAAATACCCAAATACAGGATAACATTTGGGCTTACTGTGCTCTCCAAGTTTAGCTGGAATTTAGCACGAAAGATTTCAGAAATATGGTTGACATAGGCCTATGACATTGTGTCCTGGATTTTTGTTTATAATGTTACGTCTATCCCTGAGTCCAGGTTGGACTTTTCCACAGTTAGCCAAGTATCTTCCGTCTTAGAGATTGAATGAAGAATAACATGCTGACCCATTCTTTATCCCAAACTACCAACAGATGACTGACAGTACAGAATAGCCCCTGCAGAAACAGCACTGCTTATCTGAGATATAATGCTGAAGAGGTGCTTGTTGTGCCATGTTTGTTTGGCACTTACATCTGATGTGGTAAAGTCATCTCTGGCTGAGGACCGGGCCAGTGGGACTCTCTTTCGATGTTTTCCCTAGAGGAGCAATACTTTACTAGACATCTGATGAGGGGGAATCACATCTCCACTCACTAGTAAACACATCGACCTGCAGCACGTAATGACATCCCTTCCTAGGAGATTGACTGAAACTGCAAGTATAACAGTACAGTACTCCACTTCAGTGACTGATGTGTCTGTGTGTGTCTGTGTGTGTGTGGTCGTGCATACATGTGTGTGTGCGTGTGTGTGTGTGTCTGTGTGATAGTATGAAGTCACTTCCACCCCCTGTGTTGGCCATATAAATAGATAACGGTAGATGTTTGTGTCTCTCAAGGCCCAGATGCCAGATGGTGATTAGTGATGCCTTTGAGGATGGTTATCCTGTTGTCACTCCTCACAGGGAGTCTTCAATAAATATCAGGAAACATTGACTTCTGGACAGATGTTATTACTTATTCAGGAGCCCGGGATTTTAATCAATAGCTTTTGACCCATTCCAGGGTGACGTGTGAGGTGGTCAATAAACCCTGGCTGTTATTCCCTGGGTTTTCCTAGTATCTGTCGGGAAGTAGCATCCTTCCTGACAAAGTGCATATCATACTGTGGCAGGCTGTTATAAACACCTTGTCAGCACTAGGCTTTTGTGTTTGGCAGCCGATGGTCCGGAGTTACTGATCTGCCTCGTGGGTTGTCTCTCTTCAAGGGTAGTCTAATTAATGGTGAACACCCAGCTCAAATACGAGTGCTTTGTTATGACTGGATGGATTTTGCCCTCTACAAGCAATGCCCAAGTGGTGTACTGGGGCCAGAGCTGTTACGCTGCACAAACTTCCCTAATCTAAGGCCACAGAAATGACACTGCTACAGATGCTGTCATGGTTACCAAAAGTAAACAAAACATCTCTATTTTGTGGTTTTCAACCTAAAGGGGACGTGAAAAAAACACTTTACTCCATATCAAATGTAATGCTAATGAGAACATTTGAAAAAACTTAATGGTGTTTGTGCCTTTTGGTAGAGCAATAGCAGCTGATATTCATAATCCACACTTATCTTTATGTTGCATGATTTTCAGAAAATATTAGTTGGTTATACACAGAGAAAGACCAAGACCAAGCAATCTTTCTCTCTTCCTCCCTCTCTCCATCCCTCCATCCATGCTCCCTCCCTTTCTAGGTTTTGTTGCATCCCCTCATTCTCTCCTGAAGGCAAGAATAAATCTGATGATCACATGCACAGTTTTTATAGGCTAATTTGGTTTCTGCATTATAGCATGACACCATAAACAGTCCATTATACCCATCATGCACGCACGCATTAGCCCCCTGTTGGGGCACAAATCACTGTGTAGCTGTAATATATTGACTATCCCTCCTCCACTCCAGACAGAGACACCTCTGCTCAATGTAGATAGCAGATCAACTAAAGGCTGCAGCAGAACCAATCCAGTTGGCTCCACTACCAGTGGCTGTGTGACTGCACAGCTCAAGAGGTTTGGGGAAGCTACAGCAGATAAATGAATTCCTCTTGGCCAGACTCACTCTGGTTTTAGGCTCTTGGATGTTTATGTGTCCTCAGAGGGCATGCCTATAGGGGAGCAGTACTAGTACGTCTTTGAAAAAGTGTTCTTTCTCAAGTATCACTTCTTGTAAACAATGGACTAAGGGCTGTGGCGGTCATGACATTTTTGTCATCCGGTAGGCCAAACTGTCATGAAATTAACTGCCGGGCTCATGGTAATTGACCGTTAATTAACATAAACACGTTTACCATCTCCGGGATTCCCCGCAGAGCTTGCAAGCCACTGATCTAGACCTTTGGAACATCTACATCTAAAAAGTTTAATGAATCAATTTAATGTAACCTAGATCATCACAATAAATCCGTTATTTATTTGAAAAAAACATCATGATATGATGAAAATGTAGCCTATTTCAGAAGAACAGAATATGTTAGGCCCTGATCTGGCTGTGCCATATGGCTGTGGGCTACATTAGTTAATTTAGCAGACAAGATTTGCTTTTAATTCCCGTGGCATTATTTTATATTATTTTATAGTTAGAAAAATACAATTATACATAGCTGAATAAAATAGAAAGGCTATTTTTCCCAAAAGATTTCTCTGTTGAGCGATAACAAAGTGATTATTTAAAACACGTCCTCCTATACGCTTAATTTAGCGTTATTCATGCAACTGTGATACAAACCTTAGGCTATAGGTTTTGATTTCTATTACATTCTAAGGCTGCATGATGCAACTAATGATGCTCCTTCACTCTGTGGTCCAACTCATCCCAAACCATCTCAATTGGGTTGAGGTCGGGTGATTGTGGAGGTCAGGTCATCTGACGCAGCACTCCATCACTCTCCTTCTTGGTAAATTAGCCCTTACACCGCCTGGAGATGTTTTGGGTCATTGTCTTGTTGAAAAACAAATGATAGTTGCACTAAGCGCAAACCAGATGGGACGGCGTATCGCTGCAGAATGCTGTGTTAGCCATGCTGGTTAAGTGTGCCTTGAATTCTAAATAAATCACAGACAGTGTCACCAGCAAAGCACCCCCACACCATCACACCTCCACCTCCATGCTTCACGGTGGGAACCACACATGCAGAGATCATCCGTTCACCTACTCTGCATCTCACAAAGACACAGCGGTTGGAACCAAAAATCTAATTTGGACTAACCAGACCAGATTTAAGGACATATTTCCACCGGTCTAATGTCCATTGCTCATGTTTCTTGGCCCAAGCAAATCTTTTCTTATTATTGGTGTCCCTTAGTAGTGGTTTCGTTGCAGCAATTCTACCATGAAGGCCTGATGCACACAGTCTCCTCTGAACAGTTGATGTTGAGATGTGTCTGTTACTTACTCTGTGAAGCATTTATTTGGGCTGCAATTTCTGAGGCTGGTAACTCTGATGAATGTATCCTCTGCAGCACAGGTAACTCTGGGTCTTCCTTTCCTGTGGCGGTCCTCATGAGAGCCAGTTTCATCATAGCGCTTGATGGTTTTTGCGACTGCACTTGAAGAAAGTTCTTGACATTATCCGGATTGACTGATCTTCATGTCTTAAAGTAATGATGGATTGTCGTTACTCTTTGCTTATTTGAGCTGTTCTTGCCATAATATGGGCTTTGTCTTTTACCAAATAGGGCTATCTTCTGTATACCACCCCTACCTTGACACAACAGAACTGATTGGCTCAAACGCATTAAGAAGGAAAAGAAATTCCACAAAATAACTTTTAACAAGGCATACCTGTTAATTGAAATGTTATTCCAGATGACTACCTCATGAAGCTTTTTCAGAGAATACCAAGAGTGTGCAAAGCTGTCATCAAGGCAAAGGGTGGCTACTTTGAAGAATCTCAAATATAAAATATATTTGTTTTTGGTTACTACATGATTCCATATGTGTTGTTTCATAGTTGTGATGTCTTCACTATTATTCTACGATGTAGAAAATAGTAAAAATAAATAAAAACACTTGAATAGGTGTGTCCAAACTTTTGACTGCTACTGTATGTGTGTAAACAGTTTTGATTTAGAATGTGTCATTGTCATGCAGGGTCAGGGGAAAAAAAGACATGGAATCTGTATGCACGTGAGAAGCAAATGGAGGATTCATTTCCAGTGGTCCATTTTCATGCCAGCCAGGCTACTCCAGTTGTAAAGTGAAGCAATGTGCTTAATATTAGGGAAATGAATAAATAAATATAGTAGGCCTAGCCTATAGAAAGCTTGGGATCCTCTTTTTAATAGAGGCCATCAAAACTCTGTTTTCTCATTCAATTGCATAGCATAGCCTATAGAAATGTTGTGCAACATGGGTTTATAGCAATGTTGTGCAATATGGGTTTATAGGAACACATTTCATTCCGTGCATCATACAGGTATTAGGAGATGGCTCTCACTGCGCAACAGGTGATCCTATTCCGCTCAAACTCTGAATGCTAAGGCTCTCATGAAGTGTTTGATTAGATTTTTGCATTGATAACAGATTGATTAGAAGGACAATAGAGTGCTGAGTACCATGCCATTAGCGACTGGCTGTTAGCAAGTTTGGTAGGCTACTAATGACCATCAGCGACATCAGAGCGTAGTTCTGGAGAAGCCTAGTTGCCATGACTCCACAGACATGATGTGGAATTTGACTGAGATAGGGCCCTATAAAATCTGTCTGTGTATGTGCTCATAGCCGCTGGAAGTATGGGGTGTTGAGTGTGCTGCAGCACCCCTTGCTAAATTGAAAAAATCTATATACTGCGGTCATGACTCGTGACTGCCGGTGTGGCGGTAATGCACTCTCCATAACAGCCCTACTAAGGATGCAGGTTGAAAAGCAATGCTTTCAAATGGCTTTAATCCACAAACATCACTACCAATTACTCAGAAACATGTCATTCCCAATAAGACAAAAGAGCCAATTGGTCTTATCTGCATACGGTTTCATTAAAGCCATTTAAATGCATGCCTTGAGCTCACACATTAACCACATGGCATAATTTGTCATTATTAATGTTACCCAACGCTTTCATCCAGCAATATCAATTGAATCTGTAGTGAAACTGAGACCTGAAGTAGAAATTAAATAGTTGGCCTCTAACCCTGGAGTGTGTAGAACGTTTGATATTCAAATAAAATATAAATGTTATCTGTCACATGCGCTGAATCCAACGGGTATACACTTTACTGTGAAATGCTTACTTACTAGCCCTTTCCCAACAATGCAGGATTAAAAAGTAAGAAAAGATAAGCAATTAAAAAATGTTAAAAATAGTAACACAATAAATAACAATAAAGTGGCTATATACAAGGAGTTCTGGTACAAAGTCAATGTGCCGGGGTAAGAGGTAGTGAGATAATTGAGGCAATATGAACATGTAAGTAGGGGTGAAAGTGACTTGGTAATCTGGATAGATAGTAAACAGAGTAGCAGCAGCGTATGTGAAGAATGTGAAAGGGTATCTATGTGTGAGTGTGTGAGTGTGGCGTCAATATGCGCTCGTGCGTGTGTGTGCGTGTGTGTGTGTGTGTGTGTGTGTGTGTGTGTGTGTGTGTGTGTGTGTGTGTGTGTGAGAGAGAGCATGTGTAGTGTGTGTGTTGAAATGTTAGTGTACAGTAGTGGCCAAATGTTTTGAGAATGACACAAATATTAATTTTCACAAAGTCTGCTGCCTCAGTTTGTATGATGGCAATTTTGCATATACTCCAGAATGTCATGAAGAGTGATCAGATGAATTGCAATTAATTGCAAAGTCCCTCTTTGCCATGCAAATGAACTGAATCCTAAAAAAACATTTCCACTGCATTTCAGCCCTGCCACAAAAGGACCAGCTGACATCATGTCAGTGATTCTCTCGTTAACACAGGTGTGAGTGTTGACGAGGACAAGGCTGGAGATTACTCTGTCATGCCGATTGAGTTGGAGGAGGAGCACAAGACTGGAAGCTTTCAAAAAGGAGGGTGGTGCTTGGAATCATTGTTCTTCCTCTGTCAGCCATGGTTACCTGCAAGGAAACACGTGCCGTCATCATTGCTTTGCACAAAAAGGGCTTCACAGGCAAGGATACTGCTGCCAGTAAGATTGCACCTAAATCAACCATTTATCGGATCATCAAGAACTTCAAGGAGAGCGGTTCAATTGTTGTGAAGAAGGCTTCAGGGTGCCTAAGAAAGTCCAGCAAGCACCAGAACCGTCTCCTAAAGTTGATTCAGCTGTGGGATCGGGGCACCAGCAGTACAGAGCTTGCTCAAGAATGGCAGCAGGTAGGTGTGAGTGCATCTGCACGCACAGTGAGGCGAAGACTTTTGGAGGATGGCCTGGTGTCAAGAAGGGCAGCAAAGAAGCCATATCTCTCCAGGAAAAACATCAGGGTCAGACTGATATTCTGCAAAAGGTCCAGGGATTGGACTGCTGAGGACTGGGGTAAAGTAATTTTCTCTGATGAATCCCCTTTCCGATTGTTTGGAGAATCCGGAAAAACCTTGTCCGGAGTTGACAAGGTAAGCGCTACCATCAGTCCTGTGTCACGTCAACAGTAAAGCATCCTGAGACCATTCATCTGTGGGGTTGCTTCTCAGCCAAGGGAGTGGGTTCACAATTATTCCTAAGAACACAGACATGAATAAAGAATGGTACCAACACATCCTCCAAGAGCAACTTCTCCCAACCATCCAGGAACAGTTTGGTGACGAACAATGCCTTCTCCAGCATGATGGAGCACCTTGCCATAAGGCAAAAGTGATAACTAATAAGTGGTGCAGGGAACAAAACATTGATATTTTGGGTCCATGGCCAGGAAACTCCCCAGACCTTAATCCCATTGAGAACTTGTGGTCAATCCTCAAGAGGTGGGTAGACAAACAAAAACCCACAAATTCTGTCAAACTCCATGCATTTATTATACAAGAATGGGCTGCCATCAGTCAGGATGTGGCCCAGAAGTTAATTGACAGCATGCCAGGGCGGAAAAAGAAGGGTCAACACTGCAAATATTGACTCTTTGCATCAACTTCATGTAATTGTCAATAAAAGCCTTTGACACGTATGAAATGCTTGTAATTATACTTCAGTATTCCATAGTAGCATCTGACAAAAATATCTAAAGACACTGAAGCAGAAAACTTTGTGGAAATTAATATTTGTGTAATTCTCAAAACCTTTGGCCACGACTGTAGTATGTGTGTGTATCACAACTAAAGTGGCCAAATAAGTTCTTAAAGTGAAGCACATTAATCAGGGACTATGGTGGTCTGCTATTACATTCTGGGTCAGGGTAAGGTTGAAAATGTCAATGAATGTCAGCGCATGCTGGTAGGCTCGCGTCACTTGACAGCTCGTTTCCCTTTGTAATCAGTGATAGTTTGCCAGCCTTGTGACATCCGACGAGCGTCAGAGACCGTGTAGTAGGATTCGATCTTGGTCCTGACATTTGCCTCTTTGATGGTTCGTCGGAGGGCGTAGGGGGTTTTATTATAAGGGTCCGTATTAGTGTCCTGCTAGTTGAAAGCAGCAGCTCTAGCCTTTAGCTCAGTGTGGATGTTGCCTGTAAATCCATGGCTTCTAGTTGGGATATCTACGTACAGTCACTGTGATGACGATGTTGTCGATGCACTTAATAATGAAGCCGGTTAATGATGTGGTAAATTCCTCAACGCTATCAGATGAATCCCGGAACATATTCCGGTCTGTGCTAGCGAAAGTTTAGCATCCGCTTCATCTGACTTCTGGTACTTCCTGTTTGAGTTTTTGATTGTAAACAGGAATCAGGAGGATAAAATTATGGTCAGATTTGCCAAATGGAGGGTGAGGGAGAGCTTTGTATGTGTCTCTGTGTGTGGAGTAAAGGTGATGTAGATTTCTTTCACCTCTAGTTGCACATGTCAAACGGAGTGTGGTCTTAATGCCAGTATCAGTTTGTGGTGGTAAATGGACTAGAATAGAATAGAAAAACCAGCTAGATTTATATTTCCAGGTCCTTGTTCAGCCATGACTCTGAGAAACAGGAAATTACAGTTCTTCAGATCACAGTGATAGGATAGTCTTGAACAGAGCCAGTAGAACGGAGGGTGGAGGCCGTTTATCCATGCTCCAACGTAGTCTCATCAGTTATCCCGCACGCCGGCCTCTATAGCACTGCCTCCTCCTTTTCCGAGTGTCGGGGATTTGGGCCTGGTCCGGGATAATCAAAAAGTCCAGGCAATACAAATAAAAAAACAACCGTTCTTTGTATTTTATTGGTGCAATCATTTTTAAAATGCAAGAGAAAGGCCATAATGTATTATTCCAGCCCAGGTGCAATTTAGATTTTGACCACTAGATGGCAGCAGTGTATGTGCAAAGTTTTAGACTGATCCAATGAACCATTACATTTCTGTAAAAATGTTTGTATCAAGACTGCCCAAATGTGCCTAATTTGTTAATTAATAACTTTTCATGTTCAAAACTGTGCACTCTCCTCAAACAATAGCATGGTATTCTTTCACTGCAACATCTACTGTTAATTGGACAGAGCAGTTTGATTAACAAGAATTTAAGCTTTCTGGCAATATCAGATAGTGTATGTCTATGTCCTGGGAAATGTTCTTGTTACTTACAACCTCGCATTATCCTACGTTAGCTGAACCGTCCCGCAGGGGACCCACCAATCCTGTAGAAGATGTATTAAGGTAGGCCTACCGTATAATGTACAGCATTAGTCAAATGTCCTTAGGATCTTGAAAAGGTCTTTACAATGATGATGAACTATTGTCATTGCTATCATTATTATCATTCTGTGTAGCCAGAGAAAAGTAGAGGCTGGTGTTGGGCCAGATTTTGTGGGGCAAGAACTGGGATCCCAGTGGCCCTAACTGATGAACTAAGACGCTCTGAGTACTAATACATCCATTAGCTCTGTCATCGAACCCCACTCTCGTGGCAACCCCGCCTCCCCCAGCTTCCCCCTGCCGGTTCCCAGCTGTTAGCCCAAGTCCACATCCCTCACGCATCTACACACCTCCATCAGGACCTCTCCACTGATTTATCAACATGTCCAGGCAATGCTTCAAAAACACTGAGACATACTTTGGAATAATGTGTGCTTTCCTCAGTTGCTTTGATCTTCCCTATCCTTGTGCTCCTCCTCCAAGGAGTTGATGCCTCTCAGATGCACATTTCCTATCTACCAAATTACACTCAAACTTATGGGGAGACAGACAGAAAGACAGACAGACAGTTAAAGCACCTCAACTTTCTCACAGAACGAGAATGGCAGATAGGCTTCCCCTTAAGTGACCTATTTTCTGATGTAGACTCAAAGGAAGATGAATTTGATTTCTTTGTTGGATCAGTGCAGAGACTCCAGGGCGGATCTGGTCATTTATCTTAAAGACTTAGAGTTGGACATGCTGCTGAACTTCCTTAACTCCACAGGGAGATATGCAGAAACTATTTGAGCATGTACAGTATTTACAGTTGGTTCAACCTGATTTGTCATCATTGTGCAGTTTAGCTGTAGGCAAACTAGTAAATTCATCAACAAGTGACAGAGTGAGGAGAGTGATGAACATTCCCCTCTGTGCAAATGTATTTACTATTTGTATCCAATCAGACTAATAAGACAGTAGATCCTTGTTGGTAATATCCACTATGGATGATCCATGAAGCATTAAATTGGTAAATATTTGTTTTGGACATCCTGCACCCTAAGTCATTTTGGATGACGTGCCCACTGATAGCACTTTTTCATCACATGATAATTTCAGTCTCACTATGGCAACACCCAGGCAGACTCATGATAAATCAGGTTTCCCAGAGTGTCAGTCTCTCTCTCTCTCTCTCTCTCTCTCTCTCTCTCTCTCTCTCTCTCTCTCTCTCTCTCTCTCTCTCTCTCTCTCTCTCTCTCTCTCTCTCTCTCTCTCTCTCTCTCTCTCTCTCTCTCTCTCTCTCTCTCTCTCTCTCTCTCTCTCTCTCTCTCTCTCTCTCTCTCTCTCTCTCTCTCTCTCTCTCTCTCTCTCTCTCTCTCTAGCTGACTATTAATGACCAGGAGGAATAGTTCTAATTGCTCCTGGTATCATCACTCCACATTATGTGGTGGAAGCATTACCTGCTGCAGTCCCCACACAATAAAGGTCATTGAGGGACTCATATTAATCTCTTCTCCCCCAAGAGATAGAGAGGCCTTGCCAACGTGGTCATTTTTCAGAAGCCACCGCTGATTGGACTAATGCATTACAATTAGCCGAACTGGGAGTTGTGGAAATTGGAAACTGTAAACTTCAGACATTTTGTAGCTTTGAGAGATAATTAGGAAGAGTAATAAAACGTGGATTTTAAAATGGAAATGCTGTGTGAGAGCTTTTATTGCATAATAAACAATTGATGCATCATCCGTATCGAGGATGAGAGCACTGTAATAGGGTACTTGTGTAGAAAAGCAGTAAGCTATCTCAAGTGTTTGAACATTTATTGGTTTTGTGTTTTATTAATTTCCACTCATTTAATATACAGTAAACATGTTTTTTCCCAATTCGCAGTGTGTCGTATAGCATTCACGCAGGCAGTTGCCAATCAGAGGTGGGCAGAGCATGACCTTTTGGGTAAGGTTACAAAACCTGTCGCCTCAGTGAGAAACATCAGAGTTCAAGGGCTAGTATTTGTCTTCCCTTCTGTCTGTCTATCCACTATGGATGTTTCTGATTCCTTCTGTGTGCTCTTTTTTCCCCATCTACACGGTTGACACTTTAGCAATAGGGGAGCTGAGTTATAGTGCACTAAACCAAGGGGAGATGAAGCTAAGAAACACTGTGTGCCAAGGAAAAAAAGAGAACGAGTTGCACGACGGGTCGATATGTAATGGATTTCAGCTGCACACTTACATTTGAGTAATTCATCACAGAAGCCTGACTATAGTTAGTTATATATTGTATAGATAAATAAATGAACTAAACCCATTAAGATTATTTGAATTGCAAGTAAACGGATATTCATAGTCTTGTTCAAACCTTCGTTTGAGTTTTCGAACCATTAAATCATTTCCCTAAACTCAGTCAAAACTTTGTTTTATGAGAGAGAAAGAGAGAGGTCTAATGGTACACTGTAGCAGGACATGTTTATGTAATTTTTCATAAATAGCCAACAGTAAGTAGTGCACAAGTGTCTAATTCACGAATGTGCTGTAAGTACAGCCTACTGTCTGCTATTTGGAATGATTTAGACTTTTTATTAACCCTTAGCTATATACTTGTTACTGATAAATGATAATGCCTAATGACACGGGCAAAAAGTATGTATCGATTTAGTTGATCTTATGGCTGTGTAGTAACACCGTTATTTCTGCAACAACATTGTTATTATCCTACAGGTATAGGTTGCTTTGGAAGTATTTATGTCATTAAGTAGAAACTGCAACACAACTCAGTGGATGGGGATGGCTTGACGTGGATATCCATTGCGGTCTGTGAGAACAGGATCATCTCATGTATGGGAAATAGGAGAAGTAAGCTGTGTGTGTGTTTCAGACTCATCAGCAGAAAGACCTGCTACTCTCCTTAATACCATAAAAAGACTGCTAGTAAGGCCTCTCTAACCCTCTATGATCAGCCTTGACAAACACACACTGTCTGCAACTTAGAGATGTATTTTCTCTTTCCCCTGTCATCCATCCTAAGCTAAATAGATATTCCCATTTCTAAATGTCACTCTAGGTCTCTGGTCTCACCAACACAATCACACCGTCAGAGACAAGTGTCAGTGATGCATCCAGGGCCATTTACAGGATTTTTTAATGGAGGGGCAGAGGGGGACCAAGCATGAGTCAGGGGTGGCCATGGGAAATCAGAAAATTATTTCACAAATAGCTTTGCAAATTGGCTTAAATTACAATGCATTGTATTCAACTGTTAACTTGTACACTCACTGGACAGTTTCTCAGGTACACCACCCCATTCATGAAAATTGATCGCTCCTACAGACAGTAGTCACATGGCTTGCTATATACAGCAGGCAGACAGGCAACAAAGCATTCAGTTACTGTTCGATTGGATGCTAGACTGGTCAAATCAAGTGACCTAAGAGACTTTGGGCCTGGTATGATCGTTGGTGCCAGGTGGGCCGGATCCAGTATCTCAGAAACGTCCGCCCTCTTGGGCTTTTCACGCATGACAGTATCTAGGGTTTACCGAGAATGGTGAAATAAACAAAAAAAATATCCAGCCAGCGTTAGTCCTGTGGACTAATCTGTTTTTGGCGGATGCCAGCAGAACCCGACCTGCACGAATGCATAGTGCCAACTGTAAAGTTTGGTGGGAGGAGGAATAATGGTCTGAGGTGGGAGGAGGAGGAGGAATATTCTGCTCACTAGGAGCGTCAGTATGTATATTGTGACCCGGCGCCCAGCTCCGACTGAGATGGCCGTCTCGCTTCGCATTCTTAGGAAGCTATGCAGTATTTTGTTTTTTTATGTATTATTTCTTTAAAGCACAAGCATTTCGCTACACTCGCGTTAACATCTGCTAACCATGTGTATGTGACAAATAAAATTTGATTTAATTTGGCTGTTTTTCATGGTTTGGGCTAGGCCGCTTAGTACCAGTAAAGGGAAATCTTAATGCTACAGCATACAATGACATTCTAGACAATTCTGTGCTTCCAACTTTGTGGCAACTGTTTAGGGAAGGCCCTTTAATGTTTCAGCATGACAATGCCCTTGTGCACCAAGTAAGGTCCATACAGAAATGGTTTGTTTAGATCGGTGTGGAAGAACTTGAGCCCTGACGTCAACCCCATGGAGCACCTTCGGGATGAATTGGAAAGCCAACTACGAGCCAGGAATTATCGCACAACATCAGTGCTCGACCTCACTAATGCTCTTGTGGCTGGATGGAAGCAAGTTGTCAGGCTGGTTTGTAACTGGTGGCAGCGAAGTCAGGCACAGGAGAGCAAACTGGGTGACAATCGTAGTTGTTTAATAACAATACCAAAAACCGGTACAAAACAACACAAGACACTAAATTGGGTACAAAATAACCTGTCAAGCAACCACTCACAAAAAGCAAAGGCACTAACAATAAACAATCCCACACAAAGACATGGGGGGGAACAGAGGGTTTAAATACAACACATGTAATGAGGGAATTGAAACCAGGTGTGGAAACACAGACAAAACAAATGGAGAATGAAAAGAGGATCGACGTCGACTGCCAAACACCACCCGAACAAGGAGAGGCACCAACTTCAGCAGAAGTCGTGATACAAGTCCCCACAGCAATGTTCCAACAGTGGAATGCCTTCCTAGAAGATTGGAGGCTGTTAAAGCAGCAATGGGGGTACCAACTCCATATTAATGCCCATGATTTTTGGAATGAGATGTTCGACGAGCATAAACTCAGCAAAAAAGAAACGTCCCTTTGATACCCCCGGACAGGGCCAAACAGGCAGGATATAACCTGGTCACAGTTATGAAAACTTAGGACACTAAAGAGGCCTTTCTACTGACTCCGAAAAACACCAAAAGAAAGATGCCCAGGGTCCTTGCTCATCTGCATGAACGTGCCTTAGGCATGCTGCAAGGAGGCATGAGGACTGCAGATGTGGCCAGGGCAATAAATTGCAATGTCCGTACCTTGAGACGCCTAAGACAGTGCTACAGGCTAGACAGGATGGACAGCTGATCGTCCTCGCAGTGGCAGACCACGTGTAACAACACCTGCACAGGATCGGTACATCTGAACATCACACCTGCGGGACAGGTACAGGATGGCAACAACAACTGCCCGAGTTACACCAGGAATGCACAATCCCTCCATCAGTGCTCAGACTGTTCGCAAAAGGCTGAGAGAGGCTGCACTAAGGACTTGTATGCATGTTGTAAGGCAGGTCCAGTTTATGACTCAGTTGTTGAATCTTGTTATGTCCATACAAATATTTACACATGTTAAGTTTGCTGAAAATAAACACAGTTGACAGTGAGAGGACGTTTATTTTTTTGCTGAGTTTAGATAGCTAGATGGCTCAAGGGCTTATTGCAACATTCTTAGCAGATACCCCATCACAACCAAAAATATAAGGTAGTTTTGTTTCAGTACAAACAAAAACAAATAATTTATAACTTTAAAATGAATGATAGGAAAACAATAACATTAGTTAACTAGCTAGCTAGCTTGCAAACTGTCCTCTTAGCTAGTCTGCTGAAGTTAGCAAGCTAGCTAGTTCATTAGCTAGCCCCATGGCATCATTAAGCTACAGCCCAAAGTTCACCTTCCATATGCCCAGTCCACTTTTTGACATACAGTACCAGTCAAAAGTTCGGACACACCTACTTATTCAAGGGTTTTTCTTTATTTATACTATTTTTTACATTGTAGAATAATAGTGAAGACATCAAAACGATGAAATAACACATATGGAACCATGTAGTAACCAAAAAAGAGTTAAACAGATCTAAATATATTTTAGATTCTTCAAAGTAGCCACCCTTTGCCTTGATGACAGCTTTGCACACTCTTGGGATTCTCTCAACCAGCTTCATGAGGTAGTCATCTGGATTGCATTTCAATTAACAGGTGTGCATTGTTAAAAGTTAATTTGTGGGATTTCCTTCCTTCTTAATGCGGTCTTGAAGAAGTTTAGTAGTGGTAGTAGTGGTTTCTTTGCAGCAAATCGACCATGAAGGCCTGATTCACATAGTCTACTCTGAACAGTTGATGTTGAGATGTGTCTGTTACTTGAGCTCTGTGAAGCATTTATTTGGGCTGCAATTAATTGCCGATTTCTGAGGGTGGTAACTCCAATGAACTTTTCCTTTGCACCAGACGGTAACTCTGGGTCTTCCTTTCCTGTGGCGCTCCTCATGAGAGCCAGTTTCATCATAGCGCTTGATGGTTTTTGCGACTGCAAGTTCTTGAAGTGTTTCCAAATGAACCGACCTTAATTTCCTAAAGTATTGATGGACTGTCATTTTTCTTTGCTTATTTGAGCTGTTCTTGCCATAGTATGGACTTGGTATTTTACCACTTTTCCTTCTGTATACCAACTTTACCTTGTCACAACACAACTGATTGGCTCAAACGCATTAAGAAGGAAAGAAATGCCACAAATTAACTTTTAACAAGGCACACATGTTAATTGAAATGCATTCCAGATGACTACCTCATGAAGCTGGTTAAGATAATGCCAATAGTGTGCAAAGCTGTCATCAAGGCAAAGGTGGCTACTTTGTCGAATCCCAAATGTGAAGTATATTTTGATTTGTTTAACACTTTTTTGGTTACTACTACAACGTAGAAAATAAAAAACCCTTGAATGAGTAGGTGTGTCCACACTTTTGACTGGTACCTTATTTATATATATGCACAACATGCAACAATTTCAAGGATTTTTCTGAGTTACAGTTCATACAAGGATATCAGTCAATTGAAATAAATTCTATTAATTTATGGATTTCACATGACTGGGCAGGGGCACAGCTATGGATGGGCCTGGGAGGGTACTGGGGGGCCAGGCCCACACACTGGGGAGCCAAGCCCAGACAATTAGGAATGAGTTTATCCCTCACAAAAGGGCTTTATTACAGACATAAATGCTAAACGACGTTGGAGGTGGCTCATGGTAGACAAATTAACATTAAACTTTCTGGCAACAGCTCTGATGGACATTCCTACAGTCAGCATGCCTTATGCATGCTCCCCTCAAAACTTGAGACATCTGTGGCATTGTGTTGTGTGACAAAACTGCACATTTTAGAGTGGCCTTTTATTTTTCCCCAGCACAACGTGCACTTGTGTAATGATCATGCTGTTTAACCTCTTAGGGATAAACGACGCGCTAGCGGGCCGTTCCCGACACTACCCGGTGAAATGTAAGCCGCCAAATTCAAAATCCAAAAGTTGAAATATGAAACATTCATCAATATACAAGTGTTGCATAGTCATCAAAAGCTCTGATTCTTGGCAATATCACAGCATTGTCAGAATTCAAAAAGGCTTTACAGCGAAAGCACAACATTTGATTGTTTGAGGATAGCACCTCTAATATTTATGCATTAGCATAAATTCATATCCAGCGCGCGGGTCACACAAAACCCATATAAGAGCTCAAATAAATCAGTTACCTTTCAAAGAACTTCTGCTGAGGGCATCCCAAGTGTCCAACGAAGACATCCAATGGTTCTTTTGTTAGAAAAAGTAATTTATTATATTCATAAATCTCTGTTTGGTTGGCGCGTTATGTTCAGAAAATCCACCGTCGAGTCGCCCATTGAACCGTGAAGAGAACGCATTCAAATTATACCTATCAACTTTGTTCAAACAAATCAAACATCATTTTTTATGTATCCTTAGGTATATTTACTATAATATTTCAACCAGACGATAACGTGAACGATAGGAAAGGAAAAAAACACAGAGCACGCGAGACCGTGAACGCGCATGTCATTCTATTGAGTTCCGGGGTCCACTTCGAAATTCTTCTTCTATTGGCTTCTAATTCAACCTAACGTCATGAAACCCTGTCTAAAGACTGTTGACATCCAGTGGAAGCCATAGGTACTGCAGTCTAAGTCCTACATAACATTGAATCCCATAGGCAGACAGGAGAAAAAGTTAATCTAAAAAGAAAACTGCAAATCCGGATGGATTTTCCTCTGGTTTTCGCCTGCTATATCAGTTCTGTTATACTCACAGACATTATTTTAACGGTTTTAGAAACTTCAGAGTGTTTCCTATCTACTAATTATGTGCATTTCCTAGTTTCTGGCAGGTATTTTACTCTCCAAAACCGACACCTCGGCTGCCGCTCCCTAAATAGTTAATCACCTTATTGAAATGCCACACCCATCAGGTGGATGGATTATCTTGACAATGGATAAAATGCTGGGATGTAAACGAATTTGCGCCTGGCACCTACTACCATACTCCGTTCAAAGGCACTTAAATATTTTGTCTTGCCCATTCACCCTCTGAATGGCACACATACACAATCTGTGTCTCCTCCCATTCATCTACATTGATTGAAGTGGATTTAACAAATTACATTAATAAGGGATCATAGCTTTCACCTGGTCAGTCTATGTCATGGAAAGAGCAGGTGTTCCTAATATCTTTTACACTCAGTGTAAAATAATTGAGTTTGAACATACAAAAGACTGACACTTTGTTCGCTGAATGTTTCGCC
This sequence comes from Brachymystax lenok tsinlingensis, assembly GCA_030435695.1. NCBI lineage: Eukaryota > Metazoa > Chordata > Actinopteri > Salmoniformes > Salmonidae > Brachymystax > Brachymystax lenok. Next base: position 23,617,117 of record CM059817.1, read on the forward strand.
CGACTCCCAAATCTGTCTCTGAGCACTGTCAGCCTCCAGTCAGTCATTCAAATAGTGTTTCTTCTTGTGACAGAAGCGCAGATGTTTTAGCCTGCCAGGGGTGTTATCTCCTTTAGAACTCGCTCGAGCGGACAAAAAAATATTTCCACCCAACGGGCAAACCAGATCTAACGCATCACCTTTTCCTCTTCAATCTGATCATCAGAATTCTTACCCAATGAGAATGGGGGCACCAACTGTGGCCAATCATATTTCAAGGGTGGCTAGTGCCCACATTAATCCATACCATAGACATCCAGTAAGTGATGTCTGATAGTAGTAGAAACAGGAACTTTTGCAAACATATGGCTGTGATTATGTGATTATGCTGAAGAAGACTGCTACAGTAAATGCATCTTGGGCATTGAGGGAAGAATAACATTAATAGCGGAGGAAAACGTGGAGGGAAAAAAAGCACTTGTGACATTGTTTGACAGATGCCTCCAGCATGAGTCTGGCAGTGTCTGTGGAGACAGCTGTGCATATAAGGTCACTTTAAATGTCATTACTCTTTCTGATCATTAGGAATGGAGCACTCAACTACAGCCCATTATGGCCTGTTACTTTTCTGGTCATTACTGGATTTCAACATTTCTCTATTTAGCTGTGCTCTATCATCACCAAAAATATGCATGAAACTGAGAAAAAAAAGCATTCTTAATCTTGCACCCCCAACAACAGCACACTTCATGATCACACCTGAAAATATAGCTATAAATAGTTATTATTATATATTTTTTTACTATTTAACGAGTGGAGGTGAATCCCCACTAGCCACATTAGCATGTTCCATGTGGGGAGGCTGAACATCTCTGAGTCAAATGGTGGAAATTGCCAGGCGGATCTCCAGGGTCATGTGTTTTTTAGGGAGAGGGAGAGATAAGGGGGGTTGCCTACACTGAGAAACCCCCTTTACAGAGGGAGATTTTCAGGTCTGGAAAATAACTAGTGTTCTTATTCAATGAATACACTTCATTTCTTTGAGAGGAGAATGCAAATCCGTAATATTATGGACACTAGAGTAGGCCTATGTCCTTATTAGCTAGTGTTTCATATGGGTACTATATCACTTACTACATTGTAATGTTTTGGATGTAGTACTTGATGTAGTTCTAGTACATAGCAGATAGCACACAGATTTCATAAGATAAAAAAAAGATTCTCATTGCCACAACCAGAGATAAAGCAATAACTGAAGCTGAGAAAACACCTATAGAAATAGCAGAGACCATGACCATTACTGAAAATAGATGAAATGCTGAACAACTACAGTACCACGTGTCAGGAGAATAATTACTGGCTAATTTCAGGGCAGAGACACTGGTCTGCTGCTGTGTATTGGACAACTGTTCAGTAAACCAGAACAACCACCATAGTAACCATCACAGGGAAGCGGGAGACATCGACATGTATTAATGATGTACATGAATACTGTACTGCTGTCTGCCTGCCTGGGAGGGTGGTTGGGTGGATCACACCACAGGGGGACATTATTTAACAATGCCTGGAGAAATTATGCAGCTAATGACAAAGCTGCCTCCTGTGGAATGCTTAGCTATGTCTTAGATTCTAATTTACTTTGTGCTGTATTTGTGTAGGCTATGAAGCACAGATGCAAACTGATAAAATGGAGGCTACTTATTGTCAATGTTTTGACTGCAAGGCTTTTTAGAAGAAAAGGCATGAAGAACACCACAACAAACACGAATTAGAGTGTGCAGGCCTAGAGCGGGGATGTCAAACATAGGAGGTCAAAGAATAATACAAAATAAAACTCAATATACTTTAAAATGACTAAAACCAAATCAAAACTGTGTAGAAATTATAATGGACCTTCATTCATACAGTTTTTTGACTGTGTCCAGCTCACTAATAATCACAGAAAAGAAAGCTAGACAGTTAGGGAGCATAGAAAATTCCCCAAACTATGGATATATGACTATTCTTAGCTAAGCTCAGAACCCTTCTATTTTAAAACCTCATAAAAGAGGCCCTAGTTGTTCCTCAAAGCAATTATCCCAAATTTCAGCAGTGCTGTTCAGGCGGTTGATGTTGTTAGCAGCCACTGAGCCACCACAGCAGACGACTGGCTGAGTCAGCAACATGTCAAAAATAAGCCTCTGATCATTATTCGCTTTCTTTTATTCCAGGAGCTGCAGGATTCTTGCTCTTCATTTTGTCCTGACATCCACTCCTCTCATCTTCATGCTGCTATTATTACATCCCCTCATAACAATCTCCTATCAATGGTGGGGAATTATGGGCCGATGCAAACAGAACAGGAGGATAGGATGGAACACTGACAGAGAGGATCTTGTTCCCTCTTTTACATTGATAATGACATACTGTAAATTGGTGGGATTAGTTTGTATGGGATGATATGTTAGTAACAGTATCACTACAATGACATGGGTAAAGGTAAAACAAATATTTTGCTCCTATTTTTCTGAACCTTTGATATTTTGAGCACCCGTCAATGAAATTCCATTCTAGCAGTATAGCCTATAGCAAATCTGATCAAAGCTCTCATAAGTAGAGCAGAAAGATACTAGGTGCTCGTCTTCCCAATGCACACCTAGTGAACCAGATAGATGCTTGCCTAATACAGTAAGGCTCGTTGACAGGCCAGTATTACATGTTGAAATATAGTTCCATTCATCCACAGGGTTGATAACTGCTGTGTTTTCCTATTCCGTTCCCTCATACATCAATGTCTGTTGTGTTCTCAATCAGAACCATCTGACACTCTGTAATCTGGGCAGAATCCCTGGGCATAGGATCATAATGTGAAATACCCTGTTGCAGGAAAACTTTCCTGCAATGCAGAACGTTTAAAACGTGTAGCGTATTTTAAGTTTTAAAAGGCTTCTGAAGTTTGTAATTTCCACTTTTAAATGTCAGACTTGATTTTCTGTCACAACCCCTACAAAAATGTCCATTAACTATAATCCACTTAATAATTATTATTGCCCTGCTGTAGAAAACTGGCTCAAATTAAGATCCTACATCTGTATATGGGGGAGGCAGTGTACAGTATATAGTCTTCCAGTAAGTGTATTCCTTCCTGGTGATTCCATGGCGTGTTTGGAACCATGGAGAAGGGGGGTGGAATTTTCCATCCCCAGCAGGGTAGGGAGATGGATAGTGACAGTGTGCTGCTGTATATCCCTGAGTAGGACAATCCCTTGCGTCTGCATGGCGGGAGGTACAGCTTGTGAAAACTGCATGGTAAATAATTGATCATGTACATAAAGCATCGGAGGGGGACAGAGACTGGGGAGGAGGCCGAGGTCTCACCATAAATAAACCCACAATTACCTTCGGTGCGCCATGACTCCTTGATTCACTTGCTATTTTTTTCCTAATATACAAAATGAGTCCAAGAGTGACCGAGGCTTTCTAATATAAATCTTTCGATAAAACTGTCAGTGGGCAATAACTGTGGCTATTTAAACATGTATTGGCTGTGGCAGAAAAGCTTCATGTCAGATCCATCAGATTTCTCAAGGGACTATGTAAATGCACCACAGATTGTGCAGAGACCCTCGTCAATGCATTATACATGAATTATGAAAGATGTCTTCTCAAATTGGAATCTAGATGCAGTGACATGCAGGTAAATCCAGTGGAGAGTGGGAGGCCATTACAGAGAACAGGACGTGTCTAAGGATGGAATGGCAGAGGTCGTGTTCGTGTGTTTACCTGAGCACAAAATCTGCGGAAATACATATTTCAACAATTCCACTGAGGACTATTTGTAAGGTATTTTGTGCCGGGAAAATGATGTCAGGTGTAAGCCATCATCTCAAACAGTGGAGGCTGCTGAGGGGAGGACGGCTAATAATAATGGCTGGAACAGAGTATTTGATAATATTCCACCAATTCCTCCCCAATATTCCACGAGCCCATCCTCCCCAATTAAGGTCCCACCAACCTCCTGTGATCTCAAATGATAAATCCAACAGGAACAACAACATGATATTACAGTGGGGAAAAAAAGTATTTAGTCAGCCAACAATTGTGCAAGTTCTCTCACTTAAAAAGATGAGAGAGGCCTGTAATTTTCATCATTTCATCAAAATCCAGAAAATCACATTGTAGGATTTTTAATGAATTTATTTGCAAATTATGGTGGAAAATAAGTATTTGGTCAATAACAAAAGTTTATCTCAATACTTTGTTATATACCCTTTGTTGGCAATGACAGAGGTCAAATGTTTTCTGTAAGTCTTCACAAGGTTTTCACACACTGTTGCTGGTATTTTGGCCCATTCCTCCATGCAGATCTCCTCTAGAGCAGTGATGTTTTGGGGCTGTCGCTGGGCAACACGGACTTTCAACTCCCTCCAAAGATTTTCTATGGGGTTGAGATCTGGAGACTGGCTAGGCCACTCCAGGACCTTGAAATGCTTCTTATGAAGCCACTCCTTCGTTGCCGGGCGGTGTGTTTGGGATCATTGTCATGCTGAAAGACCCAGCCACGTTTCATCTTCAATGCCCTTGCTGATGGAAGGAGGTTTTCACTCAAAATCTCACGATACATGGCCCCATTCATTCTTTCCTTTACACGGATCAGTCGTCCTGGTCCCTTTGCAGAAAACAGCCCCAAAGCATGATGTTTCCACCCCATGCTTCACAGTAGGTATGGTGTTCTTTGGATGCAACTCAGCATTCTTTGTCCTCCAAACACGACGAGTTGAGTTTTTACCAAAAAGTTCTATTTTCGTTTCATCTGACATTCTCCCAATCCTCATCTGGATCATCCAAATGCTCTCTAGCAAACTTTAGACGGGCCTGAACATGTACTGGCTTAAGCAGGGGGACACGTCTGGCACTGCAGGATTTGAGTCCTGGCGGCGTAGTGTGTTACTGATGGTAGGCTTTGTTACTTTGGTCCCAGCTCTCTGCAGGTCATTCACTAGGTCCCCGTGTGGTTCTGGGATTTTTGCTCACCGTTCTTGTGATCATTTTTACCCCACGGGTGAGATCTTGCGTGGAGCCCCAGATCGAAGAAGATTATCAGTGGTCTTGTATGTCTTCCATTTCCTAATAATTGCTCCCACAGTTGATTTCTTCAAACCAAGCTGCTTACCTATTGCAGATTCAGTCTTCCCAACCTGGTGCAGGTCTACAATTTTGTTTCTGGTGTCCTTTGACAGCTCTTTGGTCTTGGCCATAGTGGAGTTTGGAGTGTGACTGTTTGAGGTTGTGGACAGGTGTCTTTTATACTGATAACAAGTTCAAACAGGTGCCATTAATACAGGTAATGAGTGGAGGACAGAGGAGCCTCTTAAAGAAGAAGTTACAGGTCTGTGAGAGCCAGAAATCTTGCTTGTTTGTATGTGACCAAATACTTATTTTCCACCATAATTTGCAAATAAATTCATAAAAAATCCTACAATGTGATTTTCTGGATTTTTTTTCCTCATTTTGTCTGTCATAGTTGAAGTGTACCTATGATGAAAATTACAGGCCTCTCTCATCTTTTTAAGTGAGAGAACTTGCACAATTGGTGGCTGACTAAATACTTTTTTTCCCCACTGTATAAAATATTGCACAAATGCAGAATAGAAACCCCAGAGCTACAGTAAATCTAAATGGTTGATATCATATAGCAGCCAGCCAGTTTAACTAAATGGCAATGCATGCATGTTGTTTTCAGAGTCAAACTCTTTTCGGACCACCATTGTAGCAGAGCCAAACGATCAGAGTTTAATTTCCTTGAAAGCCTCCATTTGTGTGTGATAAAAGAAAATGTCACATAAAACTACACTCATCGATTGAGTATAAACATAAAACCAATCTCTGCCATATATTATGGCCAGTAAGGCCAGGCATGGAGGTTTGTGGCAGGCAGGCATTCAGGCAGCAGGGTGGCTTGTGAGAGGTTTAACCACAAGAGATCCCATGGATAAAACAGGGAGCACACCCCCATTAGTCACAGTGCACAGGGCTAGTAAATCAGCATAATACCTGCTGTAGAACTTTACAGCAGCAACAGCACCAGTGGTACCACTACACTGCATTCAGCTCATGATGACCATGTAGCTTAGTCCCAGAACTCCCCCGCAGATTCTCATTCTCCTCCTTCTCCTACACCTACTAGACTCCAGGGCCCCAGGCTTTGCGTGGATTTGTGTAATGAGGACTTAAGGGGTTTGACATTGGATTTGGGAAAAGTGGGTCTGCTTCTCTCCAACAGAAGATAGACACAGATGCAGGATCTTAATTTGATCACTATTTTGTTGCTGAGAATTTTCCTGCACAGCAGGAAATGCACATTTGTAGTGTATTCAAGGTTTAAAAAGGCTTCTAAAGTTTGTATTTTCCACATTAAAATGTCAGACTTGATTTGCCCTAACGAGAAATGTATCAACCCCTACAGAAAATGTCCACATAATAATTCATATTTCCTGTTACAGCAAGATTTTTTTCCAGCTGTAGCATACTGGCTCAAATTAAGATCCTGCATCTGTAAATATGAAGAAGAAACACATCTGAAAGGTCCCAGTTTGGCTCTAGTTTTTATGGAGGGCAGGGGCGACCCAAGACTAATTATATCCTCAAGGCTTGAGAAAGTGGTCCCTGTGTTAATACCTTAAGTGCAAATATTGGGCTGAGTGACTTAGAGATGATAATAAGAACTTGAAGTACCCGGTAAAGTGGAAACATTTCCAGCACAAGCCTGGGAAAAAAAAGCCTTAATCTAGTCCAAATGCAAAGAGCATAAGAGCACCATTCGCTCTGTTAAAAGTGCTTATTTTGTGGATGCAAATATCTCCCTGATTACCAGTGGTGGAAAGAGTACTGAAATATCCTATAAAGTAGAAGTAGTCTACTGTTCATTTACTACAATTTTACTCAAGTACAAGTAAAAAGTAGCTAATTTAAATAGTACTCAGAGTAAAAGTAATTGAGTTACTTTTAAAATAAAAACATTGAGCTTATAGCTCATTTTGCTAAAGTTAGCTGAACGTTGTTACACATGATCTTTCCCATGCAATAGATTTTAAAAAGAAGAGAGGAAATTAATGTACAGTATGAACTAAGTTCATTTATTGTTTGCGTTGCAGCAAGGCACATCTGCAAATAAAAAAGGATTTGTCAATACTATTCATATTTGAAAATATTCAAAGCAATTAAAATGTATTGATGAATTATACAATGATGAAGCAATACAAAATAAAGTACATAAAACAAAAAAATCACCCATTCATGCTCTTTTCCTCATTCATTCACTCTCTCTTTCCCTCCCTCACTCACTCACCTACCCCCCCACCCACCCACCCACCCACCCACGCATACAAGGGCAGTGCCAGGGCACACTGGACCTACCTAAATGATTTGATGTCAAATTAGCTATGGAGGCAACAACAGAACATCATGGGAATAAAGATGAATGAGCAACCCTGCTGAAATATAGAAGGGGCTATAGATGTTGCATTAGATTGATAAACTACATTTAGGCTACATGTACAGAGAACATCAGGTTGTGTAGTGTTCCTTGGGCAAAAACAAAATATTTATGTTCTAATGCCTTCACTTCTCTCTGAACATGCTGTTCAGTTTCAGCAGGAGCTGATTTTCCAAGTGAATAGAATCTATCCTGGCTCTCTCTGAAGAGCAGTCCAACACAGCTAAAAAGATGCTCACAGGCGGCCGAGGAAGACAGGCCTCTGTTCAGTTTGAGGGAAACACATCTGAAAGTAGAGTTTAATTCCTTTCTGTCTGTATGGAAAGGAACGAGGCAAGTCCATCTTGTCAAATCAAATCATATTACATTTTATTGGTCACATACACATATTTAGCAGATGTTATTGCGGGTGTAGTGAAATGCTTGTGTTCCTAGCTCCAACAGTGCAGTAGCATCTCACAAATCACAACAATACACACAATCTAAAAGTAAAATAATGGAATTAAGAAATATATAAATATTAGGATGAACAATGTCGGAATTGTATTGACTAAAGTACAGTAGAATACAATATATACATATGAAATGAGTAAACATTATGTAAACATTATTAAAGTGACTATTGTTCCAGCTAGTGTTGGCTATTTAACAGTCTGACGGTCTTGAGATAGAAGCTGTTTTTCCAGTCTCTCAGTCACAGCTTTGATGCACCTGTACTGACCTCACCTTCTGGATGATAGCGGGCTGAGCAGGCCGTGGCTCGGTTGGATGTTGTCCTTGATGATCTTTTTGGCCTTCCTGTGACATCGGGTGCTGTAGGTGTCCTGGAGGGCAGACCAAAGGACAGATTTCCACTGGTCTAATGTCTATTGCTCGTGTTTCTTGACCCAAACAAGTCTCTTCTTCTTATTGGTGTCCTTTAGTAGTGGTTTCTTTGCAGCAAATAAACTATGAAGGCCTGATTCACGTAGTCTCCTCTGAACAGTTTATGTTGAGATGTGTCTGTTACTTGTCCTTGATGATCTTTTTGGCCTTCCTGTGACATTGAGTGTCTGTTACTTGTCCTTGATGATCTTTTTGGCCTTCCTGTGACATTGAGTGCTGTAGGTGTCCTGGAGGGCAGGCAGTGTGCCCCCAGTGATGCGTTAGGCTGACCGCATCAATCCTCTGGAGAGCCCTGCGGTTACGGGCAGTGCAGCTGCCGTACCAGGCGGTGATACAGCCCGACAGGATGCTTTCAATTGTGCATCTGTAAAAGTTAGTGAGGGTCTTAGGGGCCAAGCTGAATTTCTTCAGCCTCCTGAGGTTGAAGAGGTGCTGTAGCGCCTTCTTCACCACATTGTCTTTGTGGGTAGACCATTTCAGATTGTCAGTGATGTGTACTCTGAGGAACTTCAAGCTTTTCACCTTCTCCACTGCAGTCCCGTCAATGTGTATAGGGGCGTCTCCATTGTTGGTAATCAGGCCTACTGCTGTTGTGTCGACTGCAAACTTGATGATTGAGTTGAAATAGAAGCATGGAATCCGATTTGTCAGACCAGCGTTGAATAGACCTTAGCATGGGTACTTCCTGTTTGAGTTTCTGCCTATAGGACAGGAGGAGCAGGATGGAGTCGTGATGTGATTTGCCAAAGGGAGGGCGGGGTAAGACCTTGTAGCCATCCCAAAAGGAGGAGTAACAATGGCCGAGAGTTTTGGATGAGCGAGTACTACAGGCAATGTGTTGATAGAACTTCGGTAGCGTTTTCCTCAAATTTGCTTTGTTAAAATCCCCAGCTACAAATAATGCTTAGGATATGTGGTTTCCAGTGTAGTTCCTTGAGGGCTGTCATGGTATCGGCTTGAGGAGGAATATACACGGCTGTGACTATAATCAAATAACAATTTCTTGGGAGGTCATATGGTCGGCATTTGATTGTGAGGTATTCTAGGTTGGGTGAACAAAAGGACTTGAGCTCATGTAAGTTATCACAATCCCACCATGAGTGGTTAATCATGAAACACACACCACCGGCTTTCTTCCCGGAGAGTTCTTTATTCCTGTCTGAGCGATGTACTGAGAACCCAGCTGGCTGTATGGACGGGGACAGTATATCCGGAGAGAGCCATGATTCCATGAAACAGAGTATGTTACAGTCCCTGATGTCTCTCTGGAAGGAGGTTCTCGCCCTGAGCTTGTCTACTTTGTTGTCCAGGGACTGAACATTAGTGAGTAATATACTCGGAAGCGGTGGATGGTGTGCACGCCTCCTGAGTCGGACTAGAAGTCCACTCTGAATACCTCTTCTCTGCCGGCAGCGTCTTGGAGCAGCCTCTGGGATAAGTTAAATTGCCCTGGGGGGTACGGACAAAGGATCTAATTATGGAAAGTAGTATTTCTGGTCTTAATTCTGGTGAGTTAGTCACTTTGATATCCAAAGTTAATTCCAGCCTTATGTAATAGCACAAAAAACATTCTGGGCTAATAATGTAAGAAATAACACACTAAAAAAGTTGCTTAGGAGCTAGAAGCAGAGCTGCCATGTCTGTCAGCACCGTCTTCTTCTTCTTGTCTGACACACAGGCAAGGTACCCATCCAGCTCCCCTGTACCTGGTGACCTTTTGGGCATCAGTGATGAAGAGAAATCCTCTTAATCAGATGAATGCTGCCTCTGTTCCTCTGTCTTTGTGTCAAGATGATGCTTCAGGTAGACCAATCCTGTATAGTTACAAATAACCAACATACACCTATTGAATATTTCAGCAAATTCTGCTATAGGTGGAAACTATCACTAACATTTTCAATAGCCCAAACACAGACTTTCCTAATTTGCATAAGTTAGACTATTAGATAGCTAGCTATACTAGCTGCTAAAGCCATCCATAGCTACATTTTTGATCATTCATAGCTAACTAACGTTAGTTATCTTACCTCTACGATGTTTCCTCAAGTTCAAGGCAGAGTTTTTCTGGGCTGCCACCTCCACCATCCTGAGTAAGCAAAGGTGCATTGCATCACCTCTTCTGTCCTGGAAGGAGAACTGGTAACAGTATCCTCCGTCTCCATTGTTTTCACACACACCGCTTTGATAAAAAAGTGTTCCTCTCTTTCACGATATGTCTCAAACTATGCTTGAATTTATTTTCCTTCTGTAACAAACTGGCATAAATTAAGATCCTACATCTGTAGTCTCTGGCTGAATATAACATAATCATGTATGGTATTTACATACACAATCCTGAATGTACCAGACAAAATGTGTCAGTTCTGAATGTATTTTTTTACAATGAAGGCCTTGATTACAGAACTCTGGATTCTGTGGATAAATAACTGTTGTAATTGGAGGTTACAACAGTTTGAAGGTACCTGCAGTTTTAAAAGATTTCTCTGGTTCCATGTAAAATGAATGCGACCCAACCAGTTTGAAGGGTGACTTGATGGTGGAGGGCAACATTAAGCGAGGGGACATTTGGCCGAAGCATCAACCTGCAGCAAGGTCAAAGGAAAGTGTTGTTTACGTCCCAGCGACACAGCGCCACCGGGGTGGGCCTTTGAGCAATGGCATGTCATCTCTTCCATCTGAAGCAATCAAATGATAGATTTTATGACCATGCTCTGTTGAAAAATCGTAAGTGGTAGGAAATGACTGTGGGATGTACCGTACCTGTACATCACATCCTGTAGCATTTTGATTTTAGATAGACGGGTCATTAATACAGGCCCATGGGAAGACCAGGTAGATCACAACATATTGTGTGTTCTGTATAGTTGGATGGATAGGTCAACAGTAGAGGTTAAAGCTACAGCCTACTCCGTCCTACACAGGGTTGCAAAGGGAGGGTATATTACTGGAAACTTTTGAAGTTTACCAGTAAACTACCAGAAATGTAGTATCTTTCAAGGATTTGATGTAATCTATCACAAGACATCTAGTGGCCCTTTTGGGTACTTCAGATTATCACAGGTGTCTGTAATTATCCCTGGCCCTCTGTGTGGCCTTATCACATGCAAACTATACAAAATAATTAAATAAGACGATAAAAAACAATTTTTATGACAAAGCTGTAAAATATTATCCTAAAAACACACTATTATTTAATTTACTCTGTCAGTATGTACAGTTGAAGTCTGAAGTTTACATACACTTAGGTTGGAGTCATTAAAACTCGTTTTTCAACCACTCCACAAATTTCTTGTTAACAAACTATAGTTTTGGCAAGTCAGTTAGGACATCTACTTTGTGCATGACACAAGAAATTTTTCCAACAATTGTTTACAGACAGATTATTTCACTTATAATTCACTGTATCACAATTCCAGTGGGTCAGAACTTTACATACAGAAGTTGACTGTGCCTTTAAACAGCTTGGAAAATTCCAGAAAATTATGCCATGGCTTTAGAAGCTTCTGATAGGCTAATTGACATCATTTGAGTCAATTGTACCTGTGGGTGTATTTCAAGGCCTACCTTCAAACTCAGTGCCTCGTTCTTCTGTACAAACAATAGTACACAAGTATAAACACCATGGGACCACGCAGCCGTCATACCGCTCAGGAAGGAGACGCGTTCTCTATCCTAGAGATGAACGTACTATGGTGCGAAAAGTGCAAATCAATCCCAGAACAACAGCAAAGGACCTTGTGAAGATGCTGGAGGAAACAGGTATAAAAGTATCTATATCCACAGTAAAACAAGTCCTATACCGACAAAACCTGAAAGGCCGCTCAGCAAGGAACAAGTCACTGCTCCAAAGCGCCAATAAAAAGCCAGACTATGGTTTGCAACTGCACATGGGGACAAAGATCGTACTTTTTGGAGAAATGTCCTCTGGTCTGATGAAACAAAACTATAACTGTTTGGCCAAAATGACCATTGTTACGTTTGGAGGAAAAAGGGGAGGCTTGCAAGCCGAAAAACACCATCCCAACCGTGAAGCACGGGGGTGGCAGCATCATGTTGTTGGGGTGCTTTGCTGCAGGAGGGACCTGGGCACTTCACAAAATAGATGGCATCATGAGGCAGGAAAATTGTGGATATATTGAAGCAACATCTCAAGACATCAGTCAAGAAGTTAAAGCTTGGTCGCAAATGGGTCTTCCAAATGGACAATGATCCCAAGCATACTTCCAAAGTTGGGGCAAAATGGCTTAAGGACAACAAAGTCAAGGTATTGGAGTGGCCATCACAAATCCCTGACCTCAATCCTATAGAAAATTTGTGGGCAGAACTGAAAAAGCATGTGCGAGCAAGGAGGCCTACAAACCTGATTCAGTTACACCAGCTCTGTCTGGAGGAATGGGCCAAATTTCACCCGACTTATTGTGGGAATGTTGTGGAAGGCTACCGAAATGTTTGACCCAAGTTAAACAATTTAAAGGCAATGTTACTAAATACTAATTGAGTGTATGTAAACTTCTGACCCACTGGGAATGTGATGAAATAAATAAAAGCTGAAATAAATCATTCTCTCTACTATTATTCTGACATTTCACATTCTTCAAATAAAGTGGGGATCCTAACTGACCTATGACAGGGAATTTTTACGATGATTAAATGTCAGGAATTGTGAAAAACTGAGTTTAAATGTTCTTGGCTAAGGTGTACGTAAACTTCCGACTTCAACTGTATTTGTTGTAAATGTTTTGGTGTCAAACTGGTGTCAGTTGTGAAAAAAGTCAACAGTTTGAAGAGTTGCAGAGTTAATTGAAAATAATGCCACAGTTTTTGTTTTATTAATTAGGCTATTTTTTTTTTAACCATATGGTCTATCTATTAGAAACTCCTGGACAATATGGACAGATGTATACTATATATGAATACAAAAATGTAAGTTATTCAAGTATAAATTACCAAAGTTACTATAGATTGCCACAGATCTTCTGTTAATTACCAGAATGACGCTAACTTTGGTAAACTTGTGGTAGCTTTGCAATGCTACATCTACAGTATAGTACTCTTATGACTTGCTCAACCTATTCCTTGAATTTGGTTGGTCTCCGGATATGTCATGTACCGTAGGGGTTGTTTTGTTTAGTCTTAATGAACGACAGTAACTCTATAAGTTCCATAGGTCTTTGTGCATGTGTGTGTGCTCGCGTGCGTCTGTGCACGCATGTGTTTTCCTCGTGGAGAGTGATGTGTCGGCAAGGCTAATTATGTCATTCCACAGCAGGATACACAGTAGTACACACAGAGAAATCCTGCACTAGCAAACACCTATCAGGAATATGAATCAGGAATATGAATTCAGTGGTGACCCACTGAAAGGCTGCTTTATAGATGTGTTAGTGTGATCTGAAGTCTGTTCCTATCATAGCTACTCTTGTCAGAGCTACTCTTGTCAGACCCTACCTTCCCCCTCCTGCTATTGATATACTGTATCAGCCATTACAAACACACCAGGAAACAGTAACTACAGCATTCTTTCAGGAAAAGGTTTCTTTGTAGGGTGGAAGTAAGTCTCGGCTGTAAATAACATAGTACATTACCTAAATTACCCTCCCTGGAAGAGGTACTGCAACCATCGCTCTGGTTAGTTGGCACAGAATGTTGGGGATTCTCTACTAAAGATCCTTATTACCCATTGTCTTACGTCAGATAGCACATCGATTCCACCCGCCCTGAGGGACGAGCGGTACTATCTGACGTAAGACACAGCATCATTGACATTTAGCCTTAAACCATGCACATTTTCAATACTCTAAGTGCATCTCTAAGGACTGTCCAATGGCTCAAAAGCAGAAGCTGAGATTATGACACTGGCATGACCATGACATTGAATATTAAACAATAATGTTTATTTTATCTGTCTCCTCCAGTAGACATTAACATGCATGCCTTCCACTTCAAGAAACAAATATGAGCATGCTCATGGTAAATGGTTTCAACATGCTTCATACAATAGCTATGTTGAATTTAAGAAATATTGCCAGCTTCATGAGTGCTTGAATCACACACAAAATGTCAGAGAGCCAACTAACACCATGAAGAAATAGTACTTAATCAAGAGGAGCGTGCAGATGTCCTGATCTATTCAGCCAAAACAATCTAGGATGCTGCTTGCCAACATATCACTCATATTTGAATTTAATTTGACTAAATATTATCCTGAAATTGAAAGGCAATTAACGGGAGAGCAGTCTTGGACGGCTGCAGGTTAACAAGCTACAGTAATAAGGACTGCTGGGGGGAGAATACACTATTAAATAAAATAGAATAGACATAAATAGAGAGGATTAAAGGAGGTGTGAATTGAATGAAATTAGGAATTATGGGGAAGGGGTGAAAGTAATGGATGCTGTTGTTGTTGTTAAAACACAAGATATAACAAATCCCAACTCAATAATAATTTTGCATTCTGATCATTTCTTACATAAGAGATGACAAGAGACTGTCTGTGGTGATGAATGGTTAAGAGCCCTAGTTACAGAATAACTGTAGGCTGTTCCAATTCTATATTGGACTATATTTCATAAACAAGCACAGCCAATACTGGATTTAAGATTATGATCTCAGCCTGATCATAAAAACATAAATATGCCCATTTTATGTTTCTTGATTTAATTAAGTTTATATAATTGTTCAGCCAATCCACATCCTCCATATTTGTCTGTGATTTTTCCTCAGGTCAAGTTTATAACTTCCATATGGCTCATTTCACAACACAATCTGAGAAGAGCCAATTTAGAGCATTTGGGAGGATTAAATGAATATATTAACTTTTAGAAAATGGTTAGAGGAGGATATCAACAGAATCCTTTGTTAAGCTCTCACCCACACTGGTGTTCAAAGGGAATGGGAGAACTGCGATTTCCTCCGTAGATATCAAGGGAGACGACGACGACGTTGTCCTTATTTACAGGAGTGAGCGGTGGAGATTTGGAGTGGTTTGGGTACCTTGAAGCACAGTGTTTTTTCTATGAAAACATAACATTTGGTGCATAGCCATTTGTAAGGTCCATCTCGACGATACAACTTTGCTGAGTTTTTATAAAACATTAAAAAGATAAACATGATATCGATTTTGTTGCCATGAGTCCCCAGAGAGGACACATTAAATCTAAGGGGGATGCTTCTTCTGCTACCAGATAGCAGGGACCTACAGGAAGGTTAAGTGTCACAGACATTTTAATTAGGAGGACTAATGAGGGAGCAGAATGTTATGTAAACATGTCACTATTAACTATGGGTATACAATACAGTGCAGCCCAAATACTACCCACCAAAATGACAGACCCAGAGGGCCTCCCGATGTTACACTGTATTTGCCACTTCTATTACCATTGCCAATACAATATTTTTCAAATACTCTTCCTGTTTCTTTCTTTCTGCCTCATTTGTTGGTCCTGCCAGAGCTGTTGCTTTCATTTTCTCTGTCTCCTAGCCGCCTAGACGTTTCCCCATAATGTTCTATAAGGAGAAGACAGAATGACAAAAAAATGACTCGTAGCCATCCATTTCTGTCAGCCAAGCATGTCATACATAATAAATTACGCTTAGCGTGTGTGAAATGGGTTTCCGGATAGGAGAGGAAGGTCTCTCTCCCGGCCCAGTAAAAGTCTATGCAGACTGTATCAGACAATGTTGCTATCAGGGATGAGTGATTCCCTGGTGGAAATAGGATTCCTCCATCCTAGCCTATTCTCCCCAGTCACATCTACTCACATACATCACATCACCATGCGTCCATCTGCTCTGCCTGCATGGCTGGAGGGGCCTGCCTGTGTGAATGAACCAGAGAGATAGAGAGAGAGGAAATTAGTGACAAAGTGAGATTCAATGGTGATGGTGGTGAGAAGAACAAATTGTGAAAAGTAGAATAGATAGTGAACTGTGGTGGGTTTGTGGGTGGAAGTGTGTTGAATGCTGAATGAAGCAATGTGATGTCTGGGAGCATGGGTAGCGTTCAATGAGGCAGTGGTTTCACCCTACAGTGGCAGAGGTGGGTCCTTGGGTGCCCTGTGTCAATGACCTGTTTACACCTCTACAGGATCGCTTTCCTCTGTGGAACAGGGGACACAGCTGGGATATACAGGGCAGAACATGCAGTATGCTATACTTCAGTAATTCACTTCATATTGTAACTGTATCCATCTCTCTGCACATAGCTACTGTATATGATGATATATTTATATGTTTTTAAGTTTGAGTAGAAGGAGAGTCTGTTTATGATTATGTTGATGGTAAAATACGGCACAACAAAGTAATACAAATCTGCATGGTTCTTTCCATTTAAACCCTGCACTCATTTCCTGGTTCTGCTGTGTCGCTGCCTGGCTGCTCTCCAGCATCCCTGGATGATTCTGTGTTACCTGGTTAGAAAGAAACATATTTTTAGATTAGCACAGGTTTCAAAGCATTAGAGGGTTGTTTTGATTAAGGCATCATGTCCTAAAAGATCACATTGCCTGATAATCGGCAGACTCAATAGCCTTGGCTTCTCAAATGACTGTCTCGCCTGGTTCACCAACTACTTCTCAAATAGAGTTCAGTGTGGCCTTGTTGTCTGGACCTCTGGCAGTCTCTATGGGGGTGTCACAGGGTTCAATTCTCGGGCCAACTCTTTTCTCTGTATATATCAATGACGTCGCTCTTGCTGCTGGTGATTCTCTGATCCACCTTTACTGTAAAACTGACTATCCTACCGATCCTAGACTTCGGCGATGTCATTTATAAAATAGCCCCCAACACTCTACTCAGCAAACTGGATGTAGTCTATCACAGTGCCATCTGTTTTATCACCAAAGCCCCATATACTATCCACCACTGCGACCTGTATGCTCTCGTTGGCTGGCCCTCACTACATATCCGTCGCCAAACCCACTGGCTCCAGGTTATCTATAAGTCTTTGCTAGGTAAAGCCCCACCTTATCTCAGTTCACTGGTCACCATAGCAACACCCACCTGTAGCACGCGCTCCAGCGGGTTTATTGCACTGGTCATCCCCAACACTTCCTTTGGCCGCCTTTCCTTCCAGTTCTCTGCTGTCAATGACTGGAACGAATTGCAAAAATCTCTGAAGCTGGAGTCATATCTCCCTCTTTAACTTTAAGCATCAGCTGTCTGAGCAGCTTACTGATCACTGTACCTGTACACAGCCAATCTGTAAATAGCACACCTGACTACCTCATCCCCATATTATTACTTACACTCTTGCTCTTTTGCACCCCAGTACCTCTACTTGCACATCATCATCTGCACATCTATCACTCCAGTATTAATGCTAAATTGTAATTATTTTCGCCATTAGGGCCTACTTATTGCCTACCTCCCTACTCTTCTACATTTGCACACACTGTACATAGATTTTTATATTTTTATTTTCTTTTGTGTTATTGACTGTACGTTTGCTTGTGTAACTCTGTGTTGTTGTTTTCGTCGCACTGCTTTGCTTTATCTTGTTCTCAACTCGCCTACCTGGTTAAATAAAGGTTAAATAAAAATAATAATAAGGTCAGGGAAAGAAAGGGAACGGAAGAGCAGGATCTGGTTTGCATAATGCTGCTACAACATTGTGATGAAAGGCGCTTTCCTCAAAAGTGGGGTACTTTTTCCTTATCTCTCTTTTCCAACGAGGTGGAACTATTTAGGGAATTGGAATCACAGAAACTGAGTCACTGGAAAAAAAAACATTTTTGGGGGGGCGGCGAGGTTTGGTTGTTAGTCATAAAGTGTCTCTCTCATTATTTGAACACCTACGGGAGAGCTCAGGTTTGATAGAAACAGCCCGTAAAGACTGGCCACGTGAGGTCTGCAGATCTGGACAGCATTGGAATCAGTTATGTCGTGTTAGAGGTTAATAGTAGAGGTTAATAATTATGGAGAAACACAGGAGAAACACTTCTGATTCAAACACGTTGATTCAAACCTGAGTAGGGTTTCAATGGGGAATTCTCGAAACTGGGATTTTTTTTTAAGTTACCTGAATGATTGGGGTTGACCTGGATAACATAGCTAGGGCTATGAGTTCTTCCTTAACATGACTATGTGACCTACAATAGCCCAACCGGTTATGTGTATCTGACCATGTCCCCATAAAAGTCTGACCACACATCTGGCAGGGTGTAACTTCAGTGGATTTAACAGCAGTGTTTATTGAGTGGCTCAGCGGTGCCCAGAGCACTCAGTGAGACACACATGAAGGTCAGGGGTGATGACCAGGATTAATCTGGGCCCTGCAGAAGAGGGAGGGATCATGCTTTCAGGGCATGTTGATCTTGTCAATATTATCTCACAAATCATTTGTAACATATTCACATAGTGTTAATTTCAAGATATGGCCTAAGATTGTGTATTCAGAAATACAGGTCTTGAACACTGACAACATCAATTCTACTTTACTAATAAGACAACACAGTCTCTAAAGTGAACACCCCGTTGCGACCAGTTTTAGAGTGAAACCGAATTACAAAGGTTATTCAAACTCATATAACACCAGCATATAACATAACCTCTGCTGCAGTGAAGAAACCAAGGCCCAGGCAATCAGTACAACAGTGCCACAGAGCACACTAATGACAACAAGGTTGAGGAACTGGCAACAATGGGCCCATTAGAAACTCAATCCCCAGCCTGCATCTAAAGCGGCAATCCTTTGGATCCTATTGTTGTGTGTATAATGTACAGTATTGATTAGCCGTGTATTTACCTCAAGGTGAACTCTAGGGATGCTGCTAACTCTATGAGGACATCAGTTTAGTTTGCCTGGCTGGCTAACAATCACTTCTATCCTGGGGATATTTGTCAGGCTGATTGAAAAGATGCTAACTTAATTGTATACTAAAGTTAAATTAAAAAGCTGGGCCCTTCTGATTGAATGGCAGGAAAAACTCTTAGTGAAATGATACAAGAGAAAGGCAGTGGAAGAGAGAATAAGAGAGGAGAAATGAGGAGAGGAGGTGCTAAGCCCGGAGAATAGAGTGGGTTCGAGCAAAGCGCTGATCCAGCACACCGTGTCCTACACAGATAGGCTGATGCTCGCTGGCAAATTTAGAAAGGCGTGCAGGCAGGCATTGTTGCTCAGTCCTCCTCAATGTGCAGAATCACCCTGAGCCAGACCGCTTTGACTTTGCAGCAGTCTCTCTCATTGAGCCAGTGCAGCACAGCAGGCAGCTCTCTCTCTCATCTCTACAACAGTCAAGCCTGATAGAGTTCCCTAGACTGACACGTGTTGGCTATTCACAATCAACATCACTCAGCAACCGAGATTAAGTTGAACCTTTACTGAGGAACATTGAGAATCATCCATACTGTAGACTACTGTATGTCTTTCAACTTTGTCCTTTTCAGCAATAACTCACATAACAGAGGACAAAACAGAAAAAAATGTCTGATAAAACTGCAGTTCCTCACAAAAAAAGTACAGCTCTTAATAAAGATTGTTCAAAGAAACACCAGATCTATAAAGTGGTAATTGTATGTGTAAAATAATTACATTTATTCAAGTTTCCATAAACCTATTTTATACCTAATGACAGATGGAGAGGGAGGAAACTTAACACTGTCCTCTAGGGGTTTGTCTCTATAACACAGTGCCAATACTGCACTATCCCTATCTTCACCAGTAGGCTACTGTACATTTTTGCACAGGTTTGTACTGTTTTATTCATTCCTTATAGACTGTATTCATAAACTGTTTGGATGAATGGAGGATCAACAGGTAGGATTAATCAGCAACTTGTCAGGGACGTTGACGTCCCAATGTGGCTGAGGTTGTACAGTACTATCTGTCACACAACTGGCCAGACTGAAATATAGTTTATGCTATGGCACATATGAAATGGTGTCCACACATTGACTTGCATTGCAGTAAAACTTCCTGTACATGCTATTTTGCTCTGGTTCCTATGCATACTGTACATAGTTCACGCAAATTGCTCAGTAATGCGTAAGTAGACACACATCTAAGTCTAGATTACAATATTGATTTATCTCAAGTGATTGATAAAGCTTTCGTGTTCAGGTCTCACCAGTGTGATTCCATATAAGCCTTTACAGATATGCTTGAATGGGCTCAGAGAATAAAGAGTTACATGACCATACCATGTCTGAAACACATCCATACAAAATGCAACAAAGCATCTTGGTTCATGTAGATAACACCCAGACTCTCCTATGAAATGGAAAATGACTGAAGATCACCATGGAGAATAAGCAGGTGTGCAGAATAAATCTAATCTTTAAATCTGCCTGGTTGTGTTCAAAACTGCCCTTGGATATTGCCTGAGAACACGGTTATGAGTTAAGAAAGAGCATAAGAGGATGGTAGTGTATGGAAACTGCTCAAGAACCATGAACAAATACTTGGAGAGTGCCCCAGAAAATGAAAGCTAAGTACGTAAGGCCTTATTAATCTTTGTGACATATATTGACCATAGATTGGACTGCAAAACAAAATCAGGGTTGAGGGGATATAATGGATACGGTTTAGTAGTCATCTGGTAAAAGCATGTTGTGGGCAGGACTTGCCCACTTAACACACTGCACTTAACTTGTATTTGAGCCCTGTATGTCAATGTCAGTGGACACATAGTGTAGGAGGGTCCCCTTCCATTTGTCCATTTGTCTGTGATTGTGTGTAGACCACTAGCAGTCTGGTTAATAATGTGAGGGTACAGCAGTCCCTCATTCAGTCTGAAACAGATCCATATAGAATGCTGTGTAGGGTTTTTCTCTGATGGCAACGGATCAATGTGCATTGGTTAGTCAATATGCCAAACAGACCGGTGCAAGTGAACCCAAGCCTCAGATATAGAATTGTACTGTACCAGCCACATCACTGTGTCATTAGAAATCAGGCCTTAACTATGAGGGACATTCTGTATCTCAAGGTTAAAAGCTCTCAAGGTTAAGATCTCTACAGATTGGTGTCCCACCCTCGGGACGGTTGTGCTAATGTGCGCTAATGTGATTAGCATGATGTTGTAAGTATCAAGAACATTTCCCAGGACATAGACATATCTGATATTGGCAGAAAGCTTAAATTCTTGTTAATCTAACTGCACTGTCCAATTTACAGTAGCTATTACAGTAAACGAATACCGTGCTATTGTTTGAGGAGAGTGCACAGTTATGAACTTGAAAATGTATTAATAAACCAATTAGGCACATTTGGGGAATCTTGATACAACATTTTGAAACAGAAATCCAATGGTTCATTGGATCAGTCTAAAACTTTGCACATACACTGCTGCCATCTAGTGGCCAAAATGTAAATGGTGCCTTGTCTGGAATAATACATTATGGTCTTTCTCTTGTATTTCAAAGATGATGGTACAAAAAAAATACAAACAAACGCATGTTTTACCAGATCTAATGTGTTATATTCTCCTACACACATTTCCACAAACTTACCTTTCAAATATAATCAAGAATATGCATGTCCTTGCTTAAGGTCCTGAGCTACAGGCAGTTAGATTTGGGTATGTCATTTCATGTGAAAATTGGAGAAAAAAAGGGCCAGATACCTTTGTTGATCTGCTCTCCTATTGTGTGCCAAGGATGTGTCATCGGTGCCATGACACAAATGTTTTAAAGGTAATCCTCAAAGCTTTGTTTATAATTTGATTGTTACTATATTTAGAAAGCATTTCAGTTATTTCAAGGCTTATTGCCCCACTTTCGTTGAATAGGAAGAAAATGATGGATTATCTTTCATACTTTTATAATACTTGTACTACAGTATGTACTTGAGCTTGTGTCCTCAAAAGTGAGTGCACCTCAGCCATGTATATCTATTTTTACCAGAAAGGACCGTAAAAAAAATATGCAAAATTTCCAGTTATTGTTTATGGCCATCTCATAAAAAATATTATGTCTATTTAGGCGGAAATCAACATTTTGCCCTAGGGTGATTCCTCATGAAGCTTTAACAAAAAATACAATGATTTGGGGGATATTCACTAAATGTAATCCATAGAAGGGTCCTATGGAGGAAGGATTGTTGACATGTATTTAACATTTGTATTTTTGTAATTCTGAAAGTAATTGGACATAAAAGTACAGAACAGTACAGCACAGTAGGGTTCAATACAGTACAGTAATGTAGATAGGTTCAGTAGAGTACAGTACAATACAGTATATCATACTCCTGTTTTTGTGATTGTCTCCACCCACCTCCAGGTGTCTCCTGTTTTCCCCGTTAGTCCCTGGTGTATTTATCCCTGGGTTTCCTGTCTCTCTGTGCCTGTTCGTCTTGTTTTGCCAAGTCAACCAGCATTTCTCCTAGCTCCAATTTTTCACCGTCTCTGTTTTTTCCTAGCCCTCCGGGTTTTGACCCTTGCCTGTCCTGACGCCGTATCCGCCTGTCTGACCACACTGCCTGTTCTGACCTCGAGCCTGCCTATCCCTTTGTAGTGTTTGGACTCGGACCTGTTCACTGAACCCCTGCCTGTCCTGACCTCGAGCCCGCCTGGTACTGTTTGGACTCTGACCTGGTTCATGAACTCTCGCCTGTCCCCGACCTGCCTTTTGCCTACCACTTGGAGCTCAACCATCTGCTTCATGTGTCTGCGTTTGGGTCTTGCCTTGTGCCCTTGTAACTCTAGTGTGCTCTACTGTATTGTAATGAACTCTACTGTACAGTACTGTACTTTATTTTTATTAACTTGACTTTATTGTACTCAACTGTTCTGTACTGTACTGTTATCTGCTGTCCTCTACTGTACTGTACTGTGCTGTCCAAACTTGTGAAACATAGACGTCTATGATTGATTCAGATTTGGTCCCGTCAGGGCGGACTGACCAAATTCCAACTAGTTTTCAATTTGAATATTGTGTGTGTATATATATATATATATATATACACATACATACACATATATTACTGTAAATATTGATCACATTCCATGTGTATGATCATATATTTCGATACAGCGAATGTTGATATTGCGAACCTGATATTTTTACCTCATGTTTCAGGAAGTGATGTCACTGAATACTGCCCCTATATATACGACCGTCCACCCCCACCAGGGATATGGATGCCTGATGAAGACCTAAGAGTCAAAACGTTGTTATCATAAAATCACCTGGAAGCAGGAGCAGCAGTGTGCATCGTTTTGTTTTTTATTTTCCATACAGTCTTTTTTTATCAATTAAGGGATCCAATAATTCCGGTCTCCACTGTGTTATCAACAATCCTTCCTCCAAAAGACCCTAAATCATCATGGTGTTTTATGTTCTATTTTAATGAGGAATCACCCTTAATGAATGTCAGGGGTATTAAATGTTCCGTCATGATAAGCAAGGCCGTTGCTTTAAATGTCACCAGGCACTTACCCTATCAAAGAATAACAAGTGTTTCTTCAGTTCTACAATACAACTCTGTACAGAAAATACACAGTCAACATTCAGTACAAGAGCTTCTGTAAGTGCCCATCCTTTATCAAACGCAAGGTGTTGGATGTGGATACGCTGTGTTATGTGTTATTTATACTACAATACAATGATGTGGGTAGGCCATCATTGTAAATAAGAATGTGTTCTTAACTGACTTGTCTAGTTAAATATAGATTAAATAAAAATAAATAAAATACAAATAAAATCCCACTGCTGGCTTTCCTCTGAAGCGAAGCAGGGTCTGTTCGGGTCAGTCCCTGGATGGGAGACCAGATAATGTTGGAGGGCCAGTAGGAGGCCCTCATTCCTCTGGTCTAAAAAAAGGGCCCAATTCCCCAGGACAGTGATTGGGGACACAGCCATGTGTAGGGTGCTGTCTTTTGGATGGGACGTTAAACGCTCTGTGGTCACTAAAAGATCCCATGGCACTAATCGTAAGAGTAGGGGTGTTAACCCTGATGTCCTGGCTAAATGTCCAATCTGGCACTCATATCATCATGACCACCTAATCATCCGCAGCTTCCATCTGGCTCATTCATCCCCCCTCCTCTCCCCTGTAACTATTCCCCAGAGCATTGCTGTAAATGAGAATGTGTTCTCAGTCAACTTCCCTGGTAAAAATGGGTAAAATAAATACTTAAATGTGCCTGTAGCAATAATACTTACTTACATTATATATTTAGAATGTAAATCTCCAGAATCTTTCAAATCCTTAATGCCCTTTTTAAGTGAAATCGGGACCATACAGCTACTGCTCTCAGAAAGCAATTGTTTTCCAATTATAGGATAAAAACGCAACACAAAAAATGGTCAGTCAATAGAAATGTCAGTTCCACACTGATAAGGTCATACGAAGCATGGTGGAACCTGGGTAGAGTTATACTGCTGCTAGACAGCCACAAGCATGCACAGACCTGGCAGTATTGGAGGGAGAAAATGTACACAATATTTTTTTCAATTTTATTCACTCAGGATCTCGTCATGGTATCTGTGCATTCAAATTGCCATCGATAAAATGCAATTGTGGAGGAAGCACAGTGACACGGGCCGATGCGGAGGAAGCGCAGTGACACGGGCCTCGCTGAAAACCTCCCGGAGGTCCTGGTACTTCGCAGGAACGGCGGAGAGGTCCGGTGCTTTTCCCAAGCCCGCAGGAAGCTGTCCCGGGACAGTCAGCGCCACCTTCAGGCAAATCCCATGGCAAAACGGGCACCAACTCAGGATAGAACCAGTAGCCCAGTCGATCAGGAGATTGTGCCTCTGGAGCCAGGAAAACCCCAAAACCATGGGTGCATGAGTGGCTTCGATTGGCAGGAACTGCACAAACTCACTTTTTTACCCGACACTCTCTGGTTAAGGGGACACGTGGTGTGGGTGACTCTGCCAATAGAGCACCCATCCAACGCTCTGATGTCCATGGGAATGGAAAGGGGTTGTGTGGGGATTCCCAGCTCCGACAAAAGGATAGCGTCCATAAAGCTCGTCGGCCCCAGAGTCTATGAGCACCCGGAGAGATTTGGACCGGTCACACCACAACAAGGTAGCATGGAGAGTGGTACGAGCAATGGAAGATGGGAAACTCCCTGTACGGCTGACCAGCGTACTAGTACCTCCTTGATGAGCCTGGTTCTTTAATGGGCAGGTAGATAAAGAATGTCCCGTAGCTCCACATTACAGACTGCTCTGGGTGTTGAGTCTGTGTAAGGACTCAGCAGGAGACAATCTAGCCCTTCCCAGTTGCATGGGCTCCGGAAGAGATGACTCGACAGCCCTCGGTAACCTCCGAGAGACTTCGGCCGGGTGGTCAAGGCTATAAGGGAGTCGAGGTCCAGGGGCAGCTCCCGGACTGCGAGCTCATCTCTAATCACCTCCGACAACCCGTGAAGGAATGCATCAAACAGGGCTTCCGGGTTCCAGGCACTCTCAGCCGCCAACGTGTGAAAATCCACTGCATAGTTTGCCACACTTTGGGAATCCTGACGTAGTTGGAGCAGCTTACGAGCCGCCTCTCTCCCGGACAATGGAGAATCGAACACTTTCCGTAACTCCGCCACAAACTCCTCCAATCTGAGGCAAACGGTGGATTGTTGCTCCCACACCGCCGTAGCCCAGGCAAGAGCCCTCCCGGACATCAGCGTTATCACGTACGCTGTCCTCGAGAGATCCGAAGGAAATGAAGAGAG
Organism: Brachymystax lenok tsinlingensis; assembly: GCA_030435695.1. Taxonomy (NCBI): domain Eukaryota; kingdom Metazoa; phylum Chordata; class Actinopteri; order Salmoniformes; family Salmonidae; genus Brachymystax; species Brachymystax lenok. The sequence goes on from CM059817.1 coordinate 23,643,073, forward strand.
CTGCAGCTCAAAGATGAGAGAACACTGGGAGAGAAACGGCCTGCAGGATCCAGGATCTGAAGTGTAGCGGGATCTGAAGTGTAGTGGGGTTCAGGATCTGAAGAGTAGCGAGGAGGTAAGCAGGGTTCTTGGGAAGCTGGGGTAGATTGGGGAGAAACTCCACTGGAAGCAGGGTAATTAAGAGTCAGGAGGGTTACTGTAGTGGTGGACTGCCTCACAGACAATCTGCGGAATTGCTCCAGCAATGTGTTGAAGGCATGGTCCTGGCGTTCCACCAAGGTCTGGAATCCTTCCATAAGACCTTGAAGTAACTCCTTGTGTCTTCCAATGGTGGCTCCCTGGGAGGAGACGGCGTTGCAGAGCTGGTCCAAGTCTACTGGGTCAGTCATGGCCAGTTCGTACTATTACGACTCTGGATATGACCCAGAAGCAGCCACGGGAGGTCGAATAGTACAGTTCTCAGATGATTTATAAGAAACACCGGGCAGGCAAAGAACAGGTCGAGGGCAGGCAGAGGTTCGTGATCAGGTCAGAGTCAGGCTGGGACAGGACTGCAGGCAGGTTCTGGGTCAGGACAGGCAGAGATTCATTGTCAGGTCCCAGTTATGCAGGTACAGGACAGCAGGCAGGCTCTGGGTCAGGGCAGGCAGAATGGTCAGAACCAGGAAACTAGGAAACAGAACAAGAGAAACAGGAAGGCGGGAAAGAACGCTGGTAATACCTGACAAGTGTGGGGGGGTCGGGGGACACTGTGGCCCTGTCAAATGATACCTCGGGACAGGGCAAACTAGGCAGGATATAACCCCACCCACATTGCCAAATCACAGCCCCCACACTACTAGAGGGATATCAACAAACAACCAACGTACTACCCTAAGACAAGGCTGCGTATAGCCCACAAAGATCTTCTCCACCTAACACAAGCCCGAAGAGGATGCAAAACCTGACAGGAAGAGTATAGCAAAAAAAATCCTGGCACTACGTGACGCACCCCTCATAGGGAAGGCATGGGAGAGCACTAGTAAGTCAGTGACTCAGACCCATAATAGGGTCAGAGGCAGAGAATCCCAGTGGAGAGAGTGGAGCTGGCCAAGCAAAGACAGCAGGAGTGGTTCGTCACTCACCTTCACACCCATGGGCCAGACTGCACTCAATCACCAGTCTCAACGTCAACAGTGAAGAGGTGACTACGGGATGCTGGCCTTCTAGGCAGAGTTCCTCTGTCCAGTGTCTGTGTTCTTTTGCCCATCTTAATCTTTTCTTTTTATGGGCCAGTCTGCGATATGGCTTTTTCTTTGCAGCTCTGCCTAGAAGGCCAGCATCCCGGAGTTGCCTATTCACTGTTGACGTTGAGACGTGTTTTGCGGGTATTATTTAATGAAGCTGCCATTTGAGGACTTGTGAGGCGTCTGTTTCTCAATCTAGACACTCTAATGTACTTGTCCTCTTGCTCAGTTGTGCACAGTTGTCTCCCACTCCTCTTTCTATTCTGTTTATAGCCAGTTTGCGCTGTTCTGTTCTAGTACACAGCGTTGTACGAGATCTTCCGTTTATTGTCAATTTCTCGCATGGAACAGCCTTCCTTTCTCCGATCCAGAATATACTGACAAGTTTCAGAAGAAAGGTCTTTGTTTCTTGCCATTTTGAGCCTGCAATCGAACCCACAAATGCTGATGCTCCAGATACTCAGCTAGTCTAAAGAAGGACAGTTGTATTGCTTCTTTAATCAGAACTAATGTAAAAGGGTTTTCTGATTATCAATTAGCCTTTTAAAATGGATTAGCTAACACAACGTGACATTGGAACACAGGAGTGATGGTTGCTGATAATGGGCCTCTGAACGCTTCTGTAGATATTCCACACAAAAAACAAAATCAGCCGTTTCCAGCTATAATAGTCACTTACAACATTAACAATGTCTACACTGTATTTATGATCAATTTGATGTTATTTTAATGGACAAAAATTCTGCTTTTTTTTTTAAAACAAGGGCATTTCTAAGTGACCCCAGACTTTGAATGGTAGTGTAGGAGTTCCTTTTGTCCAGGTGGGAAAGGGCAGAGGGATTGCAATAGATATTGCATAATCTGTGGATCTGTTAGTGCGGTATGCAAAATGGAGTGGGTCTAGGGTTTCTGGGATAATGGTGTTGATGTGAGCCATGACCAGCCTTTCAAAGCATTTCATGACTACAGACGTGAGTGCTACTGGTCAGTAGTCATTTAGACAGGTTACCTTAGTGTTCTTGGGCACAGGGACTATGGTGGTCTGCTTGAAACATGTTGGTATTACAGACTCAGACAGGGAGAGGTTGAAAATGTCAGTGAAGACACTTGCCAATTGGTCACCGCATGCTCGGAGCACACGTCCTGGTAATCCGTCTGGCCCAGCAGCCTTGTGAATGTTGACCTGTTAAAAGGTCTTACTTACATCGGCTGCGGAGAGCGTGATCACACAGCTGTCCGGAGCAGCTGATGCTCTCATGCATGTTTCAGTGTTAGTTGCCTCAAAGCGAGCATAGAAGTTATTTAGCTCGTCTGGTAGGCTCACGTCACTGGGCACCTCTTGGCTGTGCTTCCCTTTGTAGTCTGTAATAGTTTGCAAGCACTGCCACATCCGACATGCTTCGTAGCAGGTGTAGTACGATTCGATCTTAGTCCTGTGTTGACGCTTTGCCTGTTTGATGGTTGTCGGAGGGCATAGCGGGATTTCTTATAAGCTTCCAGGTTAGAGTCCCGCTCCTTGAAAGCGGCAGCTCTACCCTTAGGTCAGTGTGAATGTTGTCTGTAATCCATGGCTTCTGGTTGGGGTATGTATGTACAGTCACTGTGGGGATGACATCTTTGATGCACTTATTGATAAAGCCAGTGACTGATGTGGTGTACTCCTGAATGCCATCGGAAGAATCCCGGAACATGTTCCAGTCTGTGCTAGCAAAACAGTCCTTAAGTTTAGCATCTGCTTCATCTGACCACTTTTTTATAGACTGAGTCACTGGTGTTTCCTGCTTTAATTTTTGCTTGTAAGCAGGAATCAGGGGGATAAAGTTATGGTCAGATTTGCCAAATGGAGGGCGAGGGAGAGCTTTGTAAGCGTCTCTGTGATAAAAATGATTTAAGTTTCCCTGCATTAAAGTGCCCGGCCACTAGGAGCACCACCTCTGGATGACCATTTCCCTGTTTGTTTATGGCAGATTACAGCTCATTGAGTGCGGTTTTAGTGGTGGTATGTACATAGACAGTTACGAAAAATACAGATGAAAACTAGGTAGATAGTGTGGTCTACAGCTTATCATGAGATACTCTACCTCAGGCGAGCAAAACCCTGAGACTTCCTTAGATATTGTGTATCAGCTATTGTTTACAAATATGCATAGGCCCCCGATCCATGTCTTACCAGAGGATGCTGTTCTGTGCTGCCAATAGAGTGTATAACCCGCCAGCTGTATGTTCTTAATGTTGTCGTTCAGCCACGACTGTGAAACATGAGATGTTACAGTTGAATGTCTCATTGGTAGGATATACATGCTTTCAGTTCGTCCCATTTATTTTCCAGCTATTGAACGTTAGCTAGCAGAACGGAAGGTACGGGCAGATTAGCCACTCGTTGACCTGATCCTCACAAGGCATCCTGATCTCTTTCCGTGAAACCTACGTTTCCTTTTCCAGTGAATCATGGGGATCTGGGCCTGGTCGGGTGTCCGTAGTAGATTCCTCGCATCCGACTCATTGAAGAACAACTCCTCGTCCAACTTGAGGTGAGTAATCCCAGTTCTGATGTCTAGAAGCTCTTTTCGGTCATAGGAGACGGTAGCAGCAACACTATGTACAAAAGTTACGAACAACACGAAAAAACAAACAAAATAGCATGGTTGGTTAAGAGCAAATAAGACGGCAGGCCTACCCTCCGCTGCCATCTTTAAGACCGAGTCTGCGTCTCTCACATAGATCGGCAGACAATTGAATAAAAATGTTGCTCTATAGGAAAAAGCCCTGCCTCCAGATGTTTGCTTAGAAATTCAAGGGACAATAAGGAGGCCTGCATCTTGTGACCGTGGCGAACATGTAGGTATGTACGGCAGGACCAAGTCCATGCAATGCTTTGTAGGTAAGCAGTAAAACCTTGAAATCAACAAGTACATCACTGGGACCAATCTTCTTGCCATCCAGGACCTGTATACCAGGCGTTGTCAGAGGAAGGCCCATAAAAATTGCCAACAACTCCAGCCACCCTAGTCATAGACTGTCCTCTCTGCTAAGTCTAGGTCTTAAAATCTTCTACCCCCAAGCCAAAGACAGCTGAACATATAATTAAATGGCTACTTGGATTATTAGCATTGGACCCGGCTTTTTATTTATTTATATATAAATAATACACATACATTTTTTATTCATTTTGTTATTATTATATTTATTACATTTTTTGAATTATTATTAAAATATATATTTTTTTATCACATTTAAAACCTTGAAATCAGCCCTAGCCTTATCAGGAGGCCAGTGTAGAGAGGCTAGCACTGGAGTAATATGCTCACATTTTGGGGTCAAGATTCTAGCAGCTGTATTTAGCACTAACTGAGTGTATTGCTTTATCCAGGTAGCGGGAGAGTAGAGCATTGCAACCCAAAAGCATGGGTTGTCTTTTCTGGATAATTTTTGGACAAAACGTTTTTTGCAATGAGAAAAAGATGGGAAAAAGCTACCGATTAAATATTCTTGATATGTTCATCAAAAGAGAGATCAGGGTCCAAAGTAACGCCAAGGTTCTTCACAGTTTTATTTGAGACAACTGTACAATTATCAAGGTTAATTTTCAGATCAAACAGCAGATCTCTTTGTGTCTTGAGACCTAGAACTAGTATCTCTGTGATGTCAGAGTTTAAATGTAAAACATTTGCTGCTCTCCACTTCCTTGTATCTGAAACACAGGCTTCCAAAGTAGGCAATTTTGGTGATTCACCATGTTTCATCGAAATTACATCTGTGTGTTGTCCACTTAGCAGTGAATGTTGACATCATGTTTCTGAATGACATCAAGAGGTAGAATATATATGGTGAAAACAATAGTGTTCCTAAAACGGAACCTTGAGGTACACCGAAACTTACCATTGATTATTTTTACAAAATTGTCATTGATTAGGATCTCCATTTGCCAATGTGAATGGTGACAGCTAGTCTTACTGGGGCCTGGCATATAACGAAAAATACATTACAGACAAAAAACTTTTTGATACCAGGTTTGCTGTTCACTTGCGCTATATAAGATGGGAGGTTGTTCCATGCACTCATGGCTCTCTATAATACTGCGGAAAGTAGGATACCTAATTGTACAACTGAAATGTGTCTTCCGCATTTAACCCAAACCCTCTGAATCAGAGAGGTGCGGGGATCTGCCATAATCAACATCCATGGCTTTGTTTCCCAGTGAACTGTGGGTTAACTGCCTTGCTCTGAGGCAGAACGACAGATTTGTTTACCTTGTCAGCTCAGGGATTTGATCCAGAAACCGTTTGGTTACTGGACCAAAGCTCTAACCACTAGGCTATCTCCCGCCCCAGGTAGCCTACTGTACATTTCCTTGAATTTGTTCTGAATCTGGGAACTGTGAAAAGACCCCTGCTGGCATGTCTGGTGGGGTAAGTGTGTGTGTCAGTGCTGTGTGTAAGTTGACTGTGCAAACAATTTGGAATTTCCAACACATTAAATGTCTCTTATAAAAACAAAAAGTGATGCAGTCAATCTTTCCTCAACTCTTAGCCAAGAGAGACTGGTGTGCATAGTATTAATATTAGCTCTCTGATTACAATGAAGAGCAAGACCTGCCACTCTTTTCTGGACCAGATGCAGCTTAACTAGGTCTTTCTTTGCAGCACTTGGCCATATGACTGGGCAATAATCAAGATAAAATAAAAATAGAGCCTGCAGGATTTTCTTTGTGGAGTGTGGTGTCAAAAGATCTCTTTATTACGGACAGACCTCTCCACATCTTTACAACCATTGAATCTATATGTTTTGACCATGACAGTTTACAATCTGACACCAAGTAATTACACCAAGTAATTAAGTATCCTCAACTTGTTCAACAGCCACACCATTCAATGCCAGATTCAGCTGATGTCTAGAACTCAAGGAATTACCTTTACCAAATACAATGCTATTAGTTTTAAGAGATCTTCAGGGCCAGTTTATTACTGGCCACCCATTTCAAAACAGACTGCAACTCTTTGTTAAGGGTTTCAATGACTTAATAAGCTGTGGTTGCTGATGTTTGAATCATCAGCATACATGGACACACATGCTTTGTTTACTGCCAGTGGCAGGTCATTGTTAAAAATAGAAAAGAGTAGAGGGCCTAGAGAGCTGCCTTGCGGTACATCACACTTTACATGTTTGATGTTAGAGAAGCTTGCATAAAAAAAACTCATTTCTATTAGATACATAGCTCTGAATCCACAATATGGCAAAGGTTGAAAAGCCATAACACATATGTTTTCTCAACAACAGGTTATTGTCAATAATATCTTGTTAGGGCTAGGGTCCCATTTTCAGAATTTTAAATTTAAAATGCCTGCCACTCAGGCCCAGAAACTAGGATATGCACATAATTAGTACTATTGGATAGGAAACACTCTGAAGTTTCTAAAACCGTTACGATAATGTCTGTGGGTATAACAGAATTGATATAGCAGGCAGAAACCAGAGAAATGTCTGTCCGGAAATCATTTTTTCTTTTGACCTTTCCTCACTTTGAATGGCTGTTATAAGAAATCCTTTTTAGATAGGTACTGCAACCTGTGGCCTATGGTTTCCACTGGATGTCAGTCTCTGGACAGTGTCTGGAAGCAATAGCCCTGAGCAGAAGCATACAGAAGAAGAAAGACTGCAGGAAGGAGAAAAGGTAAACAAGAGTGCCCGGTCACGAGAACGAGAGCGCGCCCCACTTTATAACGTTTCGGTTACCATCCGTGTAAAATATGATCGCTATTATTCATAAAAGGATACCTAAGGATGCATTATTAATGATAATTTATTTGTTTGGGAAAAGTTGAGAGGTATAATTTGAACGCGTTCTCTTCACTGTACAACGGGCGAGTAGACTGGCAATGCTTGGTGGAGTAGCTGAACATAACGTGCCAACCAAACAGAGATTTATGGATATAATAAATTACTTTTTCTAACAAAAGAACCATGGATTCTCTTGTTTGGACACTTGGGAAACCTCAGCAGAAGTTCTTCGAAAGGTAAGCGATTTATATTAGCTGTGATATGGACTTTGTGAGACCCGCACTGGATATGAATTTATGCTAATGTGGAAAATATTGTAGGTGCTATCCTCAAACAATCAAATGTTGTGCTTTTGCCGTAAAGTCTTTTTGAAATCTGACAACGCTGTGATATTGCCAAGAAGCAGAGCTTTTGATGGCTATGCAACACTTGTATATTGATGAATGTTAAATATTACGATAGTTTTTTGTTGAATTTGCCGCGCTTTGTTTGCTCTGAAAACGAGCCCGCTAACGGGATCGGATCCCTAAGAGGATATCAAAGGCTGCACTGAAATCTACCAGTACAGCTGCCACAATCTTCTTATTATCAATTTCTTTCAACCAATCATCAGTAATTTGTGTCAGTGCGGTACATGTTGAGTGCCTTCTCTATAAGCATGCTGAAAGTCTGTTGTTAATTTGTAGCATTGTATTTTGTCAAACACAATTTGTTCCAACAGTTTGCTAAGACCTGGCAGCAAGCTGATAGGTCTGCTGTTAGAACCAGTAAAGGCTGCTTTACCACTCTTGGGTAGCGGAATGAATTTGGCTTCCCTCCAGGACTGAGGACAAAGACAGATAGTAGTGGCTATAGAGTCAGCTACCATCCTCAGTAGCTTTCCATCTAAATTGTCAATGCCAGGAGGTTTGTCATTGTTGATCAATAAAAAAATATTTTCCACATCTCCCACACTAACTTTACAAAGTTCAAACTTGCAATGCTTTTCTTCCTTTATTTGTTTTTTTATGCAAGAGTACGATGGCTCACTGTTCGTTGTTGGCATTTCCTGCCTAAGTTTGCCCACTTTGCCAATAAAGTAATAATTAAAATAATTGCCAACATCAAATGGTTTTGTGATGAATAAGCCATCTGATTCGATGAAAGAAGGAGTTGAATTTGTCTTTCTGCCCATAATTTAATTTGAAGTACTCCAAAGTTTTTTTGTATCATTGGTCTTGGCTTCATAATACAGTTTCTTCGTCTTTTTGTTGAGTTTAGTCACATCATTTCTCAATTTGCAGCGACTCAGCCAGTCAGATGTGCAGATGAACGCTAGGAGTCGGCAAGCAAGTACAGGGAGTGAATATTTAATAAACAAACAAACATAAAACAAAACAAGAAAAACGTGACGGTACCCCCTCCCTGATGTGTGGCTCCAGCCGCAGGACGCCAACCAAAGGGATGGTCCCGGGGACCAGGACTGGGCAGACCGCTTCTGCTGAGGTGCGGGAAACTGTAGAGCCGGCTGAGGCATGGGAGCCTGACGAACCGTAACGATGGTAACATGTGTGCGTAAAAATAAGCAGACTGCCAACCGCGAACGCTGGAGAGGGAGTATTTCACCCATACAGTTGTTCAATTCCTCATCAATCCTTGGAGCCTTAACAGTTCAAACAGTAAGTTTCTTAACAAGTGCATGTTTATAAATAATTGGAAAGGGCAATTTCATAAATTCATCAAGTGCAGCATCTGGATGCTCCTTATTAATCACATCTGATGGCAGGGGTGGCAGGTAGCCTAGTGGTTAGAGCGTTGGACTAGGAACCGCAAGATCAAATCCCAGAGATGACAAGGTAAAAATCTGTAGTTCTGCCCCTGAACAAGGCCATTTTTGAAAATAAGAATTTGTTCTTAACTGACTTGCCTAGTTAAATAAAAGTAAAAAAAAAATATCAGACCAACAAATATTTTTTACATCATTCACATAAGAGTCACAACAAAATCTTTTGTATGATCTCTTATACATTATTTTAGGGCCAGCGCTTGAAACTTTGTCTTTCCTGGATATAGCCACTCTAATGTGATCACTGCATCCAATGGGTACGGATACAGCTTTAGAACAAAGTTCTACAGTATTAGTACAAATGTGGTCAATACATGTGGATGATCTTGTTCCCGTAATGTTTGTAAACACCCTGGTAGGTTGATTTATAACCTGAACCAGATTACAGGCACTGGTTACAGTGAGAAGATTCCTGTTGAAAGGGGGGTACCTAGTCAGTTGTACAACTGAATGCCTTCAACTGAAATGTGTCTTCTGCATTTAACCCAACCCCTCTGAATCAGAGAGGTGCGGGGGGCTGCCTTAATCGACATCCACGTCTTCGGCGCCCAGGGAACAGTGGGTTAACTGCCTTGTTCAGGGTCAGAACGACAGATTTTTACCTTGTCAGCTCGGGGATTCGACCGCCTCAAGCAGACAGCTTGATGAAAAGCAGTCAATATTCAGGTCCCCAAGAAAGTAGACCTATCTGTTTACATCACATTCACTTGATGGCCTATAGCAACACCCCAAAAGAAAAGGCTTTAGATGTGCCAGGTGAATCTGCAGCCACAACACTTCAATAACACTTGACATAATATCTTCTCTAAGCATTACAGGGATATGGCTCTGAATTTACACCTCATCCATAAGCATTCATGTCTCTTCTATAGATATTATATCCTTGTATTGCTACTGCTGTATCATCAATTTAATTATTTAAGTGAGTCTCAGAAATAGCTAAAATATGAATGTTATCTGATGTTAGCAAGTTATTGATTTCATTAACATTATTTCTAAGGCTACATATATTAATATGGGTTATTTTCATCTCTTTCCTGGATTGCTTATCAGAGATAGACATAATATGGAAAAGAGCAAACAAAGCAATAGAAAAATATAAATTCAGCAGTCCATTAATCCATTGGTGTGTGTTAGTGTGTGTGTGTGTGTGTGTGTGTATGTGCTGCAGGGTTGAGGCTACAAACCCATAGGCTTGGCTCTCTTATCCCTTCCAGGCTTTTGGGAGGGACGGTGAACAATGAGCCTGTCATAGCAGATGCAAGCAATGTCCCCATGCGCTCTGGCAGCTTTCATGGCTGGGATGAGTTATTTCCTCTTCTGGCGCACAGCTTCAGGATAGTCCTCGTTGAGGAAGATATACGTTCTTGTCTCTTTCCAGAACAGCTACCTTGTCCTTGAACCTCAGGAACTTGACCACTATCGGCCTGGGCCGGTGGTGGGGCTTCTAGTCCTGTGGGCGCGCTCCACCTCAATCTTCCATCTTCAGTTTCTCCGAGATCATTTCCCTCACTTTGTCCTCAGATTCTGTCCAGGTCTCATGTGGAGATTCTGCATTTCCGTCCACAACCATGTTGTTCCGCCTTGATTGTCCCTAGAGATCAACTGATTTCTCTGTCATTGTTATCATGGATTCACATACAGAACTGATGTCCTCTCTCAATGACTTACAGATTACTGTCGTCTTGCCGTTCTACTGTTTCAACTCCTTGAGCTGACCCTGGGAGAACAGCAAACTGTTCTTCAGGTCCTGGACCTCTCCAGTCAGATCCCTTCTTTTATTAGTTGACTAAACCGGTATTTGGACAAAACACTTGAAGCTATTTTCTTGTTGTTGTAACAACTGCTTGTAGAAGTATTTTTGTTTCTTATAAAAGATCCTTCTCCTGTGACAGAGAGACACCACTGTCCTCAACGGTACTCCAGCCGGCTTTGGTCTTTGTCATGGTAACAACAGTAGGTTACGCTGTTAATCATTGCAGTTCCAGATAGGACAGGTCGCAGGGAAGATTGAAAACAACAACACAAAGCAGGGGTCTAGACTGCCACAAGTCCGGACAAACCATCCACAGAGACAAACTGATATCTTTCCGGCAGATTAGATCCAAACCAAGCAAGAACTTGTGCGTGTAGACCAATTAGGGTTTCCAATCTCTCCAAAATAATTAAAAGGTAATTCATCTCCTTCAAGAGTGCTGTCTCAGTACTATGATGGGGCCTAAAACCAGACTGGAGCGTTTTGAATGCATTATTTGTCTTCAGGAAGGCAGTGAGTTGCTGTGCAACAGCTTTTTCTAAAATGTTTAAGAGGAATGGGAGATTCGATATACAGTAGGCCAAAAGTTTTTTTTATTTGCCGGGTCAAGGTTTGGCATTTTCAGGAGAGGCTTTATTACTGCCACCTTTAGTGAGTTTGGTACACATCCGGAGGATAGTTTATTATGTTCAACATAGGAGGGCCACGCACAAGAAGTACCTCTTTCAGTAGTTTAGTTGGAATATGGTCCAGTAGGCAGCCATGACCATTTTCATGAATGTGTCGGGAGATACAAGATTAAAAAACTTGAGCGTCTCCATTAATCCTAGGTCCTGGCAGTAATTTGAGTCCGTAATTTGCTTTCTTAATGATCATGATCTTTCGTCGAAGAAGTTATTGAATTCATCACTGCTGAAGTGAAGGCCATTCTCACTTGGGGAATGCTGCTTTTCAGTTACACTATATATACAAAAGTATGTGGACACCCACCCCTTAGCAGATTCGGCTATTTAAGCCACACCCGTTTCTAACAGGTGTATACATTGGCAGTATTGGCCTTACTGAAGAGCTCAGTGACTTTCAACGTGGCATCGTCATAGAATGCCATCTTTCCAATAAGTCAGTTTGTTAAATTTCTGCCCTGCTATAGAGGTGCCCCGGTCAACTGTAAGTGCTGTTACAGCCAACAGTATTTTTAAGTTAAAACACGTTTCTGGCATCCTTCTTCTGTTACACACACGTGTTCAGAGCATGCTAGATAGCTAATTAGCACAGGTGGTCGCCTCTTGTCTTCAGTCTGTCTTCCGTAAAAAAAAAATTAAGTTCCAAAATGTTTCCAAAACTGTATCGCAAATGAGGCGTTTAGAACGAGCTTCGGTTTAGCATTGGAGCATCGGTTCATTTCCCCTCAGCTAATCAAAACGGATGTGGAATCATGAGAAGTGCCTACTGTAAGTTTTACATTTCAAATACATCCATTGAAAAGTTTTAAAAAAACTCCTACAGTATGCAGCAAAGGGAGGCATCTGCATGTAAGTGTATATGTCAAATAGCTAATGAAGAAGTAAATAAATGAAAACTTCTAAGCTAAATAAGATGAAACAAAGAGGCATGTATGCTGCAGGGGTATTCAAATGCACTGTGGGAGTCTAACAATTTATCCAACATGCCCGTGGCCATTGTTCAAACCCAAAGTCATTACCACTAATACAATTATATTGGCCCTATGGTATCTGAAATACCACAACAGAAAAGCACAACAACATCAAAACAAAACAACATCTATGATTAATGATATACAGTTTGCATAACAATGCAGTCATACGGCAGTCATTTGTATTCGCATTACAAATGTGCTGACAACAAACGGTTTCAGTCAGTAACTTGAGATGGGAGGCTTTCACATTCAGCTTATTGAAAACATTCAAAGATGGATCTGTTTTTAAAGGGAGCCATGAATGGCAGGCTTGCTTGCTGTGATTAAATCCTAATCAATACAACCACAACAACCTCTAATGAGGTTGCCAACTTTTTAAGTTGTGCAGGCTCCTTATTAGCAAATACTCTGAAAGAAACTCCCTGGCAAACCAATTTCCAGAGCATGATGGTGTTTGTGAAATAGTAAACATGTCTTACCTTATGGTCTTGGTCTTCCTGTATGAGCAGGAGGCAAAAGATGGGTCAACATCACAGTACAGTTGAAAAATATATGGCAAATAGAAATCAAAACTGGATGGTCTTCAGAGATAGATGTGGGGGGGGTTGAGGTTGCTGAAGGATGGGACTAAAAACAATCAAAATATAACTCTTGTAAAATATACTGTGTCTGTAAAATGTATATAGTATATACAGTATAAGCTGGAAGTAGAAGCCTAAATGTTGTTGTTCATTAGTTTACTCCAATTAGTGGAGGGGTGGTAGTGTTAGGGGAAAATAATATAGGAAAATATATTTAAAATAACATGTATACAGTATATATATTTTTTTAATATATATATATATATATATATATATATATATATATATACACACACACATACACACACATATACATACATACATACAGTGGGGGAAAAAAGTATTTAGTCAGCCAACAATTGTGCAAGTTCTCTCACTTAAAAAGATGAGAGAGGCCTGTAATTTTCATCATAGGTACAGTTCAACTATGACAGACAAAATGAGGAAAGAAAATACATGACAGAGGTCAAATGTTTTCTGTAAGTCTTCACAAGGTTTTCACACACTGTTGCTGGTATTTTGGCCCATTCCTCCATGCAGATCTCCTCTAGAGCAGTGATGTTTTGGGGCTGTCGCTGGGCAACACGGACTTTCAACTCCCTCCAAAGATTTTCTATGGGGTTGAGATCTGGAGACTGGCTAGGCCACTCCAGGACCTTGAAATGCTTCTTATGAAGCCACTCCTTCGTTGCCCGGGCGGTGTGTTTGGGATCATTGTCATGCTGAAAGACCCAGCCACGTTTCATCTTCAATGCCCTTGCTGATGGAAGGAGGTTTTCACTCAAAATCTCACGATACATGGCCCCATTCATTCTTTCCTTTACACGGATCAGTCGTCCTGGTCCCTTTGCAGAAAAACAGCCCCAAAGCATGATGTTTCCACCCCATGCTTCACAGTAGGTATGGTGTTCTTTGGATGCAACTCAGCATTCTTTGTCCTCCAAACACGACGAGTTGAGTTTTTACCAAAAAGTTCTATTTTCGTTTCATCTGACATTCTCCCAATCCTCATCTGGATCATCCAAATGCTCTCTAGCAAACTTTAGACGGGCCTGAACATGTACTGGCTTAAGCAGGGGGACACGTCTGGCACTGCAGGATTTGAGTCCCTGGCGGCGTAGTGTGTTACTGATGGTAGGCTTTGTTACTTTGGTCCCAGCTCTCTGCAGGTCATTCACTAGGTCCCCCCGTGCTCACCGTTCTTGTGATCATTTTTACCCCACGGGGTGAGATCTTGCGTGGAGCCCCAGATCGAGGAAGATTATCAGTGGTCTTGTATGTCTTCCATTTCCTAATAATTGCTCCCACAGTTGATTTCTTCAAACCAAGCTGCTTACCTATTGCAGATTCAGTCTTCCCAACCTGGTGCAGGTCTACAATTTTGTTTCTGGTGTCCTTTGACAGCTCTTTGGTCTTGGCCATAGTGGAGTTTGGAGTGTGACTGTTTGAGGTTGTGGACAGGTGTCTTTATACTGATAACAAGTTCAAACAGGTGCCATTAATACAGGTAATGAGTGGAGGACAGAGGAGCCTCTTAAAGAAGAAGTTACAGGTCTGTGAGAGCCAGAAATCTTGCTTGTTTGTATGTGACCAAATACTTATTTTCCACCATCATTTGCAAATAAATTCATAAAAATCCTACAATGTGATTTTCTGGATTTTTTCCTCATTTTGTCTGTCATAGTTGAAGTGTACCTATGATGAAAATTACAGGCCTCTCTCATCTTTTTAAGTGAGAGAACTTGCACAATTGGTGGCTGACTAAATACTTTTTTTCCCCACTGTGTGTGTGTGTGTGTGTGTGTGTGTGTGTGTGTGTGTGTGTGTGTGTGTGTGTGTGTGTGTATATATATATATATATATGAGGGATTGGCAATGATGCAGATATATGCAATATTAAAGCTGATCTACCGCCTAAAACAAAATGTAAAAAAGGATGGGTTCAAACTTTCTGGTTTATTCATAACCAAAATGGTATTGTCACGACAGCTAGGGGTGGTGGTTATGGAGTCAGGCGCAGAGAGCAGGGTGTAGGGAAAAATACTTATTGCGGCGCGTAAATACAGCGCCCCAAACACAACAGGCGCAACCAAAACAACGGCGGCCCAAACAGGACGAGAGAACATGCCAACATACACGTCAGCCGAACGTCCACCAAACAAACAGAGAAACAGGCCCGCATGAAAGGAGGCGGGCTTGGCTGGCTTAAATAGCCCTAGAAATGCCAAACACAAAAACAGGTGCAAACAATAAGAAAAATCAATAGAAAGAAAAGGGAGGATCGGTGGCAGCTAATAGGCCCGGTGACGACGACCGCCGAACGCCGCCCGAACAGGCAGAGGAGCCACCGTCGGTGGAAGTCGTGACAGGTTTAGGCTAGTGGTAGTAGTAAACAATAATGCTGGAAAAATAAGGGAAAAGGACTGGCCAAAAAAAAATGAAGAACAAAAATAAAAATCTAACTGAAGTCAATCCAAAACAGGATATAATCAGCCTAGGGGTAGGCCCACTATCAAGACAAAGTACAGTCTAACCACATGGATACTCTCATGTCAAAGGTAATCGAGGAGAGGCGTCGAGAAAATACGCTTGTATGAAATGAGTCTCCTTCACTTGCGCGTCACCAGGAAAATGACGCTTACATGGGTGGATCCCAAAATAAATGTGTAAAGTGATAAAACAAATTAAGTTAGTTGTGCAATACATTTAGCTAGAATGATGTGACATATTGTTTTTAAACGTGTGCATCAGTGGAGGTTCTAGACCCTTTCAGCTGGGGGGGGGCCAAGCTGGGGCCAGTTGTACTGTTAGAGGGGCCAGTTCTATTAGACGTTATTGTTGTCATATCATTTTCTTCACTTCATTGCAGGCATTAGTAGGCAAAAGGGGCGGCAGGTAGCCTAGTGGTTAGAGCGTTGGACTTGTAACCGGTTGCAAGTTCGAATCCCCAAGCTGACAAGGAAAAAAAATCTGTCGTTCTGCCCCTGAACAAGGCAGTTAACCCACTGTTCCCCGGGCGCTGAAGACGTGGATGTCGATTAAGGCAGCCCCCCGCACCTCTCTGATTCAGAGGGGTTGGGTTAAATGTGGAAGAAACATTTCGGTTGAAGGCATTTGGTTGTACAACTGACTAATAATGGTGACTTTGACTTTGAAAAGACCATGTCCCTCTAGTAAATGTGTGGGTTTAATTAGTGTTCCATGTTGCCACTGTCTAATAACGGATGTAAAAAAAGACCGATAGCAAAAATTAGTTATGCGAAGATTATTTCATACTCCACATTTAGGGGGGCCACAAGGGGGTCCAAAATTGTTGTCACAGGGGCACTGGCCCCCCCCCCCAGAACTGCCAGTGGTGTGCATGCATTTCTCCTCTGACAAACAATAGCTGATTTGAAGGGGGTGTGGCAGATTTCTAAATTCTTCCTCGAATGACTCAGGTAGGATTAGGGTTGCAAAGCTACTGGAAAGTTACCGGAACATTCAGTAATTTTGGTAATTAACATGTAATCTATTGCATTCTATTGTAACTTTGGTAATTTATATTTCAATAACTTATTTTTGAAATGATTCATATATAGTATTCATTTTTTTTTCTGTGTCCATATTGTCTATATATTTACATAAGTATTCAGACCCTTTACTCAGTACTTTGTTGAAGCACCTTTGGCAGCGATTACAGCCTCGAGTCTTATTGGGTATGACGCTACAAGCTTGGCACACCTGTATTTGGGGAGTTTCTCCCACTCTGTCAGGTTGGATGGGGAGAGTGTCGCTAAACAGCTATTTTCAGGTCTATCCAGAAATGTTAGATTGGGTTCAAGTCTGGGCTCTGGCTGGACCACTCAAGGACATTCAGAGACTTGTTCTGAAGCCACTCCTGCGTTGTCTTGGCTGTGTGCTTAGGGTCATTGTCCTGTTGGATGGTGAACTTTTGCCCCAGTCTGAGGTCCTGAGTGCTCTAGAGCGGGTTTTCATCTCCATTCATCTTTCCCTTGATCCTGACTAGTCTCCCAGTGATGCTGCCATCACCAAGCTTTACTGTAGGGATGGTGCCAGGTTTCCTACAGATGTGACACTTGGCATTCAGGCCAAAGTGTTCAATCTTGGTTTCATCAGACCAGAGAATCTTGTTTCTCATGGTCTGAGAGTCCTTTAGGTGTCTTTTGGAAAACTCCAAGTGGGCTGTCATGTGCATTTTACTGAGGAGTGGCTCCCGTCTGGCCACTCCACCATAAAGACCTGATTGGTGGAGTGCTGCAGAGATGGTTGTCTGGACAGTTCTCCTATCTCAACAGAGGAACTCTAGAGCTCTGTCAGAGTCACCATCGGGTTTTGTCAGAGTGACCATCGGGTCACAACAACTACCTTATACACACAAGTGTAAAGGAATGAATACGAGTATGTACATATAAATATATGGATGAGCGATGGCCAAACGGCATAGGCAAGATGCAGTAGATTATATAGAGTACAGTATATACATATTAGATGAGTAATGTAGGATATGTAAACATTATTGTTATGGAAATTTTGTTCTCAATGTTCACAAACTGAACTTTAATTAACCTACTCTGTCTGTAACCCAAAGGTCGTAAAGCTTTGGTTAAGATGAAACAGACAGAGACCCAGCTACAGAGATCATTATGTCAAAGGTTTATTCACCGAGAATTCTCAAATCACAATAAGAACACAGTCCTTTATATGTAAATATAATTTAACTCCACCCCACTTTAGACGGGCTGTGTTTTACAAATAACATCTTATCACTTCTAACAGCTTTCTAACCATAAATCATATGAATTTATTCATAACAATTATATAGAGGCATTGTTTAAAGTGGCTAGTGATACATTTATTACATCCAATTTTTAAATATTAAAGTGGCTAGAGATTTGAGTCAGTATGTTGGCAGCAGCCACTCAATGTTTGTGATGTCTGTTTACCAGTCTGATGGCCTTGAGATAGAAGCTATTTTTCAGTCTCTCGGTCCCAGCTTTGATGCACCTGTATTGACCTCACCTTTTGGATGGTAGCAGGGTGAACAGGCAGTGGCTCGGGTGGTTGTTGTCCTTGATGATCTTTTTGGCCTTCCTGTGACATCGGGTGCTGTAGGTGTCCTAAAGGGCAGGTAGTTTAACCCCGGTGATGCGTTGTGCGGACCTCACTACCCTCTGGAGAGCCTTACGGTTGTGGGCGGAGCAGTTGCCGTACCAGGTAGTGATACAGCCCGACAGGATGCTCCCGATTGTGCATATGTAGAAGTTTGTGAGTGTTTTTGGTGACAAGCCGAATTTCTTCAGCCTCCTGAGGTTGAAGAGGCGCTATTGCGCCTTCTTCGCCACGCTGTCTGTCTGGGCAGACCATTTCAGTTTGTCCGTGATGTGTATGCTGAGGAATTTAATACTTTCCACCTTCTCCACTACTGTCCTGTCGATGTGGATAGGGGGGTGCTCCCTCTGCTGTTTCCTGAAGTTCACGATCATCTCCTTTGTTTTGTTGACGTTGAGTGAGAGGTTATTTTCCTGACACCACACTCCGAGGGCCCTCACCTCCTCCCTGTAGGCCTACTCGTCGTTGTTGGTAATCAAGCCTACCACTGTAGTATCGTCTGCAAACTTGATGATTGAGTTAGAGGCGTGCTTGGCCACGCAGTCATGGGTGAACAGGGAGTACAGGAGAGGGCTGAGAACGCACCCTTGTGGAGCCCCAGTGTTGAAGATCAGCGGGGTGGAGATGTTGTTTCCTACCCTCACCACCTGGGGGTGGCCCGTCAGGAAGTCCAGGACCCAGTTGCACAGGGTGGGGTCGAGACTTAGGGTCTCGAGCTTAATGACGAGTTTGGAGGGTACTATGGTGTTAAATGCTGAGCTGTAGTCGATAAACAGCATTCTTACATAGGTATTCCTCTTGTCCAGATGGGTTAGGGCAGTGTGCAGTGTGCACCGTGATTGCGATTGCGTCGTCTGTGGACCTATTGGGACGGTAAGCAAATTGGAGTGGGTCTAGGGTGTCATGTAGGATGGTGGTGATATGATCCTTGACTAGTCTCTCAAAGCACTTCATGATGACGGAAGTGAGTGCTACGGGGCAATAGTCATTTAGCTCAGTTACCTTAACTTTCTTGGGAACAGGAACAATGGTGGCACTCTTCAAGCATGTGGGAACAGCAGACTGGGATAAGGATTGATTGAATATGTCCGTAAACACACCAACCAGCTGGTCTGCGCATGCTCTGAGGATGCGGCCAGGGATGCCATCTGGGCCGGCAGCCTTCCGAGGGTTAACACGTTTAAATGTTTTACTCACGTTGGCTGCGGTGAAGGAGAGCCCGCAGGTTTTGGTAGCGGGCCATGTCGGTGGCACTGTATTGTCCTCAAAGCGAGCAAAGAAGTTGTTTAGTTTGTCTCGGAGCAAGACATTGTTGTCTGCGATGGGGCTGGTTTTCTTTTTGTAGTCCGTGATTGACTGTTGACCCTGCCACATACCTCTCGTGTCGGAGCCGTTGAATTGCAACTCTACTTTGTCTATATACTGACGTTTAGCTTGTTTGATTGCCTTGCGGAGGGAATAGCTACAATGTTTGTATTCAGTCATGTTTCCGGTCGCCTTTCCCTGATTAAAAGCAGTGGTTCGCGCTTTCAGTTTTGCACAAATGCTGCCATCAATCCACGGTTTCTGGTTGGGGAAGGTTTTAATAGTCGCTGTGGGTACAACATCACCGATGCACATGCAAAAGAAACTCGCTCACCAAATCATTCATCAACGTTGTTGTCCGACGCTATGCAGAACATTTCCCAGTGCACGTGATTGAAGCAATCTTGAAGCATGGAATCAGATTGGTCGGACCAGCATTGAACAGACCTGAGAACGGGCGTTTCCTGTTTTAGTTTCTGGCTATAGGCTGGGAGCAACAAATAGTCGTGGTCAGATTTGCCGAAAGGGGAGCGGGGAATGGCTTTGTATGCATTGCGGAAGTTAGAATAACAATGATCCAGAATTTTCCCGGCCCTGGTCACACATTCGATATGCTGCTAAAATTTAGGGAGCCTTGTTTTCAGATTAGCCTTGTTAAAATCCCCAGCTACAATAAATGCAGCCTCAGGATATGTGGTTTCCAGTTTACATAGAGTCCAATGAAGTTCTTTCAGGGCCGTCGATGTGTCAGCTTGAGGGGGGATATACGCGACTGTGATTATAATCGAAGAGAATTTTCTTGGTAGATAATATTTGAACAATCAAATGCCGACCGCATTGATTTCATCAGTGCCCACTGGAGATCTGAAATCAGTTTGCTCAATCTACTGGTCGCTCTCATGACCAAACATCCTTATTTGCGGTACATGCTTCAGTCAATTTGACACTTTTTTCCCCTGTTCTTTCTATCAAAGTTGGAAAGACATTCTTGCTTGATTGAAAATACATTGAACATTGTCCTCTTGAACAGCATTGAACATTGTCTTTTTTTTGTATTTCAAAGGCTTACTGAGAAACAATTTCACTATTTTAATAAAATGACATGTTATTTTGAATCAATAACTTTGTTGTATCACTGCCATTTGTCACACCCTGATCTGTTTCACCTGTCTTGTGCTTGTCTCCACACCCCACCTGTCACGACTTCCGCCGAAGTCGGTCCCTTCCATTTTCCATTTGTTTTGTCTTACACACCTGGTTTCAATCGCCCAATTACTTGTTCATTATTTAACCCTCTGTTCCCCCATGTTTTTTTGTGTTGCTGATTGTTTGTATGTTAATACGGTCCGTTATTTGTGGGCTCGATATATTTGAGTTGTAATTTGTGATTATTTGAATGAATACGTTTTTTACTCCTATCTGCTGTCCTGCGCCTGACTCCTATACACCAGCTACACACAGGATTTATTACAGAATCACTCACCCGACGAATGGAGTCAGCAGTATCAGACGCCCTCTCTGTGGCAGTAGAGGAGCTCGTCCAGCAGCACGCGACCATGTTGCAACATCTGGGCACCGCCATGGATCGCGTGCTGCAGACGATGGATCGATGGGAGAGAGAAGGAGGTCTGCCAGCGTCTCCACCAGCCCCACTGTCCATCCCTCCTTCACCTGGTCCCAGTGGGATTCGGCTCGCGCTCCCAAGGGAGTATGATGGGACGGCTGCCAGATGCCAGGGGTTCCTACTCCAGCTGGAACTCTACCTGGCGACCGTCCACCCGGCTTCTTCGGGGCCAACGCCGTATGGAGTGAAAGAGACGTTGGACCATTACGCAGGGTTCACCCGCCGCTTTAGGGCAGTTTTCGACCACCTGCCTGAGGGTGAACGTCTGTTCCATCTGAGGCAGAGGACGAGGAGCGTGCAGGATTTCGCTTTGGACTTCCAGACCCTGTCCGCCAGCGCGGGATGGAACGACAGGGCCCTGATCGATCACTGCCGGTGCAGTCTGCGCGAGGACGTCCGTCGGGAGTTAGACACCACCCTCACGTTGGACCAGCTGGTGGACCTGTCCATCCGGCTGGACAACCTGCTGGCTACCCGCGGACGTCCGGATCGGGGCCTGTCAGTTCCATCCCCCAACACCTCCGCTCCGACACCCATGGAGTTGGGAGGTGCTGCACTTAGGGCGACCGGAGGAGGGGCCATTCCCTGCACCATCTGTGGCCGCAGAGGGCACACTGCTGGTCGGTGTTGGTGGGGTTCCTCAGGGAGTCGAGGCAGCAGGCAGGGCGCTATCGTGTCACCCCAGGTGAGTCAGCACCAGGCTCACCCAGAGCCCCCTGTTGCTCACATGTATGTGTTTATAAGGTGCCGGTGGAGGACGTTCTGGACCCTTCGTTGCTGCGGGAGTTCCACCATCTCCATCCGGATCGCCCTGCGCCTCGTCCTCCGGGTCGTCCCCGAGGCCGGTGTCGGCGCGCTGCTGGAGCCACGCGTCAATGCCGAAGTCGGTCCCTCCTTGTTCGGGCGGCGTTCGGCGGTCGATGTCACCGGTCTTCTAGACATCGCCGATCCATTTTTCATTTGTTTTGTCTTACACACCTGGTTTCAATCCCCCAATTACTTGTTCATTATTTAACCCTCTGTTCCCCCATGGTTTTTGAGAGTGATTGTTTGTATGTTAATACGGTCCGTTACTTGTGGGCTCGATATATTTGAGTTGTAATTTGTGATTATTTGAGTAAATACGTTTTTTACTCATATCTGCTGTCCTGCGCCTGACTCCTATACACGAGCTACACACAGGATCTATTACACCACCAGGTGTCTCCTATTTTTCTCCACTATCCTCTGTGTAGTTATAGCTGTGTTTTCTGTTTGTCTGTTGCCAGTTCGTCTTGTTTTGTCAGGTCTTACCAGCAAGTTTCCCATTTTTCCTGTCTCAAGTTCTTGTTTTCTAGTCTTTCCGGCTCTGACTTTTCTGCCTGTCTTGACCCTGAGCCTGCCTGCCGTTCTGTCCCTGATTGACTCTGCCTTGGATTACGAACCTCTGCCTGCCCTCGACCTGCCCTTCGCCTGCCCCTTTGTCATAATAAATATTCTGAGAATCAAATTTTCCGCGCCCTATGTCGTGATAGGCATTATTAGTGAATAGCTTGATTAAAAATATGTATTTTTTTTGATAAACCATCAGTTTTTCTTGATTCATATTGATAAACAGTCATTTTATCATGAGAAATTGTTTTACATCAATACAGTATTGGGTTTTATGATGTTATGACTTTATGATCATCCAGTTCAAAATGTATAATAAGTGAAATGATACATCTTCTATAAGGTTTGCATGATCTAATTTCAGATTACTAAACAAGACTATACATCACAGATTTATCGGCAATAAATGTGCTGTAACTTCAAACGGAGCAGTACCAATTTATACCACAAGAGATTCTAATTCACAAAATGAGAGCAAAATCCAATGAAAACCCAAATCCAATGTGGCAAAGATTGTAGATTAACAGGAAAATCAACCCAAACAATGTGAAACCCATACTGATGGTTAGGAGCTTATCAGATAGTGTTTATGTTAGCTTTACAGGTGTCAAAACACCATGTGTCACATCTGCTCCTGCAACGCCCTCTAGTGCTCATCCAGTGTCTCCTTGACCTGCCACCACTCCCCCAGTGCTCTCTCCCTCTCTTGCTGTGTGTGTTGCAGCTGATCCCCACCAGCTGCAACCTGTTCCATAATCAAGACCTCTACAAATACTCAGTCCTGCCACTTCCACACTGCCAGATCGTAATCTCTGCTCTGTCAGTCTACGCTTGTAGCCGTTTGTTATTATTAGATCCTGTTATCCTGTTGTGACTGTTTTCCTTGCCTGGTGCTGTTTTCCTCTTCACTCTCCAGTTCCACGTCTCGTCATCCTGCTACTCTGTCCTGGATTCCCTACTCTACTACTCCCTTGGATTCCCTTCCGGACCTGCTTACCCTGTCCCAACCCCTCTCGCTCCAGCCTCAGCCTCCGCACCTGGTTTCCTGCAACCCACCCGAGCTTCCCCTGGCCTGCACTCCATCTTCCCCGTGTTTCAATAAATACCTTGGTTACTTCATACCACTCTCCTTGTCTGAGTCTGCCCTTGGGTTCCCCTGTTCCACTCCGCGTAACACTATGAAATAGAGAAATATTATTAAACAGCTAACTATAGGGTTGATTAAAATGTTTGAAAAAGTGGCAATCAGATAGTCGTGCTACATACAGTGCCTTCAGAAAGTATTCACAGCCCTTGACCTTTTCCACATTTTATGTTACAAAGTGGGATAAAAATTGATTTAATGGTCATTTTAGGTGAATTATCTGCACAAAATACTCTAATTTCAAAGTAGAAGAATATGAAAAATAAAACACATATCTTGATTTGATAAGCGTTCAACCCCATGAGACAAAACTTATTCTTCTTAAAATTCTTCAAACTTTGTCAAGTTGGTTGTCGCAGATTAAAGTAAAAACTGTAACCACTGTAGGCCACTCAGGAACATTTAATGTCATCTTGATGCGGCCACCACCATGCTTGAAAATAGGAAGAGTGGTACTCAGGGATGTGTTGGATTTGCCCCAAACACAACGCTTTGTATTCAGGACAAAAAGTGTTACTTAAGTGCATTGTTGCAAACAGGATGCATGTTTTGGAATATTTTTATTCTGTACCGTTTGATAGTGTATTGGCACAATGTTGTTGATCCATCTTCAGTGTTTTCATATCACAACCATTAAACTGTGCAACTGTTTTAAAATGACCGTAGGACTCGTTGAAATCCCTGAGCAGTTTCCTTCCTCTCCGCCAACTGAGTAAGAAAGGACTCCTGTATATTTGTAGTGTATTGATACACTGGGTGTATTGATACACCATCTAAAGCCTAATTAATAACTTTATCATGCTCAGATGGATATTCAGTATCTGCTTTTTTTCTTTTTACACATCTACCAAATTGGTGCCCTTTTTTGACAGGCATTGATTGAAAAACCTCACTATTCTTTGTGGTTGAATCTCTGCTTTAAATTCACTACTCGATTGAGGGACCTTACAGAAAATTGTATGTGTGGGGTAGAGAGATGGGGTAGTCATTCAATAATCATGTTAACCACTATTATTTAACACAGAATGAGTCCATGCAACTTATGTGATTTGTTAAGCACATTTTTACTCCTCAACTTACTTAGGCTTGCCATAATAAAGGGGTTGAATACTTGACTCTCAGCTTTGAATTTTATATTAATTTCGAAAAATGTCTAGAAACAAAATTCCAGTTTGACATTATGGGGTATTGTGTGTAGATCATTGACAAAATCTCAATTTAATCCATTTTGAATTCAGGCTGAAACACAACAAAATGTGGAAAAAATCAAGGGGTGTGAATACTTTCTGAAGGCACTCTAAGTCTATCAAATTGTGAAATGTCATTAAACAGCTCACTATAGGGTTGATAAATGTGTCCAAAACCTTTTGGGGTGATTTATGTTTATCTATAGTGTGAAACCCATACTGATGGATAAAGGACCTATCAGATAGTGTTTCTTTTGGCTACAGATGTCTATACACTCTTACATGGGAAAGGGAGATACATAGTCAATTATACAACTGAATGCATTCAACTGAAACGTGTCTTCCGCACATTTCAACCCCTCTGAATCAAATGATGGATATCATTCAACTGTTCTCTATGGTTGATAAATGTCTCCGAGCCCATTTTGGGTGATTTTCATGTTGATCTACAAAGTGAAACTGATACAGATGGATAAATGGGCCATAAAATAATGTTTCTGTTGGCTATAGAGGTGTCAATACACTTTCAAATGGTAAAATTCACTATGGGGTTAATGCATTTGTCAATGCCCATTTGGGGAATTTTTATGACTCATCCTTTCCCGAAAGGAAATACATGCTGATAGAAAAGGTGTCTTTCAGATAGTGTTTATATTAAAGGGATACTTCAGGAGTCAGATTAACTTGGATACCATTTTTATGTCTCTGTACCCAGTATGAAGGAAGTTAGAGGTAGGTTCGCGAGCCAATGCTAACTAGTGTTAGCGCAATAACTGGAAGTCTATGAATATCTACTAACATGCTAGCAGATACCCATTTAGAACAATTTTGTAATTACTTTGACCTTAAAATTGCCAGTAGTCTGTCTCTCTTACAAATCCCATACCTTAATCAGTAGCATCAAAACAACAAATCTGTTCCTAGACTTGTTCTTAAGGTTGTAAAGTACTGTAACTGCAGGGTCTCTGGGGAGCTCATCAGAGATGGGGAGGTAGTTAGGGCCAGAGTTTAGACTCCTCAGCCTGGATGCGCTTTAGGCACATGTCTCGTAGCTTAGTGACGGTTGTCCTGGACTTCCTGGTTCCATTAAGATTTTCTGTAAATAAAAGAAACAGGAGAAAGAGAGTAACACTGAACACATCCAATTAACTGTTTGTGTGTTTCATGATCAGTGTCCGGGGCTACCTTTATCCTACTCACCTGCATGAACATATGGCAGTCCTGTGTGAAAGGTGTACGTGTGATCAGTTTGAAGCCCTCAAACACATTGGGCTGTGAGTCGGCCTGCAGAATCATGGCCTGGTAGTGTCAGATAAGGGCTAGAGCCGCACGGAACAGGTTCTTACAGGCCTCATAGAATCAAGCAGTACCAGATCTACATATGTCAATAAAAATAAATCTGATAGATGTTTCCCTCCTAAGTGAAACAGGGGCTAATTCCCCCCAAAATAGCCTTGAACACATTGAAAAATCCTAAAACTGAAGGTCTGTTAATAAACAAAATACCATCTTAATCCAATATAAATCCTATACACTGTAAAAAAATATTGTTTCAACTACACTATATATTGTAACCTCTCCCTTCTAGACTGGGAGGGTTTGTACTCTGGAGGTCGTAGCAAATCACTCACTGGGCAGAGTTTCAGTGGGGCAAACTTAGGTTTCTTTATTTATTATAAAGCAGGGGAAAGGGAAAAAAACTGTAACTTAGGTAACTCTCCTTCTTCTGGTTGCTCCTTGTGGCATCAGTTTACTCCTGGAAGGTAGGCAGAAGAGGTGTAGGATTAGTCAAGGTGGTTCATCTTACTCACGTCCTTAACTAGGCCTCTATCTCTGAGAGGGTGGTTGGGTTCCGACTGGTCCAAGGGCTGGGCTGGGCTGGGCTGGGCTGGGCTGGGCTGGGCTGGGCTGGATCCAACACTCTGTATCTGCTCTCTTCTCCTGCCTCTCACTCCTCTACTGTGGCTTCTTTGTTCTCTTTATGTGGCTACTAATTGGGCCCAACAGTCTGCAGCTGAGGCTCCCTGTCAGAGGGGAAATGGTGCACACCTGTGTTAGAGCTGTCCTTGGTCCTGAACACCACTGTTTAGCCCAGACCTTGTGTCGTCCTCTGATGGTGCTCTCCATGGTGCTGCAGGTGAGGGACTGGGTTTCCTTCTGGCCACCACAATATACACAAATTAGTGGATTTGGCTATTTCAGCCACAACCGTTGCTAGCAGATGTATAAAATCAAGCACGCAGCCATGCAATCTTCATAGGCAAACATTGGCAGTAGAAGGGCCTTACTAAAGAGCTCAGAGACTTCAACTTGGCACCATCATAGGATGCCACCTTTCCAACAACTCAGTTCGTCAAATGTCTGCCTTGCTAGAGCTGCCCTGGACAACTTTATGTGCTGTTATTGTGAAATGGAAAACGTCTAGGAGACAGCTCAGCCACAAACTGGTATGCCACACAAGCTCACAGAACGGGACTGCCGAGTGCTGAAGCATGTACTCGTAAAAATCGCCTGTCCTCAGTTGTAACACTCACTACCGAGTTCCAAACTGCCTGTGGAAGCAACGTCAGCACAAGAACTGTTCATCAGGAGCTTCATGAAATGGGTTTCCATGGCCGAGCAGCCGCACCCAAGCCTAACAGGCTGACTACACCGCTGGCTAAAATAGAAGTCAGTTCTATTTTTGACGCAGATCGCTCTGCAAGTCCAGCCTCCCATCTCCTCATTGGTTTATAGCAGGTACCCACGTGCCATCTCCTCAGTGGTTATACCCAAATACTGAAAGACGAATGAGGTCAGTGGCGGTAATGCACCTAAATTATGAAAGTTGCCAATCACAATATAAAGTCAAGAGAAGAAAAAGCCTGGAAGGAGGAGAGATGACTAGAAACGATTCGGTTGACCGTTTTATGTGTGGATTAATTGTCAGAGTAGAGGACCTTGTGCATTTCAGGTAAAATAACAACTCAATGTTTATATCCCAGGACAAATTAGCTAGCAACAGCAAGCTAGCTAAATAGGATAAATTAGCTAGCAAGTGCAAGCTAGCTAGCTAAATTGCCATAAATGTTTAATGCTTTTCGACCTGTCCCCAAATTTATGTAATTGGTTCAGAGTTTGTTTTGATATTTTAACATGCGTGTCGTGATCGCGTTTGGTGTGGGGGGGACAAAATAAATGTATGCACGATGGCGCACGATGGCGCACACGCGTAGCCGGTTTGGGTTCCGTGTAAGATCACCATGCACAATTCCAAGTGTTGGCTGGAGTGGTGTAACGCTTGCAGCCATTGGACTCTGGAGCAGTGGAAATGCGCTCTCTGGAGTGATGAATCAACATCTGGCAGTCCGACGGAAGAATCTGGGTTTGACAGATGCAGGGAGAACTCTACCTGCCCGAATGCATAGTGCACAGTGTAAATGTTGGTGGAGGAGGAATAATGGTCTTGGGCTGTTTTTCATGGTTCGGGCTAGGCCCCTTAGTTCCGGTGAAGGGAAATCTTAACTCTACAGCATAAAATGATATTCTAGAAGATTCTGTGATTCCAACTTTGTGGCAACAGTTGGGGAAGGCTCTTTCCTGTTTCAAAATGACAATGCCCCTGTGCACAAAGCGAGGTCCATACAGAAATGCTTTGTTTAGATCACTGTGGATGAACTTGACTGTCCTGCACAGCGCCCTGAACTCAACCCCATCGAACACTTTAACAACTGGTTACACACACAGTGCTTTTATTAACATAGAATGTTTTCAACATACATATTTGACACTCGTTGACGTTCATGCATATTGCACATTCATAAAACACAGACTAGACAGCTAGTATAACAGTCTGTGGCTAAAATGCTGCTAGCGGCATAGCCGTGGGAAGTAGGGGTGCTGAGGGTGCTGCAGCACCCCCTGAAAAATAAGAATTACAAGAGAAATTATAATAAAATGTTGTTGCTTTTTTTTACAAATATTTTTTCACAAAATTAGTGCACTGGGCCTTTAATAGTCTTGTATTAAGGGACCAATATATGTGTTTCGGTATCTATATGACCGATTCTATTGGACCAAACCATTGCAAATAGTGAGTTGAAATCGCTCGTTGTCAGAGAGGAAGAAAAGTGATCTTTCATCTTTGCTGTTAGTGGCAGGGGGAGGGGCTTGGTGTGTCTGTAAATGGAAAGGTGGGTGCACAGTCACAGCAGAAGGAGACAAAACCAAAAAGACAATATGAGTACAAGCGGACATAAAACGCTCATAAAAAAGAAAAATATAAATGATTCTTGCGATACAGGCATTTGGAATATTGTGCAAAAACATACATTCAAATCAAATCATTTTTATTTGTCAAATGCACCGAATACAACAGGTGTAGACCTTACAGAGAAATGCTTACTTACAAGCCCTTAACTAACAATGCAGTTTTAAGAAAATACTTAAAAAATATATAAAAGTAAATAATTCAAGAGCAGCAGTAAAATAACAATAGCGAGGCTATATAAAATGTATTTGATATATCGTGCAGTCCTAATTGACATCTCTATTGCCAACAGAAACAATCTCTGACTGGCCCTTTAACCATAAGTATGCGTTTCAAATCAAATCAAATCAAATTGTATTGGTCACATACACATGGTTAGGAAATGTTATTGTGAGTGTAGCGAAATGCTTGTGCTTCTAGTTCCATGTCACGTCCAGGCCTGAGAAGACAGGCTGGCGTGTTTTGTTTTGTTTTGGTGTAGGGTTTTTTCTGTTCTAGGTTCTCTATTTCTATGTTGGGGTAATGGTTCCCAATTAGAGGCAGCTGAGTGTCGTTACCTCTAATTGGGAACCATATATATGTTTGTAGTTTTCACTAGGGGTTTGTGGGTTATTGTTTGGTCATAGCTTTGTTTTGTGTGACATGTTATGGTCAACATTACGATCTTCGTTTGTTTTGTTGTTTTTGTCCCAGTTACATTCGTAAATAAAAGATTTATACTGGATGCCTTGCTGCGCCTTGGTCTGTCCGTCATGGAGATCGTGACAGAATAACCCACCATAAGAAGACCAAGCAGCGAGAGACCCGGGAGTTCAGGACTTGGGAGGAGGAATTGCTTAGAGGGGGACCCTGGGCTCAACCTGGAGAATATCGCCATCCAAGAGAGGAGCTGGAAGCAGCGATAGCGGAGCGGCGATATTACGAGGATCTATATGGAGTATGGAACCCGGAGAAGGAAAAGTTTGTTGGAACTCGCCTGGCTAGGAAGCCCGAAAGGCAGCCCTAAAAAAACTTTTTTTTGGGGGGGCACACGGGGAGTTTGGCCGGTTCAGGAGGGACTCCTGAGCTAACTCCTCATGCTCTTTGGAGGGAGCGTTGGAAGGTGCGTTGCACTGAGCAGACACCGTGCTATGCAGTTGTGCGCACGGTATCTCCAGTGCGCATGCATAGGCCGGTGCGCAAAATTCCAGCGCCACTCACTGTCGGGCTAGGGTGAGTGTGCAGCCTGGAAGAGTGGTGCAGGCTCTGCGCGCCAGGTCTCCAGTGCGCCTGTTGGGACCGAAATATCCTGCGCCGGCTCTGCATGCGGAGTCTCCTGTTCACGTGCACAGCCCGGTGCACGACATTCCAGCTCCCCTCATCGGTGAAGCCAGGATGAGTGAACAACCTGGGAGAGGGGTGTCGGCTATACGCATCAGGTCTCCTGTGTGTGTTGTGGATCCAGTATGTCCTGTCCCTGTTCCACGCTCCAGGATCCCTGTTCGTGAAGTGGATCCAGCACGACCAGTCCCTGTTCCACGCTACAGGATCCCTGTTCGTGTTGTGGATCCAGCACGGCCCGTTCCTGCTCCCCGCACCAGAGTCCCAGTGCGCGTCATGAGCCCAGCACGGCCCGTTCCTGCTCCCCGCACCAGAGTCCCAGTGCGCGTCATGAGCCCAGCACGGCCCGTTCCTGCTCCCCGCACCAGAGTGCCAGTGCGCGTCATGAGCCCAGCACGGCCCGTTCCTGCTCCCCGCACCAGAGTGCCAGTGCGCTTAGTGAGCCCATCACGGCCCGTTCCTGCTCCCCGCACCAGAGTGCCAGTGCGCTTAGAGAGTCCAGCACGTCCTGTTCCGGATCCGCGCCCCAGGCTCCCCGTGCGCTTAGAGTCCAGCACGTCCTGTTCCGGCTCCACGCACCAGGCTCCCCGTGCGCTTAGAGAGTCCAGCACGTCCTGTTCCGGCTCCGCGCACCAGGCTCCCCGTGCGCTTAGAGAGTCCAGCATGTCCTTTTCCGGCTCTGCGCACCAGGCTCCCCGTACGCTTAGAGAGTCCAGCACGTCCTGTCTCTGTTCCACGCTCCAGGATCCCTGTGCGCGTCGACAGTCCGGAGCCTCCAGAGAAGGTTCCCGGTCCGGAGCCTCCAGAGAGGGTCCCCGGTCCGGAGCCTCCAGAGAGCGTTCCCAGTTCTATACTAACTGTTCCGGCAAATAGCCCAGGGCCTCCGGTGTGGGACCCCAAGCCAGCAAGGCCGGCACCAGAGCCGCCACCTGGGACAGGAAGGCCCACCCGAAGACCCCCCCCAATTGTTTTGTGTGACATGTTATGTTCAACATTACGATCTTCGTTTGTTTTGTTGTTTTTGTCCCAGTTACGTTCGTAAATAAAAGATGTATACTGGATGCCTCGCTGCGCCTTGGTCTGTCCGTCACGGAGATCGTGACATTCCAATAGTGTAGCAATATCTAACAAGTAATCTAACAATTCCACAACAACTACCTAATACACACAAATCTAAGTAAAGGAATGCAATAAGAATATATACATTTACAATGACAAAGCTGCATAGGCAAGATGCAATAGATGGTATAAAATACAATATATACATATGAGATGAGTAATGCAAGATATGTAAATATTATTAAATTGGCATTATTAAAGTGACTAGTGTTCACTTTATTAAAGTGGCCAATGATTTCAAGTCTGTATATAGGCAGCAGCCTATGTGTTAGTAACGGCTGTTTACCAGTCTGATGGCCTTGAGATAGAAGCTGTTTTTCAGTCTCTCGGCCCCAGCTTTGATGCACCTGTACTGACCTCGCCTTCTGGATGGTAGCGGGGTGAACAGGCAGTGGCTCGGGTGGTTGTTGTCCTTGATGATCGTTTTGGGCCTTCCCGTGACATTGGGTGCTGTAGGTGTCCTGGAGGGCAGGTAGTTTGTCCCCGGTGATGCGTTGTGCAAACCGCACCACCCTCTGGAGAGCCCTGCGGTTGTGGGCAGTGCAGTTACCGTACCAGGTGGTGATACAGCCTGACATTGGAGATGAACATGAAAATCACCACAAATGGTCATTTGACACATTTATCAATCTTATAGTGAGGTGTTTAATTATATTTCACAATTTCATGGTGTATTGACAGCTCTATAGCCAAACAAAATACTATCTGATAGGCTCTTAACCATCAGTATGGGTTTCACATTGTAGATAAAGAGGAAAATCTACCCAATGGTCTTTGACACATTGGATTTGGGTTTTTCATTGGATTTTGCTCTCCTTTTGTCTATTACAACTCTGCTGTTCACTTGTGTATGAGAACCTCTAGTGGTTTAAATTGGCACTGCTGCATTACGGCATATTTATAGCCTGTAAAGCAAGATGGAAAGGAAAGAGAGTTCCATCATGAGTCCAGTACATCAAAAAGAGTTTTATTCTACTATAAATCAATCAATCACTACTATTATAATTTGATAATTAGTCATGGATTTAATCAGATCCTCTCTGTCCTCATCTCTGCACCGGTGCCACTCAGGTTAGCTTAGCTAGCTAACTTGCTACATAGGTTACAGGGTTTGAGACTAACTTTTTTCATCACTGTATCAGAATCATCCCAAACTGAAGATGAACCATCCCAAATTGATTTGTATTAGATTTTTTTAAATGTTTTGATATGCCAACATGAGTCTACTCATAGGACCTAGGTCCTTCAGAGTGATTTAAAAGGCTAATAAGAGTAGCCTACTACTGAAATAGATAAATGGGGCTGTCAACTGAGCCAGAAATTCACATACAAAAAAGAAAAATAGCCTAACTTTAATGAGACTTTTAATTAGGAGTAATATCACGACTCTTGATCAGAGAAATCCTGCAACTGCACATTTCATGGAGGCTCGTCACAACATCAGCTCTCTGAGATACATTGGTATCAAACATGTTAAGCCTCCAAGAAAGGGGGGAGATAGATACTAATAATCTATTACTGAGAAGAGAATTGTATTGGATTCACTGCTTGTCCACCATGTCTCCTAAAGCTCTGAACCAAGAGTTTGATATCAGACCATTTCTTACATGAATATGTTACACTGTAGTGTTGCGTGGGTAAAATAACTGGAGAAGCCAAGCCAGAAAAAAAGACATATTACAACCTATGTGTTGTGATATTTGAGTTGTTTGCTCTATAACCTGTTCGTTTATATGCCTTGCCACCGTGATATATAGGCCTAAGGCCGAGACAGTAAGAAGACACAGTATCAGAATAAATTCAACCACACCTTTGTTTAATCACAAAACAGGAGAGCAACGTGACCAGTGAAGTCAACAAAACAAATTGCATGTAACTAACAGTTACATGACCTACAGCATGATTAAGTAAGTTAATGTTTCCGTCATTTTCGGACTACTAAACAACAACTGATTTAGAACCAAAGAGAGTTACCGCAAGTTGCAAAGAAAACAGGAGCTGCCTCCACTATTCCAGCACCATTTCAATTTCAACATCATCAAATCACCTCTTCTTAGTCTAATACAGTGACTAAAAGAGACCAAAAACAATTTAGTCCAGTCAACGTTGATGTAAATATGATGTGGCTGTCCATGGTTCTGATTTGTGTGTGTGTGCGTAGAAAAACATGTTTACTCAGCCTACTTGTTGAGAAACGCCAATGCCATCCTCCTCTCACAGTACACGCTTTTATGTTTTGTTGTCCTAGGCTACCTAGCTAAAATGCATGCTCACTAAACTAACTTCCTTCTATGGACAACGTTAGCTAGTTAACATTAGCCTTCTACATCAAGCTACATATTGAACTTCCATCCTCTCAGTCCAGGGGCACAATGTATGAATTTATGGTTGAATAAGAATCGCCGTTATAATCATTGGCCAATACAGAGAATTAATAAAACCACAAGTTCAAATCCCTATCTCCATTCATGGCTAATTTAGAAAAGGGACAATGTTAGTTAGCTAGTCACTGGAAGACAACAACACAACGAGATGCAGCAATTCAAGTTGTTTCTGTCAATAATGTATTTCTCTCGATGCGATGTGATGGGAGTGAAGTCCAAACTGGCTTCCCTTGACACCTTTTTTGGTGTGCCAGGACCATTCACAGTTGAGCTCACTCAGTTTAGCTCAACGCTGATTGACTATTATTTTATAATTGTTTTAATCATTCAATGCTGCAGGCGCAAACAATGTCATACTCTTTTTTACCAGACAGCATCAGATAGATGGCCTACACAGAGGGGCGCTGTTTTGCTCGCTTAGATGCTTTTCCGGTGAGATCAATTCGCAAGAGGTTGAATGTAAGGAAAATCATGAAAACACAGAAAGACAAAATATACATTATTTCAATGTTTTTTTGGAATCCATGCAACTGTTGTTATGATGATTTGTCTTGCCATCCAGGTCTCCATTTGGTTATTTTGCACATATGTATACGTTAGATTATCTGTGCCAATCTCATTGGTTTCAAATGATTAGAGGTACACAAGTTGTTTTTGAAATAGGTCACTGTAATTATATCTACAGCCACTGTGTGTCTTGTGTATAAAGCGTAAATCATAGTCCACAGATGCTAGCTAGGATGGGATAGTCTGCAGGCTCATTGTGACATAGCAACACAGCTCTGAGACCACCATCCATGGGGAACACACAGGCCGAACGCGCACCTCGCCATAATTCCCAACCAACGTGTCTCCGGTACTCATCCTCTATTCATTTGAATGTGTTGACAGTTGGAGAAATTGCTTGAGCTGCGCTAAGAATTATATTATATGAAAGCCAATGGTCCAATATTCTAAAAAACTCCTGTGCATACTGTACACGTTTTGGACTATGATAAACGGGCGGGTATTCCAACAGTTTCCAACTCAATCTTTTTTACTGTTGCCTACGTTTTAACTCTGACCGATTTGTATGTATATAACCTTTATGACCATATATACCTCTGTCATTAATTATGATTGACTATATGCAAAAGTGAATTGAATCAGAGAGGAAAAGACGAAGCGAGAGGGGTAACTCAACCCAAAATCCGTCTTCTCCAGCAGGTGGCATGTATTTAGTTTTTGCTCACCAAGGAAGGAGATTTTGTATGGAGGTCAATGAGAGTGTCGAATTTTGTCAAGAAAAAATGTAATGCCTTATTTGCTAAGTGAAGTTAATTTGATTAAATATAGTTTTTGTAATTCTTAGGTCTTTAGATCTCTATCACATGAAACCGCTGTGTTCCTGCTTATTGCATTTTGAAACATTCATGCATAGCCTACTGCTGTGTGCGCATTGCTGCGCTTATAATGTGAAGAAATAATAGTTTATCAACATTTTAAGCTAAACGTTCTGATAGGTTGCATTAGGCTCATTACTTTTCAACCGTTTTAGATGTACAGTAGTTGTACGATTTTGGACCTACTGTCCCAGAACTGTCCGAGTGTCTGTTTGAACTGTCCCAGAAATTATTTATTTTGTATCCCCAGGACAACAGGACGCCCTTAATTTCAAACTCATAGGCTACCCAGAGAGAAAGCAAATATTTCACTCTCTCTGAAACTGTTGGATTATTATTTATCAGTTTCTCTCCCTTGCTGTGTTGGCTTTAGTAATGATTGGTAGGACTGGGGGAGGTCAGGATACAACGAACGCGGAAAACAAGAATTATGAGGGAGAAGTATGTACAGTTTAAGGTGGAAGTTTACATACACCTTAGCCAAATACATTTAAACTCAGTTTTTCACAATTCCTGACATTTTATCCTAGTAAAAATTCCCTGTCCTAGGTCAGTTAGGATCACCACTTTATTTGAAGAATGTGAAATGTCAGAATAATAGTAGAGATAATGATTTATTTCAGTTTTTATTTCTTTCATCACATTCCCAGTGGGTCAGAAGTTTACATACACTCAATTAGTATTTGGTAACATTGCCTTTAAATTGTTTAACTTGGGTCAAACATTTCGGGTAGCCTTCCACAACCTTCCCACAATAAGTTGGGTGAATTTTGGCCCATTCCTCCAGACAGAGCTGGTGTAACTGAGTCAGGTTTGTAGGCCTCCTTGCTCGCACACGCTTTTTCAATTCTGCCCACAAATTTTCTATAGGTTTGAGGTGAAGGATTTGTGATGGCCACTCCAATACCTTGACTTTGTTGTCCTTAAGCCATTTTGCCCCAACTTTGGACATATGCTTGGGGTCATTGTCCATTTGGAAGACCCATTTGAGACCAAGCTTTAACTTCCTGACTGATGTCTTGAGACTTTGCTTCAATATATTCACATAATTTTCCTGCCTCATGAAGCCATCTATTTTGTGAAGTGCCCAGGTCCCTCCTGCAGCAAAGCACCCCAACAACATGATGCTGCCACCCCCGTGCTTCACGGTTGGGATGGTGTTCTTCGGCTTGCAAGCTTCCCCTTTTTCCTCCAAACATAACAATGGTCATTATGGCCAAACAGTTCTATTTTTGTTTCATCAGACCAGAGGACATTTCTCCCAAAATTACGTTCTTTGTCCCCATGTGCAGTTGCAAACCGTAGTCTGGCTTTTTTATGGCAGTTTTGGAGCAGTGGCTTCTTCCTTGCTGAGCGGCCTTTCAGGTTATGTCGATATTGGCCTTTTTTTACTGTGGATACATGTACTTTTGTACCTGTTTCCTCCAGCATCTTCACAAGGTCCTTTGCTGTTGTTCTGGGATTGATTTGCACTTTTCGCACCACAGTACGTTCATCTCTAGGAGACAGAACGCGTCTCCTTCCTGAGCGGGATGACGGCTGCGTGGTCCCATGGTGTTTATACTTGCGTACTATTGTTTGTACAGATAAACGTGGTACCTTCAGGTTTTTGGAAATTGCTCCCAAGGATCAACCAGACTTGTGGAAGTCTACAATTTTTTCTGAGGTCTATTTCTTTAGATTTTCCTATGATGTCAAGCAAAGAGGCACTGAGTTTGAAGGTAGGCCTTGAAATCCATCCACAGGTACACCTCCAATTGACTCAAATTATGTCAATTAGCATTTCAGAAGCTTCTAAAGCCATGACATCATTTTCTGGACTTTTCCAAGCTATTTAAAGGCACAGTCAACTTAGTGTATGTAAACTTCTGACCCACTGGAATTGTGATACAGTGAATTATAAGTGAAATAATCTGTCTGTACATTTTTTTGGGAAAAATTACTTGTGTCATGCACAAAGTAGATTTGACAAAACTATAGTTTGTTAACAAGAAGTTTGTGGAGTGGTTGAAAAACGAGTTTTAATGACTCCAACCTAAGTGTATGTAAACTTCCGACTTCAACTGTAGCTAGCTAGTGCTAGTTAATTAAATTATTGTTCTCACATCATTTGTGATGACTGCCTGCTGAGGCCTCTTTCAACACCAACGACAGTGTCAACACACACACACACACCCCAAGCCTTTCTCTCCCTCCCTACCACTCACTGATTCACTCATTCACTCAGCAGCAGTCTGCCTCACTCCCTGATAGTCTGCAGTAGCATGTCACAGTGAAATGCAATTTAGAAGTACCGCAACATTGTTTTCAAAGTTGCCCAATTTGGAGAAAAACTGTGGACATGGCAACCCTGGGCTAACCTGTCACTCCAAAACAGGTTGACAAATAGAAACGCATCATCTTAGGCTCCCTCTTAACTCCGCCTACATGGAATGAATGCACCAAAACGTTGCAACCGCAAAAAAAGGCAGTGAAAGCAAAGGGCAGGGTAATGTAACCAAAGATTGCAGGCAAAGAAGAAGCGTTCATCATTGAAAAGGTTTCAAAGAATTTTGGGGGGGGTTTCATTTGTTCTTGCTTTTCCAAATTATTTCCTTGCAATTTTCCTTGCAATCTCTCTTTTGGATTAATGTTTTGCTTTCAATATCATTATTTTTGTTTGCAGTACTAAGAATTTTGTCCTCTAATTCAAAAGGTTTGCTTGAAATTAAAGGCACAAAAGTAATTCCATAGACTATTCGCTAGAGCCCTGCACGGGCATGTATTTTAAGCCCGGGACCTAACTATGCCGGCGATGTTCAGGCCCTACCCTATCCAGGCCCGATTGTTTCTGCCAAATTTAAGGACCAGCCCGACCCTGCCCAAAACCTGAAATCAGAGAGAATAGAATGTCAGAATAACATTTCCTCTCTGTCTGTTACTCGCTGCTCACTCTGCATGCTCTCTGCTCTGAGTCTGTGAGTATCCATAGCAATGCCTCCACTTGGGCTGCTCCGCTCAATGAAAAGACACGAGAGAGCAGTCAGCAGCTGTTAGCT
This sequence comes from Brachymystax lenok tsinlingensis, assembly GCA_030435695.1. NCBI lineage: Eukaryota > Metazoa > Chordata > Actinopteri > Salmoniformes > Salmonidae > Brachymystax > Brachymystax lenok. The sequence goes on from CM059817.1 coordinate 23,681,131, forward strand.
ACTTTTCATCAATCTAAACTCTCCTGTCTTATATTTGACGAGGTTAAAGCACTTCTGATACCATGTTATGGTTTTAGTCAGTTATGACTGTAATGCTCAGCAGAGCACGAGCATATGGCTCAGCTTTAAAATATTAGTGATCAATTTATGGTTACCCGAGCCCTGCCCGTACACTAGTTATTGATGAAAAACAGGCCCTATCCAGCCCTAACTCGATGTATAATGTTGGGGCCTGTCGGGCTTGGGTCGGGTATCAGAGCTCTTCTACGCAGCCGCTAGGGGAACTTGGCTAAATCCAAACTCAGTCGGGGTCTCAACTTATTGTTAAGAGTTAGAAAAGTAGAATACACAAGGTTCAATTTCGAAATGTAGATTTCTAGGTAAGGCCGTCTAGCCAGCTATCTAAATCTTGTAGTAATCAACACCAAATTACCATCTGGGCGCACAGGGCATGTGCTCAGGGGCCCTGACCTCCAAGGGGCTTTTGTTAGTCACTGTCACTCAGATAGAATTTGAACATGGCATAAGTTGTGGCAAAATGTGAAGATTTGCAGGAAATTAGCTTTAAAACTGCAAAAATATATTGCTTAGGGCCCCCAAGAGGCTAAAGGCGGCACTGACAATAAGCCTGTAAGAAAAGCTTGTAACCTAGGCTAAAAGGACTCCAGTCACATGGAAGTTACAAGCTGTTGCTAGGGGAAAATTACAAACTTCTCTGAGAGGTATGAAAAGGGTTACTTGTGCAAAGCATGGAAGGGTTAGGCCTATGCTACGTTGGTAAGTGGTAGATGTATGACCTGTCATAACAGCTTTGATTATGAATTTGCTCAATATTTGTGAAGCATCTATGTTGGTATTTTAAAGGGTTTATAAAGGCTTCAATCATGGAGACATTTTATACTAATTAAAAACGTCATAATTGTCTTATGTGTCACAACCATACAGATCACTATTACAATTTTTTTTACTAGTAGTATTCTAATTCATAATTCTATGGTCTGAACATCAGTGGCGCTATTGTTGTATGGTCAGACAGTAATCACTAGATGGCGCCAACAGACAAATTACTAGGTCTATATACACTACATGACCAAAAGTATGTGGACGACCTACTCGTCGAACATCTCATTCAAAAATCATCGGCATTAATATAGAGTTGACCCCTTTTGCCACTATAACAGCCTCCACATTTTTGGGAAGGCTTTCCACTAGATGTTGGAACATTGCTGCGGGGACTTGCTTCCATTGAGCCACACAAGCATTAGTGAGGTCGGCCACTGATGTTGGGCGATTAGGCCTGGCTCGCAATCGGCATTCTAATTCATCCCAAAGGTGTTCGACGGGGTTGAGGTCAGGGCTCTGTGCAGGCCAGTCATGTTCTTCCACACCGATCTCGACAAATCATTTCTGTATGGACCTTGCTATGTGCACAGGGACATTGTCATGCTGAAACAGGAAAGGGCCTTCCCCAAACTGTTGCCAGAAAGTTGGAAGTACAGAATCATCCTGAATGTCATTGTATGCTGTAGCGTTAAGATTTCTCTTCACTGGAACTAAGGGGCCTAGTCCGAACCATGAAAAACAATCCCAGACCATTATTCCCCCTCCACCAAGCTTTACAGTTGCCACAATGCATTCGGCAGGTAGCGTTCTCCTGACATCCGACAAACCCAGATTCCTCCATCAGACTGGCAGATGGTGAAGCGTGATTCATCACTCCAGAGAATGCGTTTCCACAGCTCCAGAGTCCAATGGGGGCGAGCTTTACACCACTCCAGCCAACGCTTGACATTGCGCATGGTATCTTAGGCTTGTGTGCGGCTGCTTGGCCATGGAAACCCATTTCATGAAGCTCCCGATGAACAGTTATTGTGCTGAAGTTGATCCAGAGGCTTTTTGGAACTCGGTAGTGAGTGTTGCAACCGACGACAGACGATTTTTACACGTTTCGGCAGTCCCGTTCTGTGAGCTTGTGTGGCCTACCACTTTACAGCTGAGCCGTTGTTGCACTTAGACGTTTCCACTTCACAGTAACAGGACATACAGTTGACCGAGGCAGCTCTAGCAGGGCAGAGATTTGACAAACTGTCTTGTTGGAAAGGTGGAATCCTGTGACAATGCCACGTTGAAAGTCACTGAGCTCTTCAGTAAGACCATTCTACTGCCTATGTTTGTATATGGAGATTGCATGGATGTGTGCTCGATTTTATACACCTGTCAGCAACGGGGTGCGGCAGGTAGAGCATTGGACTTGTAACCGGAGGGTTGCAAGTTCGAATCCCCGAGCTGACAAGGTAAAATCTGTCGTTCTGCCCCTGAACAAGGCAGTTAACTCACTGTTCCCCGGGCGCCAAAGACGTGGATGTCGATTAAGGCAGCCCCCCGCACCTCTCTGATTCAGAGGGGTTGGGTTAAATGCGGAAGACACATTTCAGTTGAAGGCATTCGGTTGTACAATTGACTAATAATGGTGACTTTGAGTGGCTGAAATAGCCGAATCCACTGATTTGAAGGGGTGTCCACACACTTTTGTATAATAGTGGTAGGCTATTCAATTTTTTTTATAGAAAGACCTATAACTTGACTTCCTCATAACGGTGCCCTGTCAAATGTCCGTAAATTGGCAAAGGCTTTGGCAGAGTCAATCACAATTTGTAACTCTATCGCAATATATCCATCCAAACCATACTCAAAATTTTAGGCGTTCTTTGATTTTTAAACCCTGTCTATGTGAATGTGTGGCTCATTTGGGATGCTCTTCACTATTCACAAGACAACCATATAGCCTAGAGTAGCCTATAGTTGCAAAAAACTAAATTAAGCCTAAAAAGCATGTGCTTTTGAATGGGAATTGGGAAGATACAGTTGATCAACTCTACAGCTTGAACGCTGGCCCTTTAAATCCACCTGTTGGGGCGCCAGACTCTGCGCCTTCGGGGTGGTGGAGCTATAGGTTAACTGTGGTTTGAAGACGCTGTTTATTATGCCTAGTGCCAGGATTGTTGGGGAGATACCATCACATAGTAGCCGACAAGATACTCTTTAGTCACTGCATGGATAGCATTTACCTGTCAAAAGCAGTATTCCAATCCTGGATGCTTTTGTGCATAATTTGGATCTCTTGATATCAATTTCAAGACATCGCTTGGACTTTGCTATTGTGTAACAATGTCTGTCCGTTTTCACCATGTCGAGTCCACTGGTCTAATTTCCAATTAAAACATTTAGTGGCAACACGTTTGGACTTCAAAGTGAGACTGCGGACGAGCATTTCGTTGGACGTTCTGCAACAATTTGTTGCAACATTCAGGGCAAAGTGATGGTGTCATTATCACTTCGGTTTGCCATGGCAACATAATCATTTTTTTAAATAATTCAGCCGAGTCCTCTTTTGGGAGATATTCCTCGTGGTATTCAATTATGTTCACTTTCGCTGCCTTCTGCTATATGCTGTCGCTGGTCCTCTGTGCTTCTCTGATCTTCTTTGCGATATGGCATGTAAGTGGAGTTTTGTTACTATACAATTATTATTTGTGTTATGATTTTTTTTTAAATACATTATCAGCCTTTTTGGGGAATTTGAATGGTTATGGACAATATTGCGTAATTGTGCGTAGGCTAATGTATGTATTTACCTACTCACATCCCCAGTGCCTTGCTCAAGATAATTAATACATTATTTTATGTTTTGAAAGGTGCAGTTTCAATGCCCAACCTTACTTTGTAAACCCACCAGCTCTAACTGGCAGGAAAAAAAATCCTCCCAGAATTGACAGGTGTGCACCTATATCTTGGACGTTCAGCCAAACACAGAATTCTTGGCTTGCATTTTCACTTCATTCTACTACATGATGGTCATATCGGTTTTATTATGTTATTGCATATTTTGTTAAATATAGCTTTATCAAAAGGTTTTACAATAATTAGCTCGACTCGGGCATTACGCACCGCTCTGGGGAAATCAATTGGAGACGTTGGACACGCTGTTCTGGCCCACTGAGACAAATTCACTCCATCATATTTGTATCTGTGCGTTATTGTCTTTGTTAAAATCCCTCCAATAAGAATGCATTACAATATTTAAATAATCGAAATATTTACTCTCATAGCCCTCGCGCCCTCCTGCGGCGTTTTATGTGACGGCAGATTTGGGTCAGGTCGCAATGCCCTTGGCCCCCGGCGTGCCTTTGCATAGCAACAGACCTGAGATTGAAGAGCTTCAGGTGTACAGTACTACTGAGCCCCAGCAATTACAGGAGGAGGCATGGCATCCATCTGTCTGTCAGGCCCATATAGGACTACAGAGTAGTGGACAAATCACATCTAGCCTATAATGAGACTGTCTGCAACTCAGGAATTGAAGAACACAATTCAGTTATACAGCTTATGCCTAGAACAGTATTCTCACCTATAGCTGTTTTCATTATGTTTATATCACTGTTATATACTGTAATGTGGTCATTTAACACACTCTTATCCGAAATGACTTACAACTCATACACATTACAAGGTATTTGGGCGATGCATGGATTCAGTCCCACAACCGTGGTCTCTTAAAGCACCATGTTCCAAACCAAACTGAGACATATGGAACCACAATGCTTATGATGGCAGGATGGAAATATCTCTAGCAGCCTGATTCTCATTCACAAACACGGGCATAACCTACAGCCAACGCTACAGTATTAACTGTACAGTAAGTGAGCATAATGGGAATAGCCTGATATGCAGTCTACTGTCACATTTATAGAGAACAAAATAGGTTTTAAATTACCAGCCCTTTTCACATTACTGCATGGCTGTCATCTAGACACGATCTGAGTGATTGCAATACATGGTCCCATGCACTTTGACAGTGAAATGTGCCCATACATGCTACAGTGAAGAAAAATATTTTTAACTGTCTTTCATCTAATTGTCCTGCCCATTATCTTTTCCCTCTAATTGACAGGTTTATTATAGTTCTCCTTGTTTTTAAGTGGACCTGTCAGGTTTAACATGCCCTACATATCCTCCTCTTTCCTCTCCTGACATGCTCTGAACTCCTCTGTCTGAGCTCTCATATTTACACTCTGCGTGTCCCTCAGAGGGAAAGGTACTCAGAAGGAAGGACGTTTGGAATATCAGTACATGTCTTGTCATTAATCACTGCCTGTTAACAAGTAGCCTCATCTCTCACAGGGCATGTACTGTACTGGGGGATGACTGATGAGAACCCTATCAGACACGACGTTGACTGATGTATATGATTTGTTGAGATGTCGTGTCCAAGAAACCATCATTTCAGTCTCAGTGATGATGCTTCTTTACATGTCCAGACCGCACATAACATTTTTATGTTAGTGCCGAAGACAAGCTGACGTTCAGTCGTCAAGCTCTTTGAATGATCTGAAACCCTTGACTCTATCTACTTTAACATGTTGCAACGGATGCACTTTAGATGAATTCATGCCAAACTAGCTCAAGGTTGGAAGGAAAATCACACCTCACTGGTTAGTTAGCTAGGTTCTGTCCAGATTGAAATATCAGTAATCAATCATGCAATCCCAGTTACACCATCACTACTGGGACTGCTTGTAACAGATTAGAGGGTATTTTAATCAACATACAAGGTGAACTGTGTTCTCCTAAACTCCACAATGCTCTGCACGCACAGACACAAAATGGTTGAGTGATTTCCCTCGGTGTACCAGAGCCCCTAATGTAGAGCTGGGTGACGATAAACCAAAAATTATCGATCCCGATCATAAATCGGGGACAATTTACTGATATTGATAATAACGATAAGTAGCCTTTACTAGAAGAATGTGAAGTTTGAAATGAAACGGGCCGATGTTAGCCACAACATTCAAAGTAATAGTAGTAGTAGTAGTAGTAGTAGTTGTTGTTTTAAGGGTGATATAAAAAAGTAACTGGTGCACATTAATGTTATAAACATATCGTTCAATTGATTGTTATCGTGATAATTCAGTGAATTTATTTTTGTCCAAATCACCCAGGTCTGTCATGATGTATTATGAGTGTGCATTAACAGGTCCATGTGAACGGCTCTTGTGGAACCAGTGAATTATGGGAAAAACCCCATACCCATATGATGTGTTAAGCCCCATTGGCAAAGAGGGCATGCGTTAAGTTAACATCATGCTATCTCATGGTGGCCATATGTTGTTTTCGTTTTTCTGACCTTTTAGTGGATGGCGGTTAGTAAGCGTAGGTGGGAACTGTGAAGGAGTCATATGTATTAGTGGTTTCCCTCCTGCTGATTCAATGTGTGCCTCATGCTGGTGCCTCTAGCAAGTACAGGACATTCACAAGTCTAACGAACCCTCACACTGACTCCTCCACTCAATGCTACTGGCCTCAGAGCATGGTGTTACGTGGAAGGACATATTGCATATTATTTTGATCTATGTGCAATATAATAACATGTATCTTAATCTTGCAGGCTGTGAGTGTACAAAACATTAGGGTTGTTCTCATGAAACCATTAAAATGCCATGGCAGTAATGATTTTAAATATAAAACATGTAATTTAGTAAATTAACAAAATATCATAATAAAGATAATAGTGTTCTCTACGTTGCACAAAGAGTAATTTCAACATAGGAATTAATTTATTTTTGTATTTTATTGCGTTTTCTGCTGAAATTCTTATTACCGCAACGCGTCCAGCTCTGTCTGAATGGATGTTATGTTGTAATTTAAACAGAGTAAAATTTAAATATTCAGAAAAAAAATGTTCTACTAGATGTTTTCAAATGACAGAAAAATTATTAACATAATATTCATGTATAATAATAATGACAATAGTGAAAAAATTAAGTGTCCATGACTGATGTTCTCATCCTCCGCAACATTTTTGAAGGACTGTTTACACACACAGAGAATTTTAAATAAAGTTTGAATTTGAATGAAGCAACACATCTGCCAGTACCTTCAAGATGGCTACCAGGTAAGCAGATCTCTTTTTATTTCTCCAGTTAAAAGTTAAACATTCTCTTGTCAGACTGCATACACGACAGTATTCATTATTATTAACGATACAGGTCATTTTTCACATTTAGAAAACGTTAGATTCTTGATACACACAAGAAACTGTTGAGTGTGAAAAACCCAGCAGCGTTGCAGTGCTTGACACAAACCAGTGTGCCTGGCACCTACTACCATACCCTGTTCAAAGGCACTTAAATATTTTGTCTTGCCCTCTGAATGGCACATGTACACAATCCATGTCTCAATTGTCTCAAGGCTTAAAAATCTCATCTGTCATCTGATGCAGCACTCCATCACTCTCCTTCTTGGTAAAATAGTCCTTACACAGCCTGGAGGTGTGTTGGGTCAAACCAATGATACTGTAGTCCCACTAAGTGCAAAACCAGATGGGATGGCATATCGCTGCAGAATGCTGTGGTAGCCATGCTGGTTAAGTGTACCTTGAATTCTAAATAAATCAGAGACAGTGTCACCAGCAACGCACCCCCACACCATCACACCTCCTCCTCCATGCTTCACAGTGCGAACCACACATGCGGAGATCATCCGTTCACCTACTCTGCGTCTCACAAAGACATCACAAGACGGTTGGAACCAAAAATCTCAAAATTGGACTCATCAGCAACGCTGATGGACAGATTTCCACCGGTCTAATGTCCATTGCTCACGCACTCTCCTCTTAACAGTTGATGCTGAGATGTGCCTGTTACTTGCACTCTGTGAAGCATTTATTTGGGCTGCAATCTGAGGTGCAGTTAACTCTAATAAACGTATCCTCTGCAGCAGAGAACTCTGTGTCTTCCTTTCCTGTGGCGGTCCTCATGAGAGCCAGTTTCATCATAGCGCTTGATGGTTTTTGCGACTGGACTTGTAGAAACATTCAAAGTTCTTGAGATTTTCCATATTGACTGACTTTCATGTCTTAAAGTAATGATGGACTGTCGTTTCTCTTTCTTTTTGAGCTGTTCTTGACATAATATGGACTTGGTATTTTACCAAATAGGGCTATCTTTTGTATACCACCCCTATCTTGTCACAACACAACTGATTGGCTCAAACGCATTAAGAAGTAAAGATATTCCACAAATTAACTTTTATCAGGGCACACCTGTTAATTGAAATACATTCCAGGTGACTACCTCATGAAGCTGGTTTAGAGAATGCCACGAGTGTGCAAAGCTGTCATCAAGGCAAATGGTGTCTGAAGAATCTCAAATATCAAATACATTTTGATTGAACACTTTTTTGGTTGCTACATGATTCCATATGTGTTATTTCATAGTTTTTATTTCTTCACTATTATTCTACAATGAAGAAAATAGTCAAAATAAAGAAAAATCTTTGAATGAGTACTGTAGGTGTGTCCAAATGTTTACCTGGTACTGTATGTGTATGTGATCCTTTAAACGTAAGGTGATGCCAAAGAAAAATGTCCCATCCTGAATGGACAATAAAGTTGTATTCTATTTTATTTTTCTGGCAAAAGGAGGTTGGGGTCTTTGTTATTCTGATCTGGGGGAAAGAACAACATTGCCATGCTGGTCTTTGGAGATATACTGTAGGCCTACACAGATGTCAGCATGTTTAATAAGGCCAGTCAATCATGAGGAAGCGGAACCATCCCTCCCCACATATGGCGGCATGTAATTAAAATCATTTTGGATAGAAAGCTTCAGTAAACGCAATCAAATAAATAAAAACACAGTATGAAGTCCATTCCCCTTATGTAGCTCTGCTACTGCTGCCGGCTTCCATTTCAAAAAGAGCAGCAATCCCCAAATGGGCAATCTCCACTCACCAAAGAACCGTTTGTGAGGCTTCCAATCGGTTGCACTGGGCACATGTCACACATGTAGAGCATCAGCCTGCAGTGACTGTGTGCAGTCCAGAACAGACCTTTCAGTCCATGATTACCTTTCCAGTGTTAGAGATGTACTGTACCCAGTCATTAAACCGTTTTAATTGTATTCTGCTCAGGGTTGATTAAAGACGTACCTTGAAAAAATGAACCCATCTCAAGCGGTTTAAAATCCTCCTGAATAAGTAGCCATAGCTGCTTAATATTATGAACATGTAACGTGTAGTCTTTTGCATCGGAAATGATGTTCTCTGCATCATGTTTGAGGTGTTCTTTTTTTATGTCATTTTATCTAAATGAATGCCTCAAGCAGTATGGCAGTGACAGAAGGTAGGCTGCGTGATGATTTGAACAAAGTTTCTTGAAAGGCATGAGCTCTGCTTTGTTCTTTAAGCAGGATGTACACACTCCAATAGTCTCTCATTCACAATTTTCTCACAGGCTACAGGTGAAGACAAACACAAATACGTGCATCCTTATCCAATTCCAAGTTACATATTGAAGATATTGGAAGAACTTTCCACATTTACTTTTCGTCAGTCAACAAGATGAGTAAGCCTAACAAACAGCAAAAGCACAAGCCTATGTCAATCTATTGTCGCCCATAGTACAAAGGTCGACCTATTCTGTGCGAGAAATATATATTCCAAACATAGTCTGGTACAGTTGTGGGATGAGATAGATCCCAAATTAATACAACCACTAGCATCAAAAAACATGTTTTATGCAATGTGTCTGACGCAACAGATTAGAACATTTAGCTTAAAATGTTGATAAACTATTAGGCTTTTTCTTCACATTATAAGCGCAGCAATGCGCACATGGCAGTAGGCTATAAGCGTGAATGTTCCATTAGCGGAAAACACCATTATCAAAAGTGACCGCAAATGCAATTATGCATGTAATGCTTTTATTATAAAGGTGCATTTTTATGGTAAAAATGTTCTTCCCCAAACTTGAAACTCTAGCGCTTTTAGGCAGAGTTGCAAAGAAAAAGCCAAAGAAAAGATTGAGATGGGCAAAAGAACACAGACACTGGACAGAGATATGGCCTTTTTCTTTGCAACTCTGCCTAGAAGGTTAGCATCCCGGAGACGCCTCTTCACTACTGACGTTGAGACTGGTGTTTTGCGGGTACTATTTAATGAAGCTGCCAGTTGAGGACTTGTGAGGCATCTGTTTCTCAAACTAGACACTTTTCCTCTTGCTCAGTTGTGCACCGGGGCCTCCCACTCCTCTTTCTATTCTGGTTAGAGCCAGTTCGCGCTGTTCTGTGAAGGGAGTAGTACACAGAGTTGTAGGAGATCTTCAGTTTCTTGGCAATTTATCGCATGGAATTTCTTTAGTAAAAATTATCTTCCCCAAACTTGAAACTCACTCGCTGCTTATACATGCCAGTTAGGCTCTACACCCCTTGTAAAGGGGATTAATGATTCATGATTAATGTGCTTAATTTTAAGAAGCTATTTGGCCACTTTAGTTGTGATACAAACCTTATTAAAACATATAGGCCTATAGGCTAGACTACATGAGGTGCGTGACTACGATTCTAAAAAGTCGCAAAAAAAAGGCATTATTTCTTATGCTGGGCATCATTCGCAAGTGATAATATATAATTCACAAATGATAGGCTAATATTGTCACCCATCAGACTATTCTTGAGTTAATCTTGTATTTACATGTACTAAATATGATATGTGTGACATTTGTTTTGATTTAGAATGGACCATTATCATGCACCTGTCTCGCAACAGGGGCATCGTAAAAAAAAATGCATGTAATCTTTGCACTTAAATAGCGAATGGAGGACGCATTTCCCCGTGGTTTATTTTCATGTCAGCCAGGTAGGCTATACTCCTGTTGTAAAGAGAAACAGTGTGCTTAATATTAGGAAAGTTGAGAAATAAATATAGTTCTAGCCTATAGAAAGCTGATGGGATCCTCATATTTTTATTAGCGGCCATCAGTTTGTTTTCTCTCGCAATTGCATAGGCTATAGAAATGTTGCACAACATGAGCTCATGGGCTCTCATTAAGTGTTTGATTAGATTTTCGAAAACATTTGCATTGATGTCAGAGTGATTAGAGGGACAATAGAGTGCTGAGTATCAGGCAGTTAGGACGTTTGGTAGGCTACTAATGACCAGCAGCAGCATCAGAGCTCGGAGAAGTCTAATTACCGTGACTAAACGGTAATGTGGAATTTGACTGCCTTCATGACTCGTGACCGCCGGTGTGGCGGTCACCGCAACAGCCCGCAACAGCCCTACTCATGACTCGTCACCGCAACAGCCCTACTCATCACACCCCACTGCCCCAGCTGTTTACAAACAGTCCATCCATGCTGTCTGCCATCAATGCTCCTTCTACTGTGTGTTGTGGGAGCATCAACACACAGTAGAACAGGACAGAATCACACCACGACAAATATGTCTGGCTGTGTGTGTTTGTGTGTGGACCAGGGGAAATAACCCAGCCCAGCTTCATGCTACTGTTCCAGCTTCTCTCTATCTTCAGTAAATCCCCTCTACCACGCACTTATGCTCAGATATTTGCCAATCCCCCCACACCAAAGGCATACACACATACACCCACACACACACAACCCAGAGGACTTAGATACATACACACGACCCAGAGGACTTAGATACATACACACGACCCAGAGGACTTAGATGCATACACACACAAACATATACTGTAGACTCCCTGCCTCTGCTGTGCCTCCGTATGGCCACAGGGATAACACTGTAATAACCACTGTCTCTATAGAGTCCTACTGCTGCTCTGTCTGTCTGTCTGTCTAATTGATCCGGCTGGTCACGCTGTGTTGTGAACACTGTGCTATTTCTCAGACGGCCAATACAACCACTGACACAGCCAGTGACACATACAGTGACACAGGTACTGACGCAGCCACTGTGACTGATAAAGACTGATGTTAACAGAGATCTAAAACACGTTTCCCCCCCCTCTCTCCCGCTCTCACTCTCTCTCAGATAACAGCCTTTGATGAGCTGCAGGCAGACTTTAAGGTCCCCATCGATCAGGGCAATCCACTCCATGCGGTATGTATGTTTCTCAGCTGTGGTAGTGCACTCACATGTTGCTCATGTATTACTGTCAAACATGCTCTCAGTTCAGCGTGGCAAATGTGTCTGGAATATGTGAGCATGTGGCAAGTGTTGTGAATTAGTGTATGTGTCACGAGTGTATTTTTTGGGAATATGTGTGTGTGCAGCGTGTTTATAGCGCATTAGTGTGAGTTTGGGTGTGTGTGATGATTGTTTTGGGGAATTATGTGGTGCATGTGTTTGCATCTGCATGCGCGTGTCTGCGTGCGTACGTGTGTGTGTCTGCGCATGTGTGCGACTGTGTTGTGTGTATGTGAGCGTGTGTGAGTGTGAGTGTGTGTATGGGCTTGGCAGAGATGTGTGATCTGCAGCTCTGCATTAATTATACAGGAACCTGCTGGCTGCATGCTGTTCTGTTCCTCCTGACTGACTGCAGTGACTGTGTGCAGTGGACTGACTGACTGGTGGATACCTCACATCACAGGTTTAAAGGCCGCAACGCCCTGGCTGCATCTGAAACAGCACTCTATTCCCTCTATAGTGCCTACTTTTGACCAGGGCCCACATAAGGCTACCAGGGCCCACATAGGGCTACCAGAGCCCGCATAAGACTACCAGGGCCCACATAGGGCTTCCAGGGCCCACATAGGGCTTCCAGGGCCCACATAGGGCTACCAGGGCCCACATAGGGCTTCCAGGGCCCACATAGGGCTACCAGGGCCCACATAGGGCTTCCAGGGCCCACATAGGGCTTCCAGGGCCCACATAGGGCTATGGTCAAAAGTGATGCGCTACAGTATGTCGTGCCATTTCAGATGCACACTGAATCAATTATCGTTCCACTCCTTTGATTCCCTCTGGGTGTTTCTAGGTGTTTAATCCCTCTGACTCCCTTAGTGATTTGAGCAGTTTATGTATGATGTCCCTGTGACAACATACTGTAGTTTGAAGGTGACTTTGACTTACTGTACTGTCGCAGCACTTGAATTTTGACAGCTGTGTGTCCTTTGGGATGACTAGAGAGAAAAGTTGAATGGAGAGACACCATATTCATGGAACAGGATTGCTGAGCAGTTTCAAATGCACATTTATGAAAGTAATTGTCGTAGCTTTGAAAATGATCTCAAATTACAACAACACTGGCAGATTTTGCCGCATTTGCATTGCTTGTAATTATGAACTGCATCTGGATGCTACACTTGATACACATCCCTCTGATCTCAAAGAGACTAACAGTAAGTCAAAATGTGTCGTTATCACTGTGCAACTTCAATACTTTGAAATAGAAAGGTCTTCTGTGAAGTCCTGCACAACCTGTCTTTCTCCCCATGGCCTCCATCCTATCCACTGTGACATGGATACGACCCTCCCTTTTTCTCTCCTTCCTTTCATCTCTCTCCTTCCCACCCTCTCTCCTTCCCACCCTCTCTCCTTCCCACCCTCTCCTTCCCACTCTCCACCTCATCATGAGTCCTGAGGGGGAGTGTTGGAGATTGAAGGCTTCCTCCCTGGGCACCACCCTGCTCCCCTGCTACCCTTGCCACCTCTGCTACCTCAGTCTCACACCCAGGCAGCAGGCTAATTAGTGGCTGACTGTCATCATCCCCTCCCCCAGGGGGCACTCTGGGAGTCAGGGCTGACCCTGGAGGAACCACAGGGAGGATCCACAGGGCTCTCACAAGACACACACACAGAGAGAGAGAGGCAAACACACACACACAGAGGCAAACGCAAACGCACAGAGGCAAACACAAACACACAGAGGCAATCACACAAACCACAAACACAAACAAACAGCTGTGAGTCTCTATGGTTCTGGGGCTACAGGCACAGGTATAAAGACAAGGCCTCTTATCATTGGGACTAGAATAGGTAGGAGTACCAACACAGAGAACAGTGGACTGAAAAAAGTAGGTTTATTCCTAGAGTTGGTGTGTGTGTGTGTGTGTGTGTGTGTGTGTGTGTGCGTGTGTTAGTATATAAGTCCTCTGGGTCTTGCAGAATATGGGGACGCACTCTCAGCCCAGATGTATTTCAGCCCTGTCAATGTTGTTTATTTTGAGGAGATCAGTGCCTAGCTACCTATCTCTTCTGAGACTCTCAGATGACCAGTGCAGCGCCTGATGCGAATACATGATGCTTTAATATTCCCCACAGCGCTCAGGGCCCTGCTTATCCTTTGTGATGCTGATTACATCTGTTGCTTCTCCGAATCTGGACTAACGTTCTATCAGCTATGATGGCCCGCAGCAAATAATAGCATCTTACTCTTGCATTACAAATCTGACTTATAAAACAGTGAATAACTGAACGCCAGGGAAGAAGTGTCCATAGTTTCATTATCATGCAGAGAGAGGAGTATTACTTGTGTTATGATTTTATTACCCTAGACTGGTCATACTACTGTATAGGTTACATTTTAATTAGTTATTTAGTAAAATTCTACGTTAGTGTTTCCACAAATGGTGAATTAGGACCTGGTGGTTTAGATTACAGTAAGACTGGGTCCTGGCTAGAATCATTGTTTTTTTTGTTAGGACACAGGAAAACTACTAAAGCTTCATAGGTTAGGTAACCACTGGCCCATGTAATCGACCGGATTCTGAACTTGGGTTGTTGGCTCACTGCTTTAACCCTACTCCTTTAGACAACAGGGTTCATAAAGGCTTTTTCGGCAGTGTTAGAAGCACGAAGACCTCAGATCTCAAGTCCTCAGTCACAATAGGAAGCAAACTATTGCTGGATCGTCATTTCACCTCTCCTCTCCTCCAGGAAGTTAACCAGTAATTAGCCCATATCCATTCAGTCCTCCGACAAAGCGCTGTGTGTACTTTCGTGTACTCTGTGAAGGTAAACTCAAGAGAAGGCCTTCTAACCTGACAAACACTCCTCTTCTTTTCTCAACAGTTCCTTCAGACTTCTCCATCTCTCCTCTCCATTCTCAGCCTCAGTTTACAGTTGTTTATCATATTTACAGTGCCCCAGCACACTTGCTTGTCAAGCAAATTCTTGCTGAGTAACATTTCAACGTGAGCCCAGTCTAATTGCTTGCTAATGAGAAGTGTTGATACGTCGGCAGTTATCTGCCGTCTCCATGGCTGTCACTGGAATATATTAGCATGGCCTCGTTCATATTCCTCCTCAAGATGGAGAGAGGAGAGGAAAACACGTCAGAGGCAAATTCAGGTTCGCCCCAAATAAGGTGCTGCAGTCTCATAATAGAGCTAATTTACTGTATCTTCTCATAGATGTTGTGGTTTCTTATGCTGATGTGCTGCAGTGGGTTGTGAGAGGAGGGCGGGAGGGAGCAATATCTGTTTGGAGAACATGAAAGTACTCTGCAGATTGAGTTCATGAATGTATATGAGACTACCCGCAGCTCAATTTCATATTTCCTCAACCCCAACCTTTTTCATACTTCTACCTAATATAATAGCACGTTCTCCACTTTAAAGACAGTGGATTGGACTTAAGTTAAAGTGAACATTTAAAGTGAATTTAAAACATCTCAATACACTTTGCACTTTTAAAATTGAATAACAGTATAGTAACAGGAGGTAATTTAAGAAATGTTCCACCGTCTCTACCCAAAACAATTTCAAGCAGGCTGAAGTGTAGATAATGTGTCCTATCAGATTTTGAGATGAGAGATACAATTGGCAGAGACTAACTGTCTGATGCTCAAATCAAGATTAGCCACCAGACTGCACATTTCCCCCACAGAGTGAGCCCGTAGAACCATTACAATGGGCTTAGGTCCAACGTACGCTAGGCTGGGCTCTTCTACAGTAGTGTTACCTCAGATTACATTATTTAGAGGCGTACAGTGGGCCTCATGATCAATTATATATCCCATCAGAGGAGGTTATTCTGTAGTGGGGGGATTTTCAAAAATACTAATCTAATATGTATGTTTAGTCTTCATTAATACAACTTTTAGGAAATAATATTCAACCCCCCCTCCCGGTTTGGGGGGCCTTTTCACGAGCAACCCGCAGACGTCATTCATATACCATTCATCCTCCAGATAGCAAATCAACCAAGTCTCTGATAGAGACCAAAATAGGAAACGTTTCTATGTAATCGCCATATGCCATGCTGCTCACATGCGCCATTCAGTAGTAGTAGTGCCCGCCTCCTCACCTCGTCTGGCATTGTTTTTCTAAATATGGCCCTTGATGTCCTCGCCAGTTTCTGGTTGCACTGTAATTCTGCAGCGAGAGAAGCGCTAGGCCAAGAAGTGGGGGTTAGACAAGTGCTTTAAGCATTGCTGGGTTGGCTTGACAAAGCCCCAGCACCACACACAGACAAACACAGGAAAATGCAGTGTCTGCTTAGAGCTCAGCAGAGGTGGGGAGGAAGGAACCAGCCTCCTCCATGTCTCACTGTAGGCCTGCACAGTGCAAATCCAGCCTCACCGGCCAGTCAAATCATGCTACCCTGAACACTCTGGAATACCACAGTCATTCTTACCAGCTTGTTACAGATGTACTACAGGCCTTGGTGGCTAGACAGATGGGCTCACAACACTATCTAGTCTAGTCACTAAGGTTTGTAAAAATAAAATATTTTTGGACTGATGCACCTCATTTAGGCAACTGTTGTGTTTCCATATGTATATTTAATGTAGGGATATAACTGTTTCCTGTTTCCTGTTTGGCCCCTTCAGCGAGAGCGACTCCGGAACATTGAGAGGATCTGCTGCCTGCTGAGAAAGGTAAATAGTTACTGAACACTGTCCTATTGAAAACACTTCCTTCATTACTTCATATGCTTACGTCATTTAGCCTACATTTTAGAGCCGCCAAAGTCTATATCTAGACTTTGCACAGGGGTGAGTACAGTGCTGTACTTACTGTATGTCAAAACATTCATATTCCTGTTTAGTCAACTGACATTATGAATGAGAATTTTTTGGGGTGAAGATTAAAGCTTGCCCTTGCCTTCAGAAAGCTGCCTTGTCTTTATAAAAGACTGTGTGTCCAGTGCCTGTTGTCTGTGAGCCTGAGGTTACTGTCTGGGACTGAGAGACAAAAGGATTCTTTCAGCTCAGTCTCAGCGTGACATCTGTTTCAGTGGCCTGTGAGGCTTCACCCTACCTCTGCTCTCTCTCTCTCTCTCTCTCTCTCTCTCTCTCTCTCTCTCTCTCTCTCTCTCTCTCTCTCTCTCTCTCTCTCTCTGTGTCTGTGTGTGTGTGTGTGTGTGTGCCTTGGGCTGATGGAGTGGAGGCTGTTGTTGTTCTTTATCTCTGTTGTGGACACTGTGCCTGAGGCTCATCTGTCACCCCTGGAGACTAGTGTGGAGCTACACCAACACTACATCAGAACAATGGTTGACTCTTATTGTCCTACCCTGCCCGGAGTCATAGAGCTCATTTGTGAGAGTTTATCGTTTCTAGAAGCTCTTCAGCACTGCATGGACAATGTTACTGAAGATATGGTTATTGTTTGCTCCTTGTATGTTCCAAATGTATTCCTTCAGCATTTGCCGATCTGAGCCATATTACATAAAAAACTATCTTGATCTTGTTTTTAATAGATTGTGGGGTTTATTTTCGATATGGGCTTGTTTTTTGGCAGCAGGTGCTGTGCGTTGCGACACAGTCTCAGAGAAGCACTAGCTGCAGCCTTTACTTCACACGGTTTGGTTTGCGTGTGCGGAACAGTGGTGTTGTCACAGCAGCAGAACCAACCATAGAGTGCTGCTCATCTGTCTTTCTGTTTTTTATTTTGGTCTCATTCTCCCTCCCCAGTCCCCACACACCTCAGTGAGTACTGAAGTAGAATCACAGCAGCAAGGCGGTGGAACCTGCATCACTGCTTCGGACCGTTTTCTCTCTCCTCTTTCGTTGGAGGGAGATGAGCTAGAGAGGAGAGAGTAATGGAGGTAGATGAGAGAAAGATATAGAGATGAAGAGAGGGTGGGTAGAAAGAGAAAGGGAGAGAGAGAGAGAGAGAGATGAGGGAGAGCTGCTGCGCTCCGGTGAGTCATGGAGGATTCCACTCCCTCCCACAGCGCTTGGCTGGACCCATGCCATGCCACCATGTCTTACTGAACAGACAGCCTCCAGTCCTTCAGGCTGCGCTACCACAGACTGAACAGACAGCCTCCAGTCCTTCAGGCTGCACTACCACAGACTGAACAGACAGCCTCCAGTCCTTCAGGCTGCGCTACCACAGACTGAACAGACAGCCTCCAGTCCTTCAGGCTGCGCTACCACAGACTGAACAGACAGCCTCCAGTCCTTCAGGCTGCACTACCACAGACTGAACAGACAGCCTCCAGTCCTTCAGGCTGCGCTACCACAGACTGAACAGACAGCCTCCAGTCCTTCAGGCTGCACTACCACAGACTGAACAGACAGCCTCCAGTCCTTCAGGCTGCGCTACCACAGACTGAACAGACAGCCTCCAGTCCTTCAGACTGCACTGCCACAGATTATTTAGCACAGCAAACTAGACTTCTCACAACACTTCAACAGGTTCTTTGGCAATGGATGGGGAGTGTCATGTTGACGTACTGTTTTACTCCCAAGAAAAGTTCAGCTCATGGAGAGTTCTCAGAACACCTCGTATGCTGTTTCCCAATGTAAGGGGTTATAAAGTGATAAGGAGCGTAATCCTTCTAATCTGTCCTACTATGTTACCACAAGTTTAGCACATCAGGCTGTTTGCACTTCTCCTCTTATGCTGTTTCCTAATGTAATGGGGTAGAAAGTGATAGGTAGTGCCATTACTAGTCAAAGAAGCATATATCCTCTTTGTGTGTGTCTGTATGTTGCAGTTGGTGCTATTAATGGAGCAAGGTTGTACTGTATGTTGCACACAGATATGATGATGAAATATGAATGTAAATCTATGACACAACCAAGGAGGAGAGGATTACCATGGATTACCATTAGAAAGTCTTGGTAGATAGCTGTGTTCACAGGATATTGAAAATGGATTTTGAACTGTTAATACTAGACCTCTCTTACTTGACTGTACTATAGTCCTCCTGTGTTTCTAACAGGTCGCCCCAGTTCCCAGAGCCATATTATTACTCTACAGTAAGAGATGTAAAAAAAAGTAAAAAAATGTTTAAAAAACTCTTCCTCAAATCCTCCATGTGGAAATGCAACATACTGACAGAACAAACAAATCCTTTGTGAGCTCAGCACTGATAAGGAATAGGACTGAGTGTTTCTCAACACCTCCCTCTCTCCCTCGCCCAGGTGTGTGAAATTGCATACTTCTCCCCCACCAGAATAATCAGAGCTTATCCAAAAGAACTGGAGCTCTGATCCCAGGCAGTGGCAGAGAGGGAAATAACACTCAACTGGCGATTCACAGCCACCGTTAAGAAATTGAAATTAATAATAATGCTGCCAGCGCATTGTGTTGGGCATTGGAAATGGATTTGAGAAGTATGGAAGATAGGTGTTGGTGTTGTTTTCTTGCAACCCAGTGGATGTAAAATATAAAGGTAGAATGAGGTTTGCATTTATCTAATAATTAATGAAATACTGCACATTGAATCTTGGATCGATTCATTCATGTTTCCATTTATTATTTCTCCAAGTCATTCCAAGTCATTGATTGATTTGGGTAACTTATGCAGGAGTTGCTCCTGTGGCCTCCAGTATTTTGATTGGGCCCGGTAGCACAAAACCTCCTGGATGAAGAAGCCTTGTTTTTTTTCTTCTTCTCCAATGTGAGTGTCATGGTGAATCTCCTTCACAGCCAATCAGTGCCCAGCGAGCGGAGGAGCACGGAACAGTCCCCGGTGGTTGCCGTAGCGCTGCGTGTTTATTCTTCAAACAAGGAGCTACTTTTGATGTTTCAGTACAAAGGTTTCCACCCTCCCCATAGGATTTTCAGTTAGTAGAAGAGTGGGGAGGGAGGGTGGGTTTGGCTTGACAGATGAGATGAGTGCTGCTAGATGGGAAAGAAGATGTTTACCAGGGTACAGACACAAGCGGCTTGTGGTGTAGTCAGATGATGTAGCTACAGAGGAGCTGCTGGTTTGATGAATCTCCTGTAAGGACTGTTGATGTGGAGCAGGAAGTACAACATGGTACACTGCACTGAGGACCTGGGGATATACTTACTGTGATGCTGGGCTTTCTTGTCACACTGGGACCTTATGTGTGTTATTTCAAGTGTAGATGTCCAAACTGTTGCTGGTTTTCTCCTCACCTTCTATATGGTTGGATAGTGGGATGCATATTCATTCTCACTGTAACACATCAAATTGTATTTGTCACATTTTTTTTTTTACCTTTGTTTAACTAGGTAAGTCAGTGAAGAACAAATTCCTATTTACAATGATGGCCTAAGGAACAGTGAGTTAACTGCTGTTAGCTATTTATGATATTCTTCAATAACACAAACTCCAAAGCAAATCAGGGGGAGAAAAATAGGTTTATTCAGAGAGGACAAATCAAGATGTTATGCTGGGAGTCAGATGTTCAGTCTTCCCTGTCCTCAGCTTTTCCCCCTCGAACAAAGGAACAGGATGTCACTTGAAACCCCCAACCCTAGCCTGGGGTTGACCAATCAGAAGTCCTTGCAGTACAACTTGGCCAATGACCAAATAATAAGTATCCTGCCCCTGACTCAATGTACAGACCAATGACAACGTGGCACACGTCGCTCTGAGTTCAGGAGTGACATTCCTCAGATCCTAAACAGATGTTGAACTGAAACCAAACTCCTATTTACAATTGTCTATTGACCATTAGTAATCTAGTTTTAAGTCCTCTCATCCTCTGTGTTGTGTATTTATCTTCAACATATTCCTACACTGCCTTGTTCAGGGGCAGAACAACAGATTTTTACCTTGTCAGCTCGGGGATTCGATCCAGCAAACTTTCCGTTACTGGCCCAACGCTCTAACCACTAGGCTACCTGCCGCCCCTGCGCCGAATACTACAGGTGTAGACCTTACAGTGAAATGCTTACTTACAAGCCCTTAACCAACAATGCAGTTGTAAGAAAAAATAAGTGTTAAACAATGAATAAATAAAAATGTAAATGAAAAAAATAAGAAAATAGAAAAATAACAAATATTTAAAGAGCAACAATAAATAACAGTAACGAGGCTATATACAGGGGGTACCGGTACAGACTATGCATAGATAATAAACAGAGAGTAGCAGCAGTTTAAAAATGGGGGGGTGGGGTCAATGCAAATAGTCCGTGTAGCCATTTGGTTAGCTGTTCAGGAGTCTTATGGCTTGGTGGTAGAAGCTGTTAAGAAGCCTTTTGGACTTGGACTTGGCGCGCCGGTACTGCTTGCCGTGTGGTAGCAGAGACAACAGTCTATGACTAGGGTGGCTGGAGTGTTGCAGATGTAGAACCTTTTGAGGATCTGAGGACCCATGCCAAATATTTTCAGTCTCCTGAGGGGGAATAGGCATTGTCGTGCCCTCTTCACGACTGTCTTAGTGTGTTTGGACCATGACAGTTCGTTGGTGATGTGGACACCAAGGAACTTGAAGCTCTCAACCTGCTCCACTACAGCCCCGTCGAGGAGAATGGGGGCGTGCTCGGCCCTCCTTTTCCTCTAGTCCACAATCATCTCCTTCATATATATACAGTATATTAACATATTTGCCAAACAGAGTTACTATAAGTTACTATCTGTGCTCTGATTACGATTTTTTGTTGTTGTAGAGGACCTCAGACTGCATATATGCTACAGAATGCTTAGGATACTTCACTTACAATGTACTGATAGACAGCCACAGACATAGTTAGACAGAGCGAGACAGTCGTACTGGAAATCCCCCAAATCATCGGTTCAGACTATTGAGCACATTAACTCACTTTGGTGGATATTGTGAACTTCATAAAATCAGTGCTCATCTCGCTGTCATTTCTCTGTGCATGATTTGAATGAGCAGAGTGCATTTCTTTCAATTTTCGTCTGAAATGACATACCCAAATCTATCTGTCTGTAGCTCAGGCCCTGAAGCAAGGATATGCATGTTCTTGGTACCATTTGAAAGGAAACACTTTGAAGTTTGTGGAAATGTGAAAGGAATGTAGGAGAATATAACACATTAGATCTGGTAAAAGATAATACAATTTTTTTGTACCATCATCTTTGAAATGCAAAAGAAAGGCCATTGTAACGCCCAGTCCCGAGTTTCAGGCTGGAGCGTTTTGGTTTTGTCTTTGTGTAGGGTTTGTTCATTCTAGGTGTCGTATTTCTATGTTGGGTAATGGTTCCCAATTAGAGGCAGCTGTGTGTCGTTGTCTCTAATTGGGAACCATATTTAGGCTAGTAGGTTTCACTCTGGGTTCGTGGGTTATTGTATGTTCATAGCTGTGTTTGTTTGTTCAGTTATGTTCATCGTTACGTTCTCCGTTCTTTGTTTTGTTCCGTCTTGTTCCCGTGGATTTATTAAATCATGTATTCTGGCTACATCGCTGCGTCTTGGGCTGTCCGTTCAGTAGAGAATCGTGACAGAATAACCCACCAAACAAAGACCGAGCAGCGAGAGACTCGGGAGTGCTGGACCAGGGAGGACCTCATCGGATCTCGCCTGGCACGGGAGGTCCGTAAGGCTGCCCCCAAGAAACTTTTGGGGGGCACACGAGGAGGTTGGCCGGTTCAGGAGGGACTCCTGAGCCAACCCCTCGTGCTTCATGGAGAGAGCGTAGGGAGAGCGTCGCAGCAAGGGAGGCCGTGCAATGCAGTGTTGCGCACGGTTTCCCTATACGGAGTCAGAAGGCCGGTGCGAGAGATTCCCGCTCCACTCATCAGTCGGGGTAAACGAAGCGTTCAGCCAGGAAGAGTGGTGCCTGCTCTGCGCTAAGTCTCCAGTGCGCCTCCTGGGACCAGATATCCTGCTCCAGTTCCGTGTGCGGTGTCTCCGGTGCGTGTCCGCAGCCCAGTGCGCGAGAGATCCCAGCGCCACTCATTGGTCGGGCGAGGTCTGTGTGCTACCTGGGAGAGTGGTGCCAGCTCTGCGAGCCAGGTCTCCAGTGCGCCTTTTGGGTCCATGTTATCCTGTGGTCCTACGGGCAGAATCTCTCGGTGCGGATCCACAGCCCAGTCCGAGAGATTCAGCTCCACTCACCCATGAGGCCATGTTGGGGTTAGTGAGCTAGCTGGAGAATATGGTGTCGGCTCTCCATATCAGGTTCCCGGTCGGGTAGAGTTTCTACCGTCCAGTCCCGTTCCACGTTCCGAGACCCCTGTTCCACGCTCCGAGATCCCTGTTCACGCTCCGAGATCCCTGTTCCACGCGCTCGAGATCCCTGTTCCACGTTCCAAGATCCCTGTTCCACGTTCCAAGATCCTGTTCCACGTTCGAGATCCCTGTTCCACGTTCCAAGATCCCTGTTCGCGTTCCAAGATCCCTGTTCCGCGTTCCAAGATCCCTGTTCCGGCGTTCCAGATCCCTGTTCCGTTCAAGATCCCTGTTCCACGTTCAAGATCCCTGTTCCACGTTCCAAGATCCCTGTTCCACGTTCCAAGATCCCTGTTCCACGTTCCAAGATCCCTGTTCCACGTTCCAAGAGTCCAGTTCCGTGTTCCAAGATCCCAGTCCGTGTAGTGGTGTCTGCGTCCAGTCCCCTGTTCCACGCACCCAGCTCCCGTGCGCTCGAGAGTCCAGCACGTCCTGCTCGGCCCAGCGCGCAGCTCCCGTGCGCTCAGGGAGTCCAACACGTCCTGTCGGCTCCGGCGCACCCAGCTCCCGATGCGCTCAGAGAGTCCAACCGCGTCCTGTTCGGCTCGCGCACCCAGCTCCCGTGCGCTCAGGAGTCCAGCACGTCCTGTCCCGGCTCCGGCGCACCCAGCTCCCGTGCGCTCAGAGAGTCCAACACGTCCTGTTCGGCTCCGCGCTCAAGCTCCCGTGCGCTCAGAGAGCCCAGTTCGGCCTGTTCCGCTCCCGCACCAGAGTGCGGCGTCCGAACCCAGTTCGGCCTGTTCCGCTCCCGCGCACCAGAGTGCGGCGTCCCGAGCCCAGTTCGGCCTGTTCCTGCTCCACGCACCAGCGTCCCAGTGAGCATCACAAGTCAATGCGACCAGTTCCTGCTCACGCACCAGAGTTCCAGTGAGCATCACAAGTCCAGTACTGCCAGTTCCTGCTCCACGCGCAGAGTACCAGTGAGCATCACTAGTCGGTACTGCCAGTTCCTGCTCACGCGCAGGTTCCAGTGAGCATCACAAGTCCAGTACTGCCAGTTCCTGCTCCACGCACCAGGAGTTCCAGTGAGCATCTGGAAGTCCGGTACTGCCGGTTCCTGCTCCACGCGCAGAGTTCCAGTGAGCATCACGAGGTCCAGTGCGACCAGTTCCTGCTCACGCGCAGAGTCCCAGTGAGCATCCACGAGGTCAGTCACGACCAGTTCCTGCTCCACGCGCGCAGAGTCCCAGTGAGCATCCACGAGGTCCAGTACTGCCAGTTCCTGCTCCACGCGCAGAGTCCCAGTGAGCATCACGAGGTCCAGTACTGCCAGTTCCTGCTCCACGCACCAGCGTTCCAGTGAGCATCACGAGTCCGAATGCGACCAGTTCAACTCCACGCACCAGAGTTCCAGGAGAAGGCCCAGGGCCTCCGGTTCTGGATGTCAGACCAACACGGCCAGCACCGGGCCTCCACCTGGGACAAAGCGATACCGAAGACCCCCCACAGACTTTTGGCGCGTCCGAGTCCGGCGCCTTTGGAGTACTTAACGCCTTGATCCCGAGTTTCAGGCTGGGCGTTTTGGTTTGTCTTTGTGTAGGGTTTGTTCATTCTAGGTGTCGTATTTCTATGTTGGGTAATGGTTCCCAATTAGAGAGCAGCTGTGTAGATTGTCTCTAATTGGGAACCATATTTAAACTAGTAGGTTTCACTCTGGGTTAAGTGGGTTATTGTATGTTCATAGCTGTGTTTGTTTGTTCAGTTATGTTCATCGTTCACACGTTCTCCGTTCTTTGTTTTGTTCCGTCTTGTTCCCGTGGATTTATTAAATCATGTATTCTGGCTACATCGCTGCGTCTTGGGCTGTCCGTTCAGTAGAGAATCGTGACAGCCATAATGTATTATTCCAGCTCAAGTGCAATTTGGATGTGTATGTGTATGTGCAAAGTTTTAGACTGATCCAATGAACCATTACATTTCTGTTCAAAATGTTGTATCAAGACTGCCCAAATGTGACTAATTTGTTTATTAATAACTTTTCAAGTTCAAAACTGTGCACTCTCCTCAAACAATAGCATGGTATTATTTCACTGTAATAGCTACTGTAAATTGGACGGTGCAGTTAGATTAACAAGAATGTAAGCTTTCTGCCAATATCAGCTATGTCTATGTCCTGGGAAATGTTATTTTTATTTACAACCTCATGCTAATCGCATTAGCCTACGTTAGCTCAACCGTCCCGTGGATGGGACACCGATCCCGAAGAAGTTTTAACATCAGTACAGTATACTAGACAGTGAGGAGATATATTTATCTACCTATCTATCCCTCGGTCTATATCTCTCAGACGCAGGGATGAATTTTCTGGCGGCATCAGGCAGTTTGCCAGCCCGCTGCTGAGTTGTACTATTATGAATATACATGAGAGACACAGAGCTACAAAATTGTATATCATACATTGCATTTGAGGAACAATGGGGAAATAATTCTGCTTTGAAAGTTGATAAACTTGTAACCTCACTTTTGAAAAAAAAGCCTTTGAATGTTTTGGTACCTGCTGGAGAGCTCTTCTTTTGGCTACACCCATTCAGCATTGTTCCCACCCTCTTAAGCTTTAGCCCCACCCATCTCTTTAAGGGTTGATCCGAGCACTCTGTCCTACTAACAGCAGTCAAGCACCCAAGCTAACTGGCTAATGTTGGCTAGCTTGGTAAATAATTCCAGACACAAATGAGAGAACAGCTCACTGACAATTTTACTCACCCTTGTAGAGCTGGTTAGGCTTTTTTATGTTATCCAGAGTGTTGGTGACTGCAACTGTGCTACTGGCAACAATTTACGTTTTTTTTGCCAACGTTTACTGACACCGGCCATATTCAGAAAGTGGAGAGCAACACTTATGCAGTTCTACCTCGCAATAAAAATAAAATCAAACAGCGTTAGACAGGATTACCTACACATACTGACCAGCGCAAATAGACAGAAGTGTGCTATATGGCACATCAATCCGAACTTGTATGCATCGCGGAAGTTAGAGTAGCAATGGTTGAGCGTGCTACTCGCTCGTGTACGTCAATTGATATGCTGATAGAATTTAGGTAGCCTTGTTCTCAAATTAGCTTTGTTAAAATCCCCAGCTACAATAAATGCAGCCTCAGGATATATGGTTTCCAGTTTGCATAAAGCCCAGTGAAGTTCCTTGATGACCGTCTTGGTGTCCGCTTGCGGGGGGATATACACGGCTGTGACGATAACCAAGGAGAGTTCTCTTGGGAGATAATACGGTCAGCATTTGATTGTGAGAAATTCTATGTCTGGTGAACAAAAGGAGTTCTTGTATGTTGTTACAATTACACCATGAGTCGTTAATCATGAAACATACCCCCCCCACCCTTCTACTTACCGGAGAGATGTTTATTCCTGTCGGCACGATGCACTGAAAATCGCATTGGTCGTACGGACTCCGACAGCATGTCCCCAGCTAGCCATGTTTCCGTGAAACAGAGTATGTTACAATCCCGGATATCTCTTTGGAAAGCAACTCTTGCCCTATCTGGGCTAGCTAAAGCCAACTTCATAAAATGACTAGGTGGCTAGTAGTATTACAGAGAAACAACAACAAAAATATATATATATATATTGTTTTTTTACAGGACACATCTGAGGGGGCACGTGCCCCTGTGCCCCCTATGGGCATTACACCTCTGTCCAACCAGTGTCTTGATCAATACGATCCTCTAGTATAGTCTATTGTCAGTCTACACATTATCAGTCTACACATTATCAGTCTACACTTTGCCCATACTTTTTGTGTCATTGTATCTTGTTCTACCTCTCTTAGTAGGCTATAAGAGTGAGTAAGGCATGTCTGAGCTTAGTGTTCATGATCCAATGACTCTTCCAGAAGAGGTGTGAGGAGCAGAGCAGGTCCCTGCATATTTCTGCTTTGTCCCTGGACACTAGACCAAAGGGGCTAGCAGCAGCATACTGCCTAGACACTTGCACTTCAGAGTATTGATATATCCCTGCATACTCAGGATGAAAGGTCTAGTAGCAGAATATTGCAGAGATACCAGTCATCTACTTAATTGTCAAGTGTCATCTGAAGTCACGCTAGCTCATGCTATATAGACACAGAGAGTTTTGATTCTGTTTAATTCCTATACTCTGGGGTATAGTGGTCATGGCTTTCACCAGAGTGGATTGCAATAGAATTCGAAACCCAAGACATTTCGTACTGTAAAACAAAAATGGTCAGCAAACTTTGATCTTCAGAACATGGACAATGTATAACCTGATTAGAAACAGGTTTTTCCTGATTTACTCTATCTTCAAGCATGTAAAATATCAGAGGTGCTCAGTTGAAAAAATAATTCAGACAAGACTTTGGAGTTACTGTATGATGGACAATCAAAGCAGTGGTAACTCTGTATCCTTATAATGAAAATATAAATTTCTGTGAAATCAGTTGGAAATGTATGTATGTGAAGAAATTCGGCTCGGCCCCTAAAATTCTCATGAACTTCTACAGATGCACCATTGAGAGCATCCTGTCGGGCTGTATCACCGGCTGGTACGGCAATTGTAAGATTCACAACCTTAGGGCTCTCGAGAGGGTGGTGCGGCCAGCCCAACGCATCACTGGCTGCCCTCCAGGACATCTACAGCACCCGGTGTCACAGGAAGGCAAAGACGATAATCAAGGACCTCAAGATCAAAGCTGGGATTGAGAGAATGATAAACAGCTTCTATCTCCAGGCCATCAGGCTGTTAAACAGTCACCACTAGCCTGCCTACACCCAGTACCCTGCCCTAAACCTTAGTCATTGTTACTAGCCGACTGCCCTATGTACATATAGTCATTGAACACTGCTCACTTTAATAATGTTAACATACTGTTTTACCCACTTTATATGTATACTGAACAAAAATATAAATGCAACATGCAACAATTTCAAAGATTTTACTGAGTTACAGTTCATATAAGGAAATCAGTCAATTGAAATAAATAAATTAGGCCCTAATCTATGGATTTCACATGACTGGTCACAGATACCTTAAAAAAAGGTAGGGGCGTGGATCAGAAAACCACTCTCATACCATAACCCCACCGCCACAATGGGGCACTCTGATCACAACAGCAAACCGCTCGCCCACACAACGCCATACACGTGGTCTGCGGTTGTGAGGCCGGTTGGACGTATTGCCAAATTCTCTAAAACAACGTTTGAGGCAACTTATGGTAGAGAAATGAACATTCAATTATCTGGTAACAGCTCTGGTGAACATTCCTGCGGTCAGCATGCCAAATGCATGCTCCCTCAAAACTTGAGACATCTGTGGCATTGTGTTGTTTCACAAAACTGCACATTTTAGAGTGGCCTTTTATTGTCCTCAGCACAAGGTGCACCTGTGTAATGATCATGCTGTTTAATCAGCTTCATTGATGTGCCACACTTGTCAGGTGGATGGGTTATCTTGGCAAATAAGAAATGCTCACTAACAGGGATCTAAACACATTTGTGCACAACATTTAAGAGAAATAAGCTTTTTGTGCATGTGGAACATTTCTGGGATCTATTATTTCAGCTAAAGAAACATAGGCCCAACACTTTACATTTTGAGTTGATATTTTTGTTCAGTATACTATATTCTAGTCATGGCTCATCCTATTTAACTACTGCTATTCACTATTTTTCTATTCACATACTGTCCATAATGTCTATACACACCATTCACATACATATCCTGTATATTATTTATATACCGGACAAATTTCTTGCAATTTTATCGATTTTGCCATGAGGTTTTGTGCTGTGTATTTATATACTGTATTCTTGACATAGCTTATTCTAATATTTCTACTACTGTGCATTGCATTTAAATAGGCTATTTATACACGCCGCATATTTATTTATATATTGGATTCTATAATACATCTACTGCTGTACATACCATTCCTAGTATATCTGGTGTAAATTCTTCCGGTGTAGATACGTATACTGTAGATTGCATTTGGATTACTGTTACAGTGTTATTTGGGTTGTTTTTGGATTCGTTTAGAAATGTTCTGATTTCTTGTTATGCTTTCTGTTTTTGGTTTTTTAAATGAATTATTTGTGTACCTGTTTGACATTTTACTGCAGTCTTAGGAGCTAGTAACATAAGCATTTTGTGCCCCCGCTCTAACATCTTCTAAACTGTGTAGGTGACCAATAAACGTTGATTTGACGTGTATGCACGTGTACACTAATGTTCTACAGTCTAGCCTTTGTGGCCAACTTTTCATCTACCCAAAAAATTTGACGAACGAAATGTACTGTGGATTCATATGCTACCAGGTCTCAGAGGAATACGTATCTTTTAAAGAGAAAAATATGTATAATTATTTGCTGCACTTAATTATCGTTGCTGTTGTAAGGGGAGAGACAGTAATTGGAGAGTAGGAGCTCTTTTGATCTCTGGCGACAGCAGAGGACACTTTCTGCTGCTGAAATGAGAGCTATATCCAGGTTAGTCATGGACACAAAAGAGCTAGGAAGAACAATATTTCATACATGATTGTATATCTGGTACCAGATAACCTTTAGTTAGTTTCAACCCCTTTTCTACATCAATTTACCAAGAGGAATTGAATGTATTCATTCCATAATGAACATACTGCTACTGTATAATTATGAATATGAATACTGAATATAGGACCTGGCGCTGTCATGGCAATTGTAACGAGATGAGTTTGCTGGGTTTGGTCTTTGGCTTCAGTTAGTAAACCCTGTTTCTTCCCTATCAAGTTTCAAGTCTGTTTTTAGTCTTTCTCTCTGAGCTATGATAGCAGTTAAAACCCAGGCAGGATTTTAAGAGCAGAAGGAGTATGATCTCTGAAAATGAAACTTCTCAGTCTGTCTAAAACTAATTTTTGAACCATATGATCCTCTGGTTCCATTGTACTTGGAGCGTACTGAAGGCTATATCATAAGGGGCCCTTGTCCTGTTGAGGGATGTATAATCACCGTTAAGTGGTGTTAATTGGCTGTTGCAAGCGACCCGCCGTCGAGTGGCATGAAGATAACTCCACAGCCTAAGAACTCCACAGCCTAAGAACTCCACAGTCAGCAAGCAGAGAAGGAGTGAAGGACTGTCAAGGAGAGGGAGAAGAGGACGAGAGTGGAGTAGAGGAGAGTGGGTGCTAGCTCTGTAGATCGCCTAAGTGGAGTAGAGTAGCAGCAGCAGCAGCCCTCTCTCATTAACTCTGTGTGCTGTAGAGAGCCTGCCTCCCCGTGTTGCTCTGCTCTCACTCCCAGAGGGGCGCCTCAAAAGTCACACTTGAAAAGGACTCTGGCCTCTTGAACTGTGGCTGGATGGGGCCCTCGCAGACATCAGCTCTAATTGGCCAACAGGTTAAACCCTGCTTCGCCACTGGCTGGGGCTGTGGAGTGGATTGGCTCTGGCTTGCAGCAGTGCAGGAAATGTGGGTGTTTGTATTGCATTAGAATGAATGAGATGGAATAAAAAATTATATGTAGTGTGAGGTGTAGGTGTGGAAATAAATATTTCCGATCTATGTGTAAATGTAAAGAGTGATCTTTGGAAGAAGAAAACCTTGCAGAAGCTCTGCAGCAGACATGCAATAGGTGTTGCTGGTGTGTATGTGTTGCCTTCTGGGGTTCCTCTCCTTTTTGGAGTAAAGATAGAAAGAGCGAGAGCGGGAGAGAGAGAGATGCACAAACAGCCTCAGTTAGTTCCTACTTCTTACAGTTAGCTACAAGTTCACTTCTCGTCGAGGAGTCGAGTAGATATCAGAATGTGTGTGTGCGCCCCGGGATGGTCAGATGTGGAATACAGGGAGGGAGGAACCCTTCAGGGCTCATAGCCCAGAGACAGAGCCCTGATCCTAGCCTCACTCGGCCCAGATGAGCCCCGAGCTCCACACAGCTGGATCAACCCTACACCCTCTATATTCAGAACCGCGTTCCTTTAAAGCTTAGAGAGGATCTCATGTTAAATACTGTTGAAGTAATATGGCTACAGGTTCATCTGCCTCACCTAAAGCCCATTCTTGTGGGAAGCTGATATAGACCACCAAGTGCTAACAGTCAATATCTGGATAATGTGTCGTGGAAATTCTTACACAGGGGGACTCAAAGTCAATCCTAAATTAATCATTGTTTATTGTCAGCACGCTGGAGAGGTTCCAGCTAACTTGATGCACCATAGTGAACGTCTGTCAGGAGCTCTCACTGGGCAGTCCCGTTAGTTCCCTTATATACTGGTTACAGACAGGTTACATAGGCATAGTTCATAGGGTTGGTTCCAACATGTGTCTGGCACCGTCTCCTATCTTAACTTAAAGAACAAACACTGGGCGTTCTGCCAAATAGTCTAAAGGAGGAGGTCATGACTGCCCCCCCAGCCCCAACCCCCCACATATCTTTACCAGGCACAGGCAGGAACCAAGGATTGTTTATAACACCAAAGACAAGATGCACAAAATAAACTTTGCTTCGTATATGTGACATATATTTTCCGGGTGATTTCAATATTGACTGGCTTTCATCAAGCTGCCCACTCAAGAAAAAGCTTCAAACTGTAACTAGTGCCTGCAACCTGGTTCAGGATATCAGGGTAGTTACAAACAGAACAGGAATTACTTTAAAGCAGTATCCAAATCAATAGGATGTACTGTAGTGATCCCAATATAGTAGCCATATCTAGGAAAACCAAAGTTCCAAAGGCTAGGCCTAATATAGTGTATAAGAGGTCAAACAAGAAGTTCTGTAGTGATTCTTATGTTGATTATGTAAAGAATATTTGCTGGTCTGTGGTGTGTAATGAGGAGAAACCAGACACTGCACTATTCCAGTTACTAATAAGCATGCACCCATTAAGAAAATGACTGTAAAAAAATATTGGATTGGTGAGGCAAAAGGTATGGCAAATAAGTCTGGCAGCACAACCGATTGGCAAACGTATTGCAAATAAAAAGAAGAAGAAACTATTCTATGAAACAAAAAGGCAAACTCAGCTCCATCATTCATTGAATCAGATGGCTAATTCATCACAAAACCCACTGATATTGCCAACTACTTTAATGATTTTTTCATTGGCAAGATTAGCAAACTTAGGCATAATACTGTATGCCAGCAACAAATGCTGACACTACACATCCAAGTATATCTGACCAAATTATGTTGCGATGAGTAGGCATAACGAACAGCAAAAGCACTAGCCTACAGTATGCCAATCTACTATCCCCATAGTACAAGAATTTACCTATTCTATTCTGTGCGAGAAATATATATTCCAAAAATAGTCTGGGACAGTTGTGGGATGAGATAGATCCCAAATTAATACAACCACTAGCATCAAAAAACATGTTTTATGCAATGTGTCTGACGCAACAGATTAGAACGTTTAGCTTAAAATGTTGATAAACTATTAGGCTTTTTCTTCACATTATAAGCGCAGCAATGCGCACATGGCAGTAGGCTATAAGCGTGAATGTTCCATTAGCAGGAAAACACCATTGTCAAAAGTGACCGCAAATGCAATTATGCATGTAATGCTTTTATTATAAAGGTGCATTTTTATGGTAAAAATGTTCTTCCCCAAACTTGAAACTCAAGCGCTTCTAGGCAGAGATGCAAAGAAAAAGCCATATCTCAGACTGGCCAATAAAAAGAAAAGATTAAGATGGGTAAAAGAGCACAGACACTGGACAGAGATATGGCTTTTTCTTTGCAACTCTGCCTAGAAGGTCAGCATCCCGGAGACGCCTCTTCACTGTTGACATTGAGACTGGTGTTTTGCGGGTACTATTAAATGAAGCTGCCAGTTGAGGACTTGTGAGGCGTCTGTTTCTGCTGCCTCCGTTTGTATGATGGCAATTTGCATATACTCCAGAATGTCATGAAGAGTGATCAGATGAATTGCAATTAATTGCAAAGTCCCTCTTTGCCATGCAAATGAACTGAATCCCCAAAAAACATTTCCACTGCATTTCAGCCCTGCCACAAAAGGACCAGCTGACATCATGTCAGTGATTCTCTCATTAACACAGGTGTGTGAGTGATGACGAGGACAAGGCTGGAGATCACTCTGTCTCACTGATTGAGTTCGAATAACAGACTGGAAGCTTCAAAAGGAGGGTGGTGCTTGGAATCATTGTTATTCCTCTGTCAACCATGGTTGCCTGCAAGGAAACACGTGCCGTCATCATTGCTTTGCATAAAAAGTTCTTCACAGGCAAGGATATCGCTGCCAGTAAGATTGCACCTAAATCAACCATTTATTGGATCATCAAGAACTTCAAGGAGAGCTGTTCTATTGTTGTGAAGAAAGCTTCAGGGCACCCAAGAAAGTCCAGAAAGCGCCAGGACCGTCTCCTAAAGTTGATTCAGCTGTGGGATCGGGGCACCACCAGTACAGAGCTTGCTCAGGAATGGCAGCAGGCAGGTGTGAGTGTATCTGCACGCACAGTGAGGCGAAGACCTTTGGATGATGGCCTGGTGTCAAGAAGGGCAACAAAGAAGCCACTTCTCTCCAGGAAAAACATCAGGGACAGACTGATATTCTGCAAAAGGTACAGGGATGGGACTGCAGAGGACTGGGGTAAAGTCATTTTCTCTGATGAATCCCTTTTCCGATTGTTTTGGGCATCCGGAAAAAAGCTTGTCCGGAGAAGACAAGGTGAGCGCTACCATCAGTCCTGTGTCAAGCATCCTGAGACCATTCATGTGTGGGGTTGCTTCTCAGCCAAGGGAGTGGGCTCACTCACAATTTTGCCTAAGAACACAGCCATGAATAAAGAATGGTACCAACACATACTCCGAGAGCAACTTCTCCCAACCATCCAGGAACAGTTTGGTGACGAACAATGCCTTTTCCAGCATGATGGAGCACCTTGCCATAAGGCAAAAGTGATAACTAAGTGGCTCGGGGAACAAAACATCGATATTTTGGGTCCATGGCCAGGAAACTCCCCAGACCTTAATCCCATTGAGAACTTGTGGTCAATCCTCAAGAGGCGGATGGACAAACAAAACCCTACAAATTCGGACAAACTCCAAGCATTGATTATGCAAGAATGGGCTGCCATCAGTCAGGATGTAGCCCAGAAGTTAATTGATAGCATGCCAGGGAGGATTGCAGAGGTCTTGAAAAAAAAGGGTCAACACTGCAAATATTGACTCTTTGCATCAACCTCATGTAATTGTCAATAAAAGCCTTTGACACTTATGAAATGCTTGCAATTATACTTCAGTATTCCATAGTAACATCTGACAAAAATATCTAAAGACACTGAAGCAGCAAACTTTGTGGAAATTAATATTTGTGTCATTCTCAAAACTTTTGGCCACAGCTGTAGATATGTAATGGTGTAATAATGTTATATGATGTACTGTTTTATATTTTGTTTTATAGGTTATGTAAGTGGCTTAATGTAGAGTAGCTGCTGCCTTGGCAACAGCTAATGGGGATCCTTAATAAATACAAATCCAGTTCCTCAGTGTTGTTACTCTCCCCTCGTTGTTGCTGTAGGCCTACAGTATCATGTAGCTTTGTTGCTCTGTGTGCCTCTGCCTAGCGACCAAACCCTTTGTCTTATATAATCTCATTGTTTTAGTCGTGGTTGATGTGATGACTACTACTCGTGTTTTATGTGCTCATAGTGTATTTTGTGTTGTAGGTTAAATTCCGTTATGCCTGGTACATTAGCATGGGAGTGGTTCATAATGTTTGTCTGCGTTCAGCAGGGGTTTAGCCAGCGACAGCGAGGGTAGGATTGGGACTTGATGGATGGGGGCTGAGAATTAGCGGGAGTAATGAAAAGGTTAGCGTGATTATTTGTTTTAATGAGCGTGGCGGCGTGTCGTGTGTGTGTGTGTATAGTTCTGTTTGAGCAGCAGTTTCTCCATCGCTTGCTGTTGAAGAGCTCCTCCACTGTGCTCCAAAGTGTTTTTATGTTATTAGGAAGTATGTAGTGCTGTGAAGAATGTATAACAGAGCCAACGTACATTGTGTACAAGTCCAGGTGTTTCAGACAGGGCTCCAGTTGTCCCTGTAGTGTGTTAAATATACATGAACTTGTGAAGGACTTCGGGAATAGGATTAAGCATAGATAGTTTAACTTGGCCTGTGCTTCTCTCCTTCTGCTTATCTGAAGCTTTTTTCTTTATGAATGGTTACATATTTTTGAGTTTTTAACAGGTTACATCTGTGCTGCTAAGTAGCACAAATCCGGGTATTGTTGAGCTGCTTTTTGTGGTAACTTTTGTCCCACCGCCTCAAACTAGGATAAAACCTTCTGTATGAGTCAAACATAATAACCTAAAAACCCTTTCTGTGGGTTCACACAGACACAGAGCTGGAAACAGGACTTACACCGTGAGCATTCAGGACTCAAGACATTATTTTATCAGCATTGGGGTGGCCATCGCATTGAATTTCAGGTTGAATGCACACATGAATGCTACTACTAATCGTGTTGTATTAACATATGGAGTCTTCCACCATTAAGTCTTCCACCATTATGGGCCAATATATTCAATGGGATACTTTTATTACTAGCACACTTGATTCATGACATAATCATATCCACAAAGTTCTTTAAATCTCTTCAGAGCAGACGCAATTTAAACCACAGCTTTCAATTTTGACTTGCAACTTTCTTTGGGAAGGCTTCGAGCTGCTTCCAAAATCTTAATTTCACACAGCGTTAATTTCACCACATGAAAGATGAGGCTTGGCTTGGCGTTGGCTCTTTGGGGAGCGAGATGCTGTATGTGGTGCAGCTAGCGCTAATGACTACTCTGTAATATCGATGCTCACTCTTTGACAGACTCTAACCATGTTTGGAGCTCTGCTCAAATGACAATCTGCTGCTGCTGGATTCATTAATGTGACTGATGGAGGTTTGCCATCTTGTGTTTCACCACACTCACTAATCTTCTCTGCTATCTAAAATACAACATTTGGTTTTACTGAGAAATAAAATATGTAGCTTATGTTGAAGGTTTCAAAAGCCTGATGATAAGGTTGCTGTGTCACATCTTGCAATAAGGATTACATTTGAAAAAACCTAGGTACGGTAATGCTAAGACACATGACATGGCACAAGAACAGTTAGTTTGGGATAATTGCCAATGTATTGACATAAGTCATTATCCATGCTAGCTAGTTGCTCCATGACATCGTGAAGCCTTGCGTGTAATTGTCTCAAGCTATTTATGATTGCCATAGAGATAGTGTCTTTCAACAGCTGTAGAAGCCTGGCTAGCACGCAAGGTTACCATAACGATGACCCCTTGTCTATAATGGATTATTATGTATATTTAATGTCAAATGGTGATGAATAATCTGTGAATGAGAAGATGTAAAATGACCTCTCTCAAGAGCATTTCTCTTTCAATCCCCCCTCTTCTCCCTCCCTTTCTCTCGGGCTCTCCCTTTCTCTCTCCCTCCCTCACTCCCTCCTTCTCTCCCTACCAGTTGGTGCTTCCAGAGTACTCTATCCATGGGCTGTTCTGTATCATGTTCCTGTGTGCCCAGGAGTGGCTGACAGTAGGCCTCAACATCCCCCCTCCTCTTCTATAACACATGGAGGTAACTATCGAAGCTGGATCAGTCTTATTTGTCTTTCTCTCATTTGATAGATATCATGAATTCAGTATGGTGCCCAGAAGATAAGCACTGATATTGAAATATTCACAAGACATACATAGACTAAGGGCAACATAAAACATTGACATGAATTTGACTGACAAAGTAGAGTTTAGTAGAATCTGCAGTCATTGTAATTATGAACAGATTGTTTGTCCCTTTGTTGAGCAGAGACAAAACAGTCTTTCAATACTTTGCATTTGTAAAAATCTCTAAAGAGCTTTTCAAAAGCAATAAAGCAATAAAGAAAAATATTGTATTTTTTTAATAAATTGAACACTTCAATAAGTTGAAGACAGGCTGTACGTGACTGTGGTTATGATTATCTGATATCACACCCTGAAAATGGGTCACCTGTCACGGCTACCTCCCATTAACACGTTATATTCTCTTTTCTTTTGGCTTGTTCTTGTTTTGTTATTTGATGTGAATCACTTGCAGAACTCTGTGATTGTTTTGCTCAGCCGGTTGAAGTTACGCAGCAATGATCTCTGACTCATTAATTGCAGACTGCCAGATGCCCAGTGGCTACAGATGCTGTTCTCGCTGCACAGCTGAGAGGAGACAGGGAGAGATGGAGAGAGAGAGACAGAGATAGAGAGAGAGAGAGCGCAAGAGCGAGAGCTCGAGCGCAAGAGAGCGAGAGAGAGGAAAGAGAATGAAAGAAAAGAGTGAACGAAAGAGAGGTGGAGATATGGGGGTGGGAGACCCACAGCAGCTATAGATCTGTCCATCTGCTTTCCTTCCCAGTGAGTACAGCTGATGCCTAATGTCTTCAGCTCGTTCCCCTACTCCTTTATCAGCCCCCACATGCAGCAGGGGCTCAGTGACACACAGCCACATCAAAAGGGGAGATGTTTTGATTTAGGTTTAGCAGCAGCAACGCAGTGGAACAGAGCATCCCTTCCTGTGTAAAGCAGACACATACTGTTCATCATTTTTTTTTATTTCAACTTTATTTAACCAGGTAGGCCAGTTGAGAACAAGTTCTCATTTACAACTGCGACCTGGCCAAGATAAAGCAAAGCAGTGCGACACAAACAACACAGAGCTACACACGGGATAAACAAACGTACAGTCAAAAACAGTTGAAGTCGGAAGTTTACATACACCTTAGCCAAATCTCAGTTTCACCTCAGTTTTTCACAATTCCTGACATTTAATCCCAGTAAAAATTATCTGTCTAAGGTCAGTTAGGATCACCACTTTATTTTAAGAATGTAAAATGTCAGAATAATAGTAGAGAGAATGATTTATTTCAGCTTTTATTTCTTTCATCACATTCCCAGTGGGTCAAAAGTTTACATACACTCAATTAGTATTTGGTAGCATTGCCTTTAAACTGTTTAACTTGGGTCAAACATTTTGGGTAGCCTTCCACAAGCTTCCCACAATAAGTTGGGTGAATTTTGGCCCATTCCTCCTGACAGAGATGGTGTAACTGAGTCAGGTTTGTAGGCTTCCTTGCTCGCACACGCTTTTTCAGTTCTGCCCACAAATTTTCTATAGGATTGAGGTCAGGGCTTTGTGATGGTCACTCCAATACCTTGACTTTGCTGTCCTTAAGCCATTTTGCCACAACTTTGGAAGTATGCTTGGGGCCATTGTCGATTTAGAAGCTTTAACTTCCTGACTGATGTCTTGAGATGTTGCTTCAATATATCCACATAATTTTCCTCCCTCAAGATGCAATCTATTTTGTGAAGTGCACCAGTCCCTCCTGCAGCAAAGCACCCCCACAACATGACGCTGCCACCCCCGTGCTTCACGGTTGGGATGGTGTTCTTTGGCTTACAAGCCTCCCCCTTTTTCCTCCAAACATATGGTCATTATGGCCAAACAGTTCTATTTTTGTTTCATCAGACCAGGGGATATTTCTCCAAAAAGTACGATCTTTGTCTCCATGTGCAGTTGCAAACCGTAGTCTGGCTTTTTATGGCGGTTTTGGAGCAGTGGCTTCTTCCTTGCTGAGCGGCCTTTCAGGTCATGTCGATATAGGACTTGTTTTACTGTGGATATAGATACTTTTGTACCTGTTTCCTCCAGCATATTCACAAGGTCCTTTGCTGTTGTTCTGGGATTGATTTGCACTTTTCGCACCAAACTACGTTCATCTCTAGGAGACAGAACGCGTCTCCTTCCTGAGCAGTATGACGAATGCGCGGTCCCATGGTGTTCTATTGTTTATACAGATGAACGTGGTACCTTCAGGCATTTGGAAATTGCTCCTGAGGATGAACCAGACTTGTGGAGGTCTACAATTTGTTTTCTGAGGTCTTGGCTGATTTCTTTTGATTTTCCCATGATGTCAAGCAAAGAGGCACTGAGTTTGAAGGTAGGCCTTGAAATACATCCACAGGTACACCTCCAATTGACTCAAATGATGTCAATTAGCCTGTCAGAAGCTTCTAATGACATGAAATCCTTTTCTGGAATTTTCCAAGCTGTTTAAAGGCATAGTCAACTTAGTGTATGTAAACTTCTGACCCACTGGAATTCTGAGACAGTGAGTTATAAGTGAAATAATCTGTCTGTAAACAATTGTTGGAAAAATTACTTGTGTCATGCACAAAGTAGATGTCCTAACCGAAAAACTATAGTTTGTTAACAAGAAATTTGTGGAGTGGTTAAAAACCGAGCTTTAATGAATCCAACCTAAGTGTATGTACACTTCCGACTTCAACTGTATATACAGTGTGTGCAAATGAGGTAAGATTAGGGAGGTAAAGTCAATAAATAGTCCATAGTGGCAAAATAATGACAATTTAGCAGTTCAACACTGGAGTGATAGATGTGCAGAAAATGAATGTGCAAGTAGAGATACTGGGGTGCAAATGAGCAAAGTTGGGTGGACTATTTACAGATGGGCTATGCACAAGTACAATGATCTGTAAGCTGCTCTGACAGCTGAGGCTTAAAGTTAGTGAGGGAGATATGAGTCTCCAGTTTCAGTGATTTTTGCTATTCGTTCCAGTCATTGGCAGCAGAGAACTGGAAGGAAAGGTCGGCCAAAGGTCGAAATTGGCTTTGGGGGTGACCAGTGAAATATACCTGCTGGAGCGCGTGCTACGGGTGGGTGCTGCTATGGTGACCAGTGAGCTGAGATAAGGCGGAGCTTTACCTAGCAAAGGCTTATAGATGACCTGGAGCCAGTGGGTTTGGCGACGAATATGAAGTGAGGGCCAGCCAACGAGAGCATACAGGTCGCAGTGGTGGGTAGTATATGGGGCTTTGGTGACAAAACGGATGGCACTGTGATAGACTGCATCCAATTTGCTGAGTAGAGTGTTGGAGGCTATTTTGTAAATGACATCGCCGAAGTCAAGGATCGGTAGGATTGTCAGTTTTGCTAGGGAATGTTTGGCAGCATGAGTGAAAGATGCTTTGTTGCGAAATAGGAAGCCAATTCTAGATTTAATTTTGGATTGGAGATGCTTAATGTAAGTCTGGAAGGAGAGTTTACAGTCTAACCAGACACCTAGGTATTTGTAGTTGTCCACATATTCTAAGTCAGAGCCGTCCAGAGTAGTGATGCTAGACGAGCAGGCAGGTGCGGGCAGCGATCGGTTGAAGAGCATGCATTTAGTTTTACTTGCATTTAAGAGCAGTTGGAGGCGACGGAAGGAGAGTTGTATGGCATTGAAGGTCATCTGGAGGTTAGTTAACACAGTGTCCAAAGAAAGGCCAGAAGTATACAGAATGGTGTCTTCTACGTAGAGGTGGATCAGAGAATCACCAGCAGCAAGAGTGACATCATTGATGTATACAGAGAAAAGAGTCGGCCCGAGATTTGAACCCTGTGGCACCCCCATAGAGACTGCCAGAGGTCCGGACCACAGGCCCTCCGATTTGACACACTGAACTCTGTCTGAGAAGGCTGTTGAGTCTGCCGATAAGAATGTGGTGATTGACAGAGTCGAAAGCCTTGGCCAGTTTGATGAATACGGCTGCACAGTATTGTCTTTTATGGCGGTTATGATATCGTTTAGGACCTTGAGCGTGGCTGAGGTGCACCCATGACCAGCTCGGAAACCAGATTGCATAGCGGAGAAGGTACGGTGGGATTCGAAATGGTTGGTGATCTGTTTTTTGACTTGGCTTTCGAAGACCGTAGAAAGGCAGGGTAGGATAGATATAAGTCTGTAACAGTTTGGGTCTAGAGTGTCTCCCCCTTTGAAGAGGGGGATGACCGCGGCAGCTTTACAATCTTTGGGGATCTCAGACGATTTGAAAGATAGGTTGAACAGGCTAGTAATAGGTGTTGCAACAATTGCGGCGGATAATTTTAGAAAGAGAGGGTCCAGATTGTCTAGCCCAGCTGATTTGTAGGGGTCCAGATTTTGCCGCTCTTTCAGAACATCAGCTATCTGGATTTGGGTACTGTACATGCTGATGAAAAGCAGTGGCTACATTTCTGTGAAAAAATGTCTCAGTTTAAGGCCAATTCTATATAGCCTCATCATAAGAGGACCATTACGCTGTCCCAAAAGTGTGGTTGGCTTCCATTGCCTCCAAAATGTGCCAGTGAACCTAATGCCTGTGGCTCTTAGAGCCCAGCATAGCACCTCACTAGTCAGACTGAGCTGGTCCACTCCCCCCCTCCCCAAACCCCCAGTGCAGACATCTCCAGTCTCTGCTACCTGGAGGGTAATGCAGCTGGGTCCACTGGAAGAGCACTGCTACAGTAGAAGGGATCCCTCTGTCTCTCTGTGTTGAGACTGAACTCATCCTGGTAGCAGACACAGACATAGACAGCTGCCCCCTTGTCCCCACTATCCCCCCATCATTTCCCCCTCACCCTCTCTCTCTCTCTATCAACCTCCGCCTCTCTCTGTGCCTGTACCTCTCTCATCTTCAGGTAGTGTGAGAAGTAGTGGAGCTGAGGTTACAGACAGCCCCCCTCTGATGGGAGAGGTACTGTATGATACAGATGTGTTAATGGAATGGGCAGAATGGTTGTGATTCTGGATTATTTATAATTGACTAACCTTTGTTTTACCAGGTACATTAAGCTGACTGAAAACATATTCTCACACACATTCCCATTTATACTGTAGCAATCTTGTTCCACGTGAATAAAAAAAAAAAACAGTCACCATTATTTAATAGTCTGTCTATAGTACAAATTACTTAAACCATTATTGAATAGTTTGTTACCCATTAGCAAACTATTGGTAAATCATTATAAACCATGTGTTCATGTATCTATTAACATAAGTAAATACATGTTCATATGTTCATAAACCATGCATTACAGTTACTACTAATACCTGTAATCATGCACAACTTAATCATGCTAATCATGAACAGTTAGGTGGTTCATGTAAAGAGGGTGTCCCCCCTACTCATCCTCCATCTCTCCATTCTTACTTTCATCTTCCCCTCCGTCCCTCCGTCTCTACGGGTCAACTACCCCTCGTGTGTCGTGTCCCTATTTGGTAGGTACTTCCACAGCCCCACAGACACTAAGGAGCTCCTCTACGACCCAGCCTCGGTCATGAACGGAGACACGCTCAAGTTCTGCCAAAAAGAGGCCTGGTGCAAGATGTCCTTCTTCGTCCTCTCTTTCTTCTACTATCTCTACTGGTGAGTGACGAGTGTACTTTCCTCTGTGTTTTCAATTCCTGAACTATAACGTTTTAAAGAATCACTTATATTGACTAAATCTAAACGGAATTGACCCTACAGCCCCTGGTAGTAGTAACGTCTCACCAGAGGCACGGTGAATTTGTCATTGACCAGTCGGAAGTGTTGAATGTGGTCATGTGACTCTCCTCCCCTCGGCTGTAGCGTGTACTGGACCTGACCTGCCATTTGGTGCTCCGCTGGCCTTCTACTAGTGAGTCTCTCTTCAGTGGGTTTGTCACCTTGTGATACTGACCCCCTCACTGACCCACTGCCCCCTGCACACACTCTTTCTCTCTCTCTTTCTCCCCCCTCAGCGATACTGTAACACTGATGCACAACCTTGCCTGGAGAATGGGCCTCCTGAGGGAGATCATCTCTAACCCCTAACCTCTGACCTACATTACTCCCGCCCCCCTGACCTACAGGTGTTTGTCACAGGGGAGGCGGTCACTCTAGTGGAGTCCAATATGGAATATAGCATAGCAATATAATAAGATGGAGTCCTCCATTGTTTAACCTTGATGAAATGTGTGATTTTTCCTAATGTTTAACCACTGCTAGGGATGTTATGTAACGTTACTGTATATGAATGCTTCCCTCTTTGTCTACTACTGTAATACTACTCCAAAGCCTACCCGCTCTCACTCACATCTCCACTTGTCTTTGGCATGATCTCTAAACCTTTCCTTACGTACATACACACTTACAAACAGATGCAGAGGCACACACTCACTCACAGACACACACACTCACACTGTACACACACTCACTGCCTGTAGCTATCGAGCATCAGCTGCGTAATGCTCTCCCACTCACAGATTGATGGGAAATCAAAGATTGACTCTGGAGGCCTAACCCTCTCAATTACAATGGCCAGGTTTGCCTCGGCTCATTAGCCCAACAGCCGTTTAAATATAATGGAACAAGAAATGACTGTGTGGCTTTGATAAGGAAGCCGAGCTCAATATACAAGTTTATTAGCTCAGTGAGGAATATGCTGTATTTGCCTGTGGAAGCCAAACTACTGGGTGAATTAAAACAACCTCAATGACATTCAGACAGACAACAAGCTGACAGCAAGGACATATGTAGCATGTCTGTCCCCTCTACCATGAAGAACAGTCTGGAGATTAAATGTGATCTAATTCACATCTCATGCTGTAATGTAATGTCTAAGGCAATGGTATATTAGTGCAGTTATAGTAACTCTTGCCAACATTCCAAGTACAGGGCTTGTTACACTGAAGGTGTTTAACAGTACCCGTAAGTGGGAGATCCAATAGCTAGAGAGTGTCTGTTCCACACATCTCCTCAGCTGTTGTTCAGCTTGCTGTCTCACTGTTTGGAAACTAGGCTTGGTCTTCATCAAATGACCAGGGGACTAAACCCGTTTTTTTTCACCTAACAACTGAGTAATAATGGAGATGTTTGTACAGTATATTAGGAACAGTGATCCTGTGATGAGCTACGATAAGTAGATGCCGTGGTGAGGAGCAGTAGCTTTGGGCTAAGGCTACTAATTAATCTTGCTACAGCTCTGAGGGGTGATTAAACCTGGGGCTGATGGAGTGATCATCATCTGCCTAATCTGCCTCTGGTTATCCTAACACTGGGTGTAAGACACTTCCAGGCCACCATACTTATTGTGCCTCCATTAGATTAGGGAACATGGATATTGATAACCCAGACCGACAAGAGAGCTCAGGCTTCACCGCAGCAGGGATTAGTGCCTCACAGGCCAGAAGATAGCAGGATTCATGCAAATGTCTCCATTTTGGAGTAGCTAGGTGATCATGCTTAGTTTAAGCACTAAATGTGCTGTTTTACTAGAGTTAGCTTGGAGGCTATATTATTTTCGAATATGTTTATTCGTTTACCTGATGCTAAGAAGAAATGTTAAGTGTTGGCATCTGGGAAACCTACGCTTTTCTGACTAGTTCACAAAATGTTGTTATGCTAACATGAATCATGGTATGTAAAGAACAAAACTCTAGGGCTGTCCTCATTTGAATAAACCATCAGAATGTATATTTCATGAGCAGTGTTGTGTGTGCTAGGACATACAGTAGCCCTACCTCTTATTTCGAGCCCAGTTCTTCAAAGAAATATTTCATATTTAAGTTTGATTTATCAATAAGTTGCTCAAGCAGAACTTTACCGCAGCCTGACATATATTTCTTGCTGATTTAGTTGCTTGTGTTTTAAATAGGCAAAATCTTTAACCTTTCTAGTTGAAAAGCCCATATGCACAACATTAAATGGCTATTTTAATTGCAACTTCAAATAAACAAACCCAAACAAAGTCTC
Source organism: Brachymystax lenok tsinlingensis (assembly GCA_030435695.1). NCBI lineage: Eukaryota > Metazoa > Chordata > Actinopteri > Salmoniformes > Salmonidae > Brachymystax > Brachymystax lenok. The sequence continues at coordinate 23,725,772 of CM059817.1, forward strand.
AGTGAATCTGGCAGGCACCCAGGCACCCAGCCTGAACACATCAACCACTACTAAACCAAGCATGGGTTTATCAGACGTTTCTTAAACACTTTAACACAATGCTTGAATGCTCCTTTCTTGAATACGTATTAATTCCAGTGGACCAGTTTATAATCTAATAGTTTTTGTCAATGTTGTTTGAAATTGTTGTTGGTCGAATCGTGTAGTCTCAGTCATTGATTTGGAGTCTTGTGTTTTTTCCCTCTCTTGTCTTCCAGTATGGTCTACTCCTTGGTAACCTCATAACAGCAGAACTCTCTGTATTTGAGCCATCCTCCGGATATCAGAGACTGATTTCTGGAATATGAGTTAGCTAGCGCAAACAACAACTTTGGAGCAAAAAAGAGCACTTTGTGTCACAGCTTTTCTGTTTCATGAGAAGAAGGACAGTTGTTGAGTCTGGGCTGTGCTGGTCTGGGGGGAAAGGAAGGGTTTCAGCACCAGTCCCCATCGTCTCCTCACGTAAAGAGACCTTACAGTACTGTTTACAGTTCTCTGTAGGTCAACAGCCCATGATGAGTCACAGCGACCACCATATCTACTTTTGTCTGTCACTGCCTGGCCAATGTTTGTACTCACAGCCTGTCCTGGAGAAGTACAGTAGCATCACCACTACCATAGTAGGACACAGTAGTGTTTTTTCTTTTTAAGGGGGTAGATCAGCTTTAATATTGCAGATAGATTGTGGCTTCAATCAATGTAATTGTCTGCGTCATTTCCAATCCCCCATATATTTTTTTGTTAATATATATTTTGGGGGGGTTAATATACAGTTCCAGTCATAAGGACACATTCAAGGGTTTTTCTTTATCATTTAATATTTTCTACATTGTAGAATAATAGTGAAGACATCAAAACTATGAAATAACACATATGGAATTATGTAGTAACCCAAAAGGTGTTCATCAAAGTAACTACCCTTTGCCTTGATGACAGATTTGCACACTCTTGACATTCTCTCAACCAGCTTCATGAGGTAGTCACCTGGAATGCATTTCAATTAACAGGTGTGCCCTGATAAAAGTTAATTTGTGGAATATCTTTCCTTCTTAATGCATTTGAGCCAATCAGTTGTGTTGTGACAAGGTAGGGGTGGTATACAGAAGATAGCCCTATTTGGTAAAAGACCAAGTCCATATTATGGCAAGAACAGCTAAAATAAGCAAAGTGAAACGACAGTCCATCATTACTTTAAGACATGAAGGTCAGTCAATTTGGAAAATGTCAAGAACTTTGAAAGTTTCTTCAAGTGCAGTCGCAAAAACCATCAAGTGCTATGATGAAACTGGCTCTCATGAAGACCACCACAGGAAAGGAAGACCCAGAGTTATCTCTGCTGCAGAGGATAAGTTCATTAGAGATACCAGCCTCAGATTGCAGCCCAAAAAATTGCTTCACAGAGTTCAAGTAACAGACACATCTCAACATCAACTGTTCAGACGAGACTGCGTGAATCAGGCCTTCATGGTCGATTTGCTGCAAAGAAACCACTACTAAAGGACACCAATAAGAAAAGAGACTTGCTTGAGCCAAGAAACCTGAGCAATGGACATTAGACCAGTGGAAATCTGTCCTTAGGTCTGATGAGTCCAAATTTGTGATTTTTGGCTCCAACTGCCGTGTCTTTGTGAGACGCAGAGTAGGTGAACGGATGATCGCGGCATGTGTGGTTCCCACCGTGAAACATGGAGGAGGTGTGATGGTGCTTTGTTGGTGACACCTAGCATCAGGTAAACAAATACACATGAGTTGTTTAGAAATTAAGGCACACTTAACCAGCATGGCTACCATAACATTCTGCAACAATATACGCAATCTCATCTGGTTTGCGCTTAGTGGGACTATCATTTGCTTTTCAACAGGACAATGACCCAACACACCTTCAGGTTGTGTAAGGGCTATTTGACCAAGAAGGAGAGTGATGGAGTGCTGCATCAGATGACCTGGCCTCCACAATCACCCAACCTCAACCCATTTGAGATGGTTTCGGATGAGTTGGACCGCAGAGTGAAGGAAAAGCAGCCAACAGGTGCTCAGCATATGTGGGAACTTCTTCAAGAAAGCATTCCAGGTGAAGCTGGTTGAGAGAATGCCAAGAGTGTGCAAAGCTGTCATCAAGGCAAAGGGTGGCTACTTTGAAGAATCTGAAATAGAAAATATATTTTGATTTGTTTCAAACTTTTATGGTTACCTCATTATTCCATATGTGTGATTTCAGAAGTTTTGATGTCTTCACTATTATTCTACAATGTAGAAAATAGTAAAAATATTCATTAGATAGAACCACCAGTCTCAAAGTCAACAGTGAAGAGGCGACTCCGAGATGCTGGCCTTCTAGGCAGAGTTGCAAAGAAAAAGCCATATCTCTTACCAGTGTCTGTGTTCTTTTGCCCATCTTAATCTTTTATTTTTATTGGCCAGTCTGAGATATGGCATCCCAGAGTCGCCTTCACTGTTGACGTTGAGACTGGTGTTTTGCGGGTACTATTTAATGAAGCTGCCAGTTGAGGACTTGTGATGTGTCTGTTTCTCAAACTAGATACTCTAATGTACATGTCCTCTTGCTCAGTTGTGCACCGGGGCCTCCCACTCCTCTTTCTATTCTGGTTAGAGCCAGTTTGCACTGTTCTGTGAAGGGAGTAGTACACAGCATTGTACAAGATCTTCAGTTTCTTGGCAATTTCTCGCATGGAATAGCCTTCATTTCTCAGAACAAGAATAGACTGACGAGTTTCAGAAGAAAGTCCTTTGTTTCTGGCCATTTTGAGCCTGTAATCGAACCCACAAATGCTGATGCTCCAGATACTCAACAAGTCTAAAGAAGGCCAGTTTTATTGCTTCTTTAATCAGGACAGAAGTTTTCAGCTGTGCTAACATAATTGCAAAATGATTTTCTAATAATAAATTACCCTTTTAAAATGATAAACTTGGATTAGCTAACACAACGTGCCATTGGAACACAGGAGTGATGGTTGCTGATAATGGGCCTCTGTACGCCTATGTAGATATTGCATTAACAATCAGCCGTTTCCAGCTACAATAGTCATTTACAACATATACAATGTCTACAATGTATTTCTGATCAATTTGATGTTATTTTAATGGATAAAAAAATGTGTTTAAAAAACAAGGACATTTCTAAGTGACCCCAAACTTTTGAACGGTAGTGTATATATTATTTAAGTTCCTTTATTATTTTCCCCTAACCTACAACCCCTCCACTAATTGGAGTAAACTAATGAACAACAACACTTAGGCTTCTACTTCCAGCTTATACTGTACATACTATATACATTTTACAGACACAGTATATTTTACAAGAGTTAACTTTTGTTTGTTTTTAGTCCCATCCTTCAGCAACCTCAACCCCTCCCATCTATCTCTGAAGACCATCCAGTTGTGATTTCTTTTGCCATATATTTTTCAACTGTGCAATTATGTTTCACAAAAGTCCTGAACCTATAAAGAAAGTACAGACACAGTATATTTTACATAATTTTGCACAGTTTGTCTCAGACACAGCACAGAGGAACACAGCACAGCTGTGGTTGTCAATGGGACAAACAGGTCTTCATCTTCACCCATCTGCCCTTAGTCTCACTGACAGTAGCTTTTTCTTTACTGGTGGGAAGGGGAGATGACACATCCTGTACAGAAACAAGGTGAATATTCTGTACAGGGAGAGGGAAACCAGGTCAGCCAATGTTGCATTTCTGCCTGCCGCATTACACTACATGGCCTGTGTGTTTATATACAACATTACATTACTATGTGAATTGCTTTTGTGATGTGTGTGTGTTTATTTTGTGTATTCTTAACAAAAGCATTTCAAAATGTAATATGGTCGACAAAGCATTATATACAAATGGAATATTGTGTGATTCTCTGTAATTATAGTGACGTTATTTGGTGGAGAGATGAAAGCTTTTTTGGGGAAAACTAGAAAAGCAACAATTCTTTGCACAATAGTGTATCTTATTTTTTGTACAATATTTAGAATGTTTCGTTATGTTTAAATACTCTATAGTCTACCCGAATGGGTCAAGGTCTTCCAGTATATAAAGATTTAATAAACCTTATTTTAAATGGGGGGGAAAATGTGACACTTTTTGCCACTATTTCCATAATGGACCAAATGTTTTTGGACCAAACTTATTTACTTAATTTATTCACAGTAATTTAAATTGAATAGTTAACTGCTTCCCTTCATACTTTGTCCAAAAAGCATTTCATAAGAAATATAAGTGAATTGCATATCTGCCTCCACTGCAATATGTCTAGTATATAAACCTAAGGTACAAACTGTGCTCACACTGCCATTACCAGAAGCTACCAGATGCTGGCAATAACTAAACACGGTCTGAAAACAACTATGGACTTCAGAGCTTTTGGCAATGCTTTTTCATCGTATTGTCTGTCAGAGAATTCATTATACCCATGCTGTCAGTTAGCTGCATAGTTCATGTGTATCTTTGCTCAGAAGTATTTCATCAACCTTTACTCGAGGTTTAGAAAGGAATGCCTGTATTGTTATATTATGTAAGAGCATTTTATATCAAGACATCTTAACTCTGTATGCGTCCATCCAGGATTCATTTAGATAATTGTTTATGAAATAAAGTATGACTATTTTAAAATGTATGTCTCTTTTTTCTCTTTTCCTGAAATGATTTTCCTGTCATAATGTAGGCTTTGAAATGGCTGGAGGACTATAACTGTCAAGGGGAAGAAATGTTGTGGTCATCTAAAGAACTGAAGAAAGAATCTATTTCCTCAAAGATCTACACTGACTGTACAAAACATTAGGAACACTTGCTCTTTCCATGACATAGACTGACCAGGTCAATCCAGATGAAAGCTATGATCCCTTATTGATGTCACTTGTTAAATCCACATCAGTGTAGAAGAAGGGGAGGGGATAGGTTAAAGAAGCATTTTTAAGTCTTGGGGCAATTGAGACATGGATTCTGTATGCCATTCACAGGGTGAATGGGCAAGACAAAATATTTAAGTGCCATTGAATGGGGTATGGTAGTAGGTGCCAGGCAAACCGGTTTGATTGTGTCAAGAACTGCAACGCTGCTGGGTTTTTCACCCTCAACCGCTTCCCGTGTATATCAAGAATGGTCCACCAACCAAAAGACATCCAACCAACTTGACACAACAGTGGGAAGCATCTGAGTCAACATGGGTCAGCATCTCTGTGGAACGCTTTCAACACCTTGTAGAGTGGTGCAACTCAATATTAGGAAGGTGTTCCTAATGTTTTGTGCACTCAGTGTATATCTATCTATTACAATAAACTATGTTCCATATAACCTATTTACTGTAAGCACACATTCGTTTGTTGTTTGCTAATCTCATCACCCAGAACCAGATCTGTCATGAGAGACTAGTTGTATCCTGGTAACCATATCTGATGTGGATATGAGGTCATTACTGCACAGTAACACTGTCAGATTCTTATGTGTTCTTACTTCACTTTGCCCTACTACCACGTCTCCTGTCTCCTGCTGTATCCTGTCCACCTGTCTGGCATCTGTATCCGTTTCTTAATGTGGTTACAGAGATGTAGAATCCTTATGTCTTCTCTGTGATGATTTGTGTGAAGGGCAAGAGAAGCTGTGATTCCTGCTGATGTCATTGGTCCTCCTTACCTGTGTGATTATACAACTCTGCGTGCATGTGTGTGTGTGCTTGCTGGCTTTAGAACATGCTTTTTATGTGTATAGTGGGTTTGCGTGCATATGTGCTTTCATATCAATCAAATGTATTTATAAAGCCCTTTTTACATCAGCTGATGTCACAAAGTGCTATATAGAAACCCATCCTAAAACCCCAAACAGCAAGCAATGCAGATGTAGAAGCACGGTGGCTAGGAAAAACTCAATAGAAAGGCAGGAACCTCGGAAGAAACCTAGAGAGGAACCAGGCTCTGTGGGGTGGCCAGTCCTCTTCTGGCTGTGCCGGGTGGAGATTATAACAGTACATGGCCAAGATGTTCAAACGTTCATAGATGACCAGCAGGGTCAAATAATAATAATCACAGTGGTTGTAGAGGGTGCAACAGGTCAGCACCTCAGGAGTAAATGTCAGTTGGCTTTTCATAGCCGATCATTCAGAGTTAGAGACAGCAGGTGCGGTAGAGAGAGAGAGTTGAAAACAGCAGGTCCAGGACAAGGTAGCACGTCTGGTGAACAGGTCAGGGTTCCATAGCCGCAGGCAGAACAGTTTAAACTGGAGCAGCAGCACGACCACGTGGACTGGGGACAGCAAGGAGTCATCAGGCCAGGTAGTCCTGAGGCATGGTCCTAGGGCTCAGGTCCTCTGAGAGAAGAGAGAAGAGAGAAAAAGAGAGAGAGAGAGAGAGTTAGAGGGAGCATACAGTGAGGGAAAAAAGTATTTGATCCCCTGCTGACTTTGTACGTTTGCCCACTGACAAAGAAATGATCAGTCTATAATTTTAATGGTAGGTTTATTTGAACAGTGAGAGACAGAATAACAACACAAAAATCCAGAAAAACGCATGTGAAAAATGTTATAAATGGAATTGCATTTTAATGAGGGAAATAAGTATTTGACCCCTCTGCAAAACATGACTTAGATGTTTCTTGCAGTTGGCCACCAGGTTAGCACACATCTCAGGAGGGATTTTGTCCCACTCCTCTTTGCAGATCTTCTCCAAGTTATTAAGGTTTCAAGGCTGACGTTTGGCAACTCGAAGCTTCAGCTCCCTCCACAGATTTTCTATGGGATTAAGGTCTGGAGACTGGCTAGGCCACTCCAGGACCTTAATGTGCTTCTTCTTGAGCCACTCCTTTGTTGCCTTGGCCGTGTGTTTTGGGTCATTGTCATGCTGGAATACCCATCCACGACCCATTTTCAATGCCCTGGCTGAGGGAAGGAGGTTCTCACCCAAGATTTGACGGTACATGGCCCCATCCATCGTCCCTTTGATGCGGTGAAGTTGTCCTGTCCCCTTAGCAGAAAAATACCCCCAAAGCATAATGTTTCCACCTCCATGTTTGACGGTGGGCATGGTGTTCTTGGGGTCATAGGCAGCATTCCTCCTCCTCCAAACACGGCGAGTTGAGCTCCATTTTGGTCTCATCTGACCACAACACTTTCACCCAGATGTCCTCTGAATCATTCAGATGTTCATTGGCAAACTTCAGTCGGGCATGTATATGTGCTTTCTTTAGCAGGGGGACCTTGCGGGTGCTGCAGGATTTCAGTCCTTCACGGCGTAGTGTATTACCAATTGTTTTCTTGGTGACTATGGTCCCAGCTGCCTTGAGATCATTGACAAGATCCTCCCGTGTGGTTATGGGTTGATTCCTCACCGTTCTCATGATCATTGCAACTCCACGAGGTGAGATCTTGCATGGAGCACCAGGCCGAGGGAGATTGACAGTTCTTTTGTGTTTCTTCCATTTGCAAATAATTGCACCAACTGTTGTCACCGTCTCACCAAGCTGCTTGGCGATGGTCTTGTAGCCCATTCCAGCCTTGTGTAGGTCTACAATCTTGTCCCTGACATCCTTGGAGAGCTCTTTGGTCTTGGCCATGGTGGAGAGTTTGGAATCTGATTGATTGCTTCTGTGGACAGGTGTCTTTTATACAGGTAACAAACTGAGATTAGGAGCACTCCCTTTAAGAGTGTGCTCCTAATCTCAGCTCGTTAGCTGTATAAAAGACACCTGGGAGCCAGAAATCTTTCTGATTGAGAGGGAGTCAAATACTTATTTCCCTCATTAAAATGCAATTCCATTTATAACATTTTTCACATGCGTTTTTCTGGATTTTTGTTGTTGTTATTCTGTCTCTCACTGTTCAAATAAACCTACCATTAAAATTATAGACTGATCATTTCTTTGTCAGTGGGCAAACGTACAAAATCAGCAGGGGATCAAATGCTTTTTTCCCTCACTGTACTTCAATTCACACAGGACACCAGATGAGACAGGAGAAATACTCCAGATATAACAGACTGACCCTAGCCCCCCGACACAAACTATTGCAGCATAAATACTGGAGGCTGAGACAGGAGGGGTCGGGATACACTGTGGCCCCATCCGACGATACCCCCGGACAGGGCCAACCAGGCAGGATATAACCCCAGCCACTTTGCCAAAGCACAGCCCCACACCACTAGAGGGATATATATTCAAACCACCAACTTACTACCCTGAGACAAGGCCAAGTATAGCCCACGAAGATCTCCCCCACGGCACGAACCCGAGGGGGGCGCCAACCCGGACAGGAACATCATGTCAGTGACTCAACCCACTCAAGTGACGCACCCCTCCTAGGGATGGCATGGAAGAGCACCAGTAAGCCAGTGACTCAGCCTCCGTAATAGGGTTTGAGGCTGAGAATCCCAGTGGAGAGAGGGGAACCGGCCAGGCAGAGGCAGCAAGGGTGGTTTGTCACTCCAGTGCCTTTCCGTTCACCTTCACAGCTCTGGGCCAGACTACACTCAATCATAGGACATACTGAAGAGATGAGTCTTCAATGAAGACTTAAAGGTCGAGACCGAGTCTGCCCCTCTCACATGGATAGGCAAACCATTCCATAAAAATGGAGCTCTATAGGAGAAAGCCCTGCCTCCAGCTGTTTGCTTAGAAATTATAGGGACAATAAGGAGGCCTGCATCTTGTGACTGTAGCGTACGTGTAGGTATGTACGGCAGGACCAAATCGGAAAGATAGGTAGGAGCAAGCCCATGTAATGCTTAGCAGAAAAACCTTGAAATCAGCCCTTGCCTTAACAGGAAGCCAGTGTAGAAACTAGCACTGGAGGAATATGATCAAATGTTTTGGTTCTAGTCAAGATTCTAGCAGCTGTGTTTAGCACTAACAGAAGTCTATTTAGTGCTTTATCCGGGGTAGCCAGAAAGTAGAGCATTGCAGTAGTGTCATCTAGAAGTGACAAAAGCGTGGATACATTTTTCTGCATCATTTTTGGACAGAAAGTTTCAGATTTTTGCAATATTACGTAGATGGAAAAAAGCTGTCCTTGAAAGAGTCTTGATATGTTCGTCAAAAGAGAGATCAGGGTCCAGAGTAATGCTGAGGTCCTTCAGTTTTATTTGAGACGACTGTACAACCATCAAGATTCATTTTCAGATCCAACAGTAGATCTCTTTGTTTCTTGGGACATAGAACTAGCAGAAGATCTTTTGTTTCTTGGGACATAGAACTAGCAGAAAATCTCTTTGTTTCTTGGGACCTAGAAAATACCCCCTCCTCACTTAAAGCCGTGAAATGACATTCAGCTCATGTCAAACGGCTCTGGCACTCAAACTGAAATTCTCATGCATGCTTTTATGTATGTGTTTCAGCGCTTTGCCCATGTCAGTACGTCAGAGCTGTGCCCAAGGTTGCGGGCGGTGACAGATCGGTGACAGCCTGTCCTCCCATGGGGCACATGATCTTCTCCCTCTTCTCCCTCTCTTCTCCCTCTCCTTCCTCTCTTCTACCTCGCCTCCTTCTCTGCTCCCCTCGACGGCATCTGACGCTCCTCACTTAAACCCGTGAAATGACATTCAGCTCATGTCAAACGGCTCTGGCACTCAAACTGAAATTCTCTTAACCTGCTTCCGCAGCCCCACTCAGAAGACACCTTTTACCCACTGAAAGAGATGCTTGTGTTTTGTACAGTAGATCAACTATGTGTGTTAAGAGGCTCTGTACATTGATATTTTCATTTTAGAGTGATCAGGCGACTGAGATGTAATGATGTCATGTTTCGCTACTCAGTAATGTCTCACCTCCTCCCTCAGCAGTGACAGATTCCAGATCACAGCTTTTCTCTAAATCCTCATCACGCCTGTATTTCAGTTTTCTACCAACACAGCCAGACTGACCTGAAAATAGTGAAGTGAATTCTACACTTTCCTGCTTCCGTTGCATTTCCCTCGATGTGAGTTACTGTCCTCTCCTGTAATATCCTTGGATGGGAGACTGTTGCTGAGCATTATGGGGCTTGACGTGTGTGGTTGTGCCCCCCGCTGCAGCAGACGGACAACCTGTCCTGGCTGTTTTAGATGCCCATCCTGTCAGCTCGCATTACCCAGCAGCCCCTGGGAGAGAGAATTTCACCTGCCTGTTCCTTCCACTCCCTCTAACCCTGGATCTGAACACATGTGACACCCTGTACTGTATCTCCCGTCATAACTCACCCCCGGTCCAGATCAGACACTGTCTCGTACTGTCCACTCCATTGGCTTTGGTTTACATGGGATGTGATACACAGTAGATGGTAGTCCAAAACAAAGTAATAACGCTGTCATTTTCAGAAGGAATTTAAATAGCTGAATAGTTGAAATGCTAACATAACTCTTGGCCTCAGAGCTGTATATCAAAACTGAAATCTGACTAAAAGACATATAAATCAGCAGTAATCAGAAATATTGTTTGCTATTTGGGTAAACCTGACATTTTCAAGAGTTTCAGCAGTCATCTTGTCAAAAGTTATACAGTAATAATCATTGTTAGTTTTAAGGAAGGCTGTAAAAAAAATCACATAGAAAACCTGTCAGATAAAAGTAATGACAAGTAATTGTCTTGTTGCCTCTTTAAATTATCATCATCACACCAAAGACTACATTAATATGCAGCTAAGACTCTTCCTGATGCTTTTAATTAACCTCTTGAATGTTCTGAGAGTTAGCGTTCTAGTAACATCTTATTTCCTTCTAGTAAAAGAGCCTACAGAGTCCGGATACAGAGACATAAAAGATGGATTAATTAGGAAATAATATGAACCGGTTGGGAGGCTTATCATTAATCACTTTACAACACTTTCTGGCTTAGTGTTCAGGATTAGCTAAATGACCAAAATGTTTTTCTCTCCTATACTCTCAGCCATACAGTAGTTTCTTCCAGCAGTAATGATGAAGTCATCTGAGCTGTAGCCAGACTGGGTAAAGTTAAAGTACAGTCTCTCTCTCCATTAATGAGCAGAATGAGTGTCTGTCTGTGACACCATCCAGGCCTGTCTCTAAGTGGTTTCCTCAAACACACAGTGATGTACAGCCTATCAGTCAGTGGTGAAGCGGACTCTCAAATATACTACTGTAAGGTGCCTGTCCAATGGCACAAGGCTCTCACTGTCTGTCTATTAGATGTGGGATAGAGGCCATTCATATATACTGAACCACATTGATGCATCTCTGTAGGTTGAGCATTTCATGAACCCAAAAAGGAGACACCTCTGTAAGAACATAGGGTGATTATTTACACACATTATTGTTGTCATGACCTAGACCAGAGTATAAGTTAGACATAGATGAAGCCCAACCAGACAGATCTGGAACCAGGCTAGGAAGAGCCAGTGAGCTTGGTTTCCTTTCACTGCAGATCGGCTGGTTTGAATCAGATCCATTCCACAGAGCCAATTTTTTAAATTATTATTATATATAGATATATATATCTTTTTTTAGCTTTTATTTAACTAGGCAAGTCAGTTAAGAACAAATTCTTATTTACAATGACGGGCTACCAAAAGGCAAAAGGCCTCCTGCGGGGACGGGGGCTGGGATTAAAAGTAAAAATATAGGGCAAAACACACATCACAACAAGAGAGACAACACAACACTACATAAAGAGAGACCTATGACAACAGCATAGCATGGCAGCAACACATGACAACACAGCATGGTAACAACACAACCTGACAACAACATGGTAGCAACACAACATGGCAGCAGCACAACATGGTAGCAGTGCAAAACAGGGTACAAACATTATTGGGCACAAACAACAGCACAAAGGGCAAGAAAGGTAGAGACAACAATACAACACGCAAAGCAGCCACAACTGTCAGTAAGAGTGTCTATGATTAAGTATTTGATGGCATCAGATTAAAACCACAGCCTATGAATCTACTGTGTGCACCAAGAATTTCACCTACAAAGAGCAAACTGCTATCTAGAACATTCCGCTGCCTCTCTCATTGTGCTCAGTGTACCACTGCAGAGTTATGGGCTGCTACGCTAACCTGACTGGAATAGATGTCTACGGTGTGCAGCAATTCCTTCAACCTCGGAGCAGCAACAGGCAAACAATGAAGCTGGCCATGTGGCCCACTTTACTGAGCATATTTTATCATCATGATTCTATTTTGTGATATGATTTATTTTTAGTTCCTTCAGTGGACTCTGAATTGAATTTGTATCAGTGTAGACATGTGCCTCCATGTACACAATGCCTGTTCGTAACTGATGTGATGTAATCCTTTTCCATTGTGACCTGAATCAGTTAAAATGTCTGTGACGTAATGTGCTGTCTTGTTGATGTAAATTTTAAGTTTACATGGATATGGTCTATACTTTATAGAACATTGCTGTATGTTCCGAGGTACCTGAGTAGTTTACTGGCCGTGGGCAGACTTTTTATGGCCTAGTTTAGTTCCCTTAGTAATGTATGTTTTATTTACCCCTTTTTCTCCCCAGTTGGTAGTCACAGTTTTGTCCCATCGCTGCAACTCCCGTACAGATTCAGGAGAGGCGAAGGTCAAGACCCCGCCAAGCAGCACTGCTTCTTGACACACTGCCCGCTTAACCCGGAAGCCAGCCGCACCAATGTGTTGGAGGAAACACCATACAGCTGGCAACCTGCGCCCGGCCGCCACAAGGAGTCGCTAGAGCACGATGGGACAAGGACATCCCTTCCCTAACACGGACAACGTTGGGCCAATTGTGCGCCGCCTCATGGGTCTCCCGCTCGCGGCCCGGCTGCGACACAGCCCGGGATCAAACCGGATCTGTAGTGACATCTCAAGCACTGCAATGCCTTAGACCGTTGCGCCATTTGGGAGGCTCCCTTAGGATCCCTCCTCTGTCATATGATCTAAGGTCAGGAAAGAGGCTTACTATGCCAACAAACACATACACACAGAGAGAGAGAGAGAGAGAGAGAGAGAGAGAGAGAGAGAGAGAGAGAGAGAGAGAGAGAGAGAGAGAGAGAGAGAAAGACAGAGCGAGAAACAGAGACAGAGAGAGAGAGACAAAGAGGCAGAGCGAGACAGAGAGAGAGAGAGACAGAGAGAGAGGCAGAATAGGGCTGTCTAGGTTTTTGACTCTCCAGTGATCCCTGTATAGAATTGTCTGACTCATTGAGGCTATATGGAGTGTATCTACTCTTTGACAGTAGTGACGCCATTCCAACAGAACTACTTCAAAAAAATTCTGCTCATCACCAGAGCAGATGTCCTCTATTGATCCTTATCATAGATCCTTATCATCTCTGGGCCATGGATGATCAACACTATGGGATATCACTTCTGATGTTTCATATAGATCTGAAAGTGGATATGCCGAGAAAGAAGTTGTGGGAAAGGCACTTTATTGTCCCTTATGCCTATTGACAATTAGTGATGTTAACTGAGATGTTTCCGTAGCCAGCAGAAGTCTAGATTAGCATCCTTCAGAGTGGAGCCAAATCTCAGAGACATCTGGGTGGACTCAGCGTGTGTGTATGTGTGTGTGTGTACGTGTCTACGTGTGTGTACGTGCATACGTTTGTGTGTGTGTGTCCTGTGGCTGGCTGAGACAGATGCTGGGCTCTCAGTCAGAGTGCTAATTACCACAGGTCTGAGATGACCTTCAGCACTGTTCGCTCAACCAGTGCTACTGTATCCACCGGGTTCACACACACACACACTATGATACTGTGCACACCACTGATATCACACTTCCTCACACACACATACACACAGCTTCTCTCAGTGGGAGCACAGTGAGTCAAATGCCACTCCTTTCTAAGAAGATGCCAATTCTTATTGTGCCTGACCATTCCCGATGACCTGTTCTAAGAAAAGTAGCAACTTTAAAATAAGACACTGGCTGGCCAACACAGGGCTCCATCACTGCCACTGAAGGCTGGCCAACACAGGACTCCATCACTGCCACTGAAGGCTGGCCAACACAGGGCTCCATCAATGCCACTGAAGGCTGGCCAACACAGGGCTCCGTCACCGCCACTGAAGGCTGGCCAACACAGGACTCCATCACTGCCACTGAAGGCTGGCCAACACAGGGCTCCATCAATGCCACTGAAGGCTGGCCAACACAGGGCTCCGTCACCGCCACTGAAGGCTGGCCAACACAGGGCTCCATCACCGCCACTGAAGGCTGGCCAACACAGGGCTCCATCAAATACTCACATCACTGCCACTGAAGGCTGGCCAACACAGGGCTCCATCACCGCCACTGAAGGCTGGCAAACACAGGGCTCCATCACCGCCACTGATGGCTGGCAAACACAGGGCTCCATCACTGCCACTGAAGGCTGGCCAACACAGGGCTCCATCACCGCCACTGAAGGCTGGCCAACACAGGGCTCCATCACTGCCACTGAAGGCTGGCCAACACAGGGCTCCATCTCTGCCACTGAAGGCTGGCCAACACAGGGCTCCATCACTGCCACTGAAGACTGGCCAACACAGGGCTCCATCACTGCCACTGAAGACTGGCCAACACAGGGCTCCACCACTGCCACTGAAGGCTGGCCATGGAGCTACACACACATAGAGTTACACAACCACACACACATACTGTACATATTCGGCTCTCTGATGTTCACCATACAATAGCCTCACACACATACACATGTATATGTTAAACACACTGTTACACACTCACACACCTTATACACATACTCAGCCTCTCACACAAATACACTCCCCATACAGAGAAACTAACAAAAACTTGGCCCACTAACACACACTGTTACACACTCATACACACACACTGTTACACACACACACACTGTTACACACACACACTATTACACACTCACACACACACACTGTGCACTGGGGGAGCCAATGCGAGGGGGCTGTGTTTACTCATAAGCAAATCTATTAACAAAGAGGCCTCAGGCTGCTTCAGATGGAGGATCTCCTAAAATAGCAGAGCTCCTGTGTGACTACTGGGATGACTCCAGCTTCTGCCTGCCTTCTGCATGTAACAACTGGCTAGCTACACTCGGCCCATCATGTGGAGTGTGTTCAAATACTCACAGGAGTCCTACTGCTGCCATGCAAGTTGGTTCTGTGCTGTTCGAGAGGAGAAGAGAGGAGGGTGGCTATTGATTTAACATTCTGGAAGCGGTTTGACTTATTTTTACGTGTCTCTGCAGATCAGAATTGTTTAGATGCTGTTGCTATTTACGTACAGTAGTTCTGTACTGTATGTCCCCCGTTCCAACTATTTGGAAATGTAAAGATAAGGGTATAGCCAGTGACAGTGTATCTAATATAAAGATAAGGGGACAGGCAGTGACCGGGTATCTAATGTAAAGATAAGGGTATAGGCAGTGACCGGGTATCTAATGTAAAGATAAGGGTATAGGCAGTGACCGGGTATCTAATGTAAAGATAAGGGTATAGGCAGTGACCGGGTATCTAATGTAAAGATAAAGGTGTAGGCAGTGACAGGGTGTCTAATGTAAAGATAAGGCTATAGGCAGTGATAGGGTATCTAATGTAAAGATAAAGGTATAGGCAGTGACAGGGTGTCTAATGTAAAGATAAATGTATAGGCAGTGACAGGGTATCTAATGTAAAGATAAGGGTATAGGCAGTGATAGGGTATCTAATGTAAAGATAAATGTAAAGGCAGTGACAGGGTATCTAATGTAAAGATAAGGGTATATGCAGTGACCGGGTATCTAATGTAAAGATAAATGTATAGGCAGTGACAGGGTATCTAATGTAAAGATAAAGGTATAGGCAGTGACAGGGTATCTAATGTAAAGATAAGGGTAGTCATGCAGGTATAATAAGGCATACAGGACTAGTCACGAATCCCGGCGTAGGTTATGACGGTGCAAGTGCCACTATTGGTCTCTAACACACAAAATTAGACACCATCCTTCTCTATCCTTACACCCCAACCCCAACCCCACCCCCACCCATCGGCTGTTTTTCTAACCCCACCCACCCCCACCCATCGGCTGTTTTTGTAGCATGTCAACCTCTGCAGGGCATGTCTTCTCTGTGTGACATATCTGTTTACCAGGGATAAAGCCACTAAAACAAAGAAAGATGGCGCCGATGGAGCCTGTAAAACCATACAGTCTAGATTCATGCCAAACTGGGCTCTGCATTTTTTCTTCAATATCCCTTGTAGGTAGGGGTGTGTGTTTGTGTGTGTGTGTGTGTGTGTGTGTGTGTGTGTGTGTGTGTGTGTGTGTGTGTGTGTGTGTGTGTGTGTGTGTGTGTGTGTGTGTGTGTGTGTGTGTGTGTGTGTGTGTGTGTGTGTGCGTGCATGCATGCGTACACATACGTGTGTGTGTGTTTGTGTGTGTGTGTGTGTGTGTGTGTGTGTGTGTGTGTGTATGAGTCAATAGAAGTCAGAGACTGGCTCCTGCCTCTCTCCTTTCAGTGTTTCTATGCAGAGAGGGATTAAAGCCTCTGCCAGACCACAGCATTTCCACAAGCACTCCTTATTCTCCAGCCTGTTTGCTGCACAACATCCAGCTGGAAGGGCTTAGCTTTAATTAGGTCAAATGGATGTCTTCATGCAAACAATGGAAGACTTATGCACCAAGACGTACACCTCACTGTCGCTTTTTTGTAGGTTTTACATTCAGAATTCCTGATCAATTCTGTTTCATACATTAGTCCATCGACTAGAGCTGTGGTTCTCAACTGGTTTTGCCTCGGGGCTCAAAATATTTTTTTATGCTATATTGATAGTAAATGTACCAATAATATTTTACTCTGACACTCGCGACCCATTCAAAACATTCCACGACCCAACCCACCAGTTGAGAATTACTGGACTAGAGTAACTTTTCCCTAGATTCCTCAAAGAGGAATCTTAATGCAGTCCTGTGTGTTTGTATACATACAGTATTTGTGTGTGTGTTGTTCTGGACTTCAAGTCTGACAGAGCACAAGCGGGACTGGAGTGTGAACTGCTGCCTCTGGGGAGGTTCAAATAGCCTGGGTGAAAGGAGAATAAAGGCTCTGCAGCCGGCCCAGCACTGATGCTTATGCATGGTTTTTTTATCCTCCTTCCATCCTCCACCCTTCCTCCCTTCATCCTCCCTTCATCCTCCCTCCATCCTCCACCTTCCCTCCCGTCATCCTCCCTCCCTCCATCCATTCTCCCTCAATCTTCCCCCCATCCCTCCTTCCTCCATCCTTCTCAGTCTGACATCTTTATATCTGTGCTTCTCTAAGTGACGCCCATTCCTGTCCACCCTGCACTGTTCTGTTCTGTCCACCTCAGCAGACCTGTCCACAGTGGAGGAAAAAGTTCCCCAGACCCCCACATTAGGAACTATAATGGCTTCTAAAAGCAAATATTATGACAGTGAGGAGAGGAATTACTTTTTAAAGACATAATTTTACTAAAATATCTCAATCGATCACCCTGGAACCATTTGCTTTGCAAACGGACCCAGCCCCGAGTCTAAGGGCTAACAAATTGATTTGTTTTAAGATGGTCATACCAAGGATCATTTAGCTATTTGATTTAGAATGGTAGGACCCCTATGTAAAAAAAAAACAGAGACATGTTCGTGAGAGTCTGAAATTGGTCTCATAGAGGGGTCATATTAGTTTGTAGCCCAAACTCTTAGGACGCTACAGATGTTTTCTCATGAGAGACCAATTTTCGGGATGTGTCTGACAAGCACCTCTGTAGCTCTGCCACCTTCAGAGATCTCTGTCTTAAACAGACAGGTCTTTTTTTATCATGCTAATTAGATTTCCACTGGGATGCGCACATCGACTCTAAGGGTTATAAAGGGAGAGGTAGATTGAGCGTGGAGTTTGTACAGTTTTACAGCAGGCACTAGCTGCTGACCTTGCATAGCCTATTGTTCTGGAGCACTGCGCTCTGAGAGCCAAAGCCTGTATTTTCACAGTGCTTTCTCATTCATGTATGCACCAAACAACATATCTGATGTGATGTTTGACTCTCCTGTTGAGAATATAATGAGAGTGTGCCGTAGTCTTGTTACTACCTGTGACACCCACTGTAGGCCTAGTAGAAGTATTAGGCTGTCAGGGCTCAGTAGAAAGAGAAGACAGATGTCAACGCTCACAGAACCTTTTGATTCCAACCACAGGTCTCATTACATATCAACTAGAACGTTTTAGCATATCTGTCTGTACGGACCGTCTCCGTCTCTGTACGGACCGTCTTATGATAAAACATCCAAATGCGTCTTAATATGTTGTCTTCTTCAGAGGTCATCAGAGGTTAAATTGGGAATTGCAAAACCCTATATCCAAGTCAGTGGCCTGTGGTTAGAGAGTCCACCCTGAGATTGGAAGGTTGGGAGATTGATCTATACCAAAGACTGTAAAACTGTGACCTGATGTGTCTCTGCTTGGCAGTGTGTCCTTGGCACAATCCCAATGCTCTTGTTTTCGAGTGTCCCTCGGTGGGGGGAGTTGCACTCGAAAACAGACCAGCTAGTGGTAGGTAGAGCTAAATTAGGCCTATAGAGAATGGGACATTCACACTCGCGTGCATCAGAAACTGCCAACTGATACCACACAATTTGTTGACGACGAGCTTTGTGTTTTTCACAATGCCTGTACTGGTGGTAGTAAAATGTCCTTATATTTCTCATGCAACAAATACCGACTAACCATATGAGCAACAAATGGGAACAGCAGAACAACAATGTTCCCTTAATGTACCCATTCTCTTGCTGTGGTTCAATGTGGAGTAGTAATGTACCCATTCTCTTGCTGTGGTTCAATGTGGAGTAGTAATATACCCATCCTCTGGCTGTGGTTCAATGTGGAGTAGTAATGTACCCATTCTCTTGCTGTGGTTCAATGTGGAGTAGTAATGTACCCATTCTCTTGCTGTGGTTCAATGTGGAGTAGAGTAGTAATGTACCAATTCTCTGGCTGTGGTTCAATGTGGAGAAGTAATGTACCCATTATTTGGCTGTGGTTCAATGTGGAGTAGTAATGTACCCATTCTCTGGCTGTGGTTCAATGTGGAGTAGTAATGTACCCATTCTCTGGCTGTGGTTCAATGTGGAGTAGTAATGTACCCATTATCTTGCTGTGGTTCAATGTGGAGTAGTAACGTACCCATTCTCTTGCTGTGGTTCAATGTGGAGTAGTAATGTACCCATTCTCTTGCTGTGGTTCAATGTGGAGTAGTAATGTACCCATTCTCTTGCTGTGGTTCAATGTGGAGTAGTAATGTACCCATCCTCTGGCTGTTGTTCAATGTGGAGTAGTAATGTACCCATTCTCTGGCTGTGGTTCAATGTGGAGTAGTAATGTACCCATTCTCTTGCTGTGGCTCAATGTGGAGTAGTAATGTACCCATTCTCTTGCTGTGGTTCAATGTGGAGTAGTAATGTACCCATTCTCTTATTGTGGTTCAATGTGGAGTAGAGTAGTAATGTACCCATTCCCTGGCTGTGGTTCAATGTGGAGAAGTAATGTACCCATCCTCTGGCTGTGGTTCAATGTGGAGTAGTAATGTACCCATTCTTTGGCTGTGGTTCAATGTGGAGTAGTAATGTACCCATTCTCTTGCTGTGGTTCAATGTGGAGTAGTAATGTACCCATTCTCTTGCTGTGGTTCAATGTGGAGTAGTAATGTACCCATCCTCTGGCTGTTGTTCAATGTGGATTAGTAATGTACCCATTCTCTGGCTGTGGTTCAATGTGGAGTAGTAATGTACCCATTCTCTTGCTGTGGCTCAATGTGGAGTAGTAATGTACCCATTCTCTTGCTGTGGTTCAATGTGGAGTAGTAATGTACCCATTCTCTTATTGTGGTTCAATGTGGAGTAGAGTAGTAATGTACCCATTCCCTGGCTGTGGTTCAATGTGGAGAAGTAATGTACCCATCCTCTGGCTGTGGTTCAATGTGGAGTAGTAATGTACCCATTCTTTGGCTGTGGTTCAATGTGGAGTAGTAATGTACCCATTCTCTTGCTGTGGTTCCAGCGGAAGCATTTAAAACCACTGTTCTGAAGTAATATTTTTACCAAACGTTTAAGGACCATACACAGAACAGCTACACATTGTCACGTATACTCCCTCCCCGGCGCTCGAGGTCATCAGGCTGCTCATTATTACACACACCTGTCACCATCGTTACGTGCATCAGTACCTCATCAGACTCACTTGGACTCCATCACCTGCCTGATTACTTTCCTTATATACGTCACTCCCTTTGGTTCTTTCCCTGGGCGTTATTGTTTCTGTTCCAGTGTTTCATGTCTGTACGATACCCGAGTTTCTTGTTTTGTTCCATGTTAGTTTATTTATTAAATACTCTCCCTGTACTTGCGCCTCACCAAAGGAGAGCATCAGGGAGTTTTTTTTTTTTTTTTTTTTGAGTGTAGGTGACGTCGGTTCCGGGTGCTGCTACAGGAGCAACCCGGGGATGCCTCAGCTGGCTCGGCAGGCTCCCACGCCTCAGCAGAAGCGACCAGCCCGTTCCTGGTCCTCGGGACCGTCCCTCTGGTCGGCGTCCTGCGGCTGGAGCCGCGTGTCAGGGAGGGGGTGCTGTCACGTATACTCCCTCTCCGGCACTCAAGGTCGTCAGGCTGCTCATCATTACGCACACCTGTCACCATCGTTACGTGCGTCAGTGCCTCATCAGACTCAATTGGACTCAATACACGTTACAGACATCCATAGCATAAAGGTGTTTTATCCTCCACTACACAATACGTTAGAAAAGAGTTAGCTACTGCCATGTTAGCTGCATTGGCAAATGTCTCTAAGGATATGCTACTACAATAAATAACAATGACACGTGATTGACTTGAACAGCAAGGTAAGCTAAAAGAATTGTTTATTCAATTTGCAGTAAATGGTTTAGCTAGCTAGATTCATTACATCCACTGGGTTTCACAAGATGACAGAATGGTTTGCTGGTTTGCTCATACAAATGTAAAATGCACATAGCAAGTTAAAGGTATATCTAGTTGGCTTGTTGAATTCTGATTTTTGTAAATTAACTTTATGACCAAGAAATATGCAGAATCGTTAGTCTCTACATTAACTAACATATTCCTCTTAATTGTACATTTTTTGCATGATGTTATGAAGTTATAATTACTTACATTTGCTTCCATCCTAGTATTTTTATCAGCCATCTTCCTGAATCAACTTTAGAGCCTTGGGTCACAGAGCTTCATGGGAGTTTAGTTAACCACTCGATATGAAGTCTGCAGCTCAATTAGCTTCGTTTTGGAACACCACTCCGACTCGATGCAGCTCTCGGGATTGTATCAAACGGAGGGAGAGGGCAAAGGTTTTTTGGGGGGGTTTAGCCCTAGTGTCCTGTCCGGCGAGTGCACTTGTACATCAAGCTGTCTCACACTACAGAAACAGTTGATAGGCTCCTGCTCTTATGAGTCGTTCCAACTTGGCTCGTGAGCCCTATTTGGAGGGGTTAGGGATAGGGTTCAACCAGGGTTGGACATAAGGCTAGGTTTAGGGTTTTGCCAAGATTACAGTTAGGGTTAGTACTTTTATCCTACTTCCCATCTTACTCCTCTTTGGACCTGTAAGGTTAGGGTTAGGTGCTGGAGCTTCGCTCCGTCTGGCTCTCTCTTTGACCCAAAGTGCATGAGCCCGGATCCTGGTAGCTCCGGCTTAATTTACTGGGTGTAATCTGTTTTTGTTTGATTTACTTACTTTTGTGATATGCTGTATTTACATTCAGTGAAGTTCTTTAGTAGCATAACATTGTTCTTCACCAAGTTTCTATTATGTGAGTGGCTGTCTGAAGTACACCATGGACTTGTCTGGTCAGTGCTGCTGTAGCCCAGTGGGCCACCTGTTACTGTGCCCACAGCCAAACTACTGTACTGTACCACTGAACTGACCACACCTGTTTCCTGAAGTACAGTATGCACGTCTGTTTTTCCACAGAGAGAACACACACACACACTCACACACACACCAAAGCCAAAAGTGAGTTTATGGAGAAAAAGATGTACCGTGAGCACTTCAGAAAAGGAACTCACCACAGGGGGTTTTTGGAAGCAGGAGTTGGTTTTTCTAAAACTCTCCTTCTTCACACTTTGCATGTTTCAATATGTGCTTGCATCTACAAAGCTTACCTCTACATGTCCTCCAACCGGATATTGTACAGCTAAAGCAGTTGCTCCTACAGTATACCTGGCTCCTATTTCAAATGGTTCCTCAACCAGCAAGTCACTACCTCCCTTCAGCTCTAGTGCGCAGCATGGGACCTTTGAATGCTGAAACTGGCAGAGCACTCAAAACTAGTGTGGAGTATCTCTCTCTGTCTCTCCCTCTCTCTCTCTCTCTCTCTCTCTCTCTCTCTCTCTCTCTCTCTCTCTCTCTCTCTCTCTCTCATATCCTCCCTGTCTGCTTCACTTCAATTATCAAGCAGCAGCAGGGAGAATGGAGCCTGTGGCAACAGTTTTCTTCACCATCTCCTCTCCTTCACTTCCCTCTCTTCTCCCCTCTTCTTTTCTTGTGCTGCTTATACAAGGGAGCCAGTAACAATGCCACGTCAAAGAATGTTCTGGATCAATTTCAGGCCATCTTCTCCCAGTCAGGGTTTAAAGGGGATCATGTCAACTGCAATCTTTAGCATCCTCCTTCGATCTAACACTGTTTAAATTAAACACATCATTCTTGGTTTCTTATTGCATAATCATAATGGGGCTCTTGCACAGACTCAGATTAAGCTGACTCCTGGACTGAGAAGCTGTTTAAACGGAGGCTCTCCAATCCACCCTAATGTGTTCTTCTGTTATTCGCAAAATGAATAGGATCATAATAGCCATTTTTTTGCCAAGCCAAATATCACAAGTGGATAGGATCTGTGAATCGAATTTGCGTTTACAAAGTAGCACAAATGCATCAGAGAAATTGCAGTTAGGCTACAATCAGCTGAGTAGAGACCATAACCATAACAACACAATGATTCAGTAACATGAGTGTGCTCCTTCTGTTCCAGAGCTCTCAGCGAGCTTCAAAGGGGTTCACACACAGTGTGTCAGATGATGTGAAGGAGTTTCTAACGCCCTCCTCGAGCGGACAAACAGGCTTCAACTCTCCTCAGAGCCACTTTCTGCAGAATCTCTTTACTATTCTACGCTTGAAAAAATCTCTCAAACTTGTTTAATAAATTGCTCGTTGCTCCCTCAGATGGGCCCTCAGATGGGCTAATGGGACTCTGAGTTGCAGTCCTCAATGGAGGACGATAGCTTGTCGATTAATGGTACAAATGGACAAAACACAAATGACACCCTATTCCCTATGTGGATCCGTTCAAAGTAATGCACTATAATGTAAACAAGGGTGTAATTTGTGACACGTTTAAGATACACTTCACTAGAAAACTGTATTCTTTAGTATTCATCACACCCTGAATCATCATTATTAAGTCATCCTCCATGTTATCATTAAAATGGTCTTGAATATGTGGAAGATCGATTTCATTTCTGTTTGACCAACCCAGAGTCTAAACACAGTCTGTCTGTAGAATCTAATTTGGGTTTCCCATACAATATTATTGCAGGCATTGCAGCTTAGTAATTGCATGCACTCCAGTGGATATAACAGTAGACACCCACTATTACATAACAGTCATTTATTGTGATAAAAATATATAGATTTAGAAACAGACAAACAACTTAAGCAATGGTAGTCTTATTTCTGTCGTCTCCCTCTGTTTTTGCACGATCTGCATTATGGGCTGTGGGGATGAATAGGAGAGATATAATCCATTTAAGAGATGGAGCTACTGTAGTCATCTTCTCTGGCTGATATCCTGCTAATAGAATGTAACGCTGACACACAAAGTGAGAGGAAATTTCACCCACCAATTAGTTTTTCCTTCCCTTCTAGGTAAAAATACTTGTAGCATTATGGTTTCATGTTGAAATGTCTTTTTGAATTTGCTGGTACGGTATCCCTTAGAGTTTGGCTGTAAAACGTTGATGTGTGTTTTAAAGGAGGCGTTATTCTCAATGGGACATGAAGTGTTTACTCAGAGCGAGGTTCTAAAGCAGCAGATGTGACATAAAATACCTCATATAAGCTCTGCTCCACTTCTTTCTCTCTGCTTGTTTAACATAACCAGTGTGTATGGAGTTTAGGCTTGGTTTTCTCTCCCATACTCTGCAGAGGCCTTCTTTACCTTTATGACTCATACACACATCAGGTTTTCAGATCTGTTTTTTTTTTTTACCTTCAGCGAAGATCTCTCACCAACACCATGTGTGAGAAGATTTAATACATGTGTACAATACAGCACTTTGAATGTTGAATAATAATACCTACCGGTATGTGCCATCGGGAGATGTCACATGCTGTACAGCACAGGAGGTTGGTGGCACCTTAATTGGGGAGGATGGGCACGTGTTAATGGCTGGAGCGGAATTAATGGGAAGGTATGGTTTCCGTGTGTTTGATGCCATTTCATTCGCTCCGTTCCAGCCATTATTATGAACCATCCTCCCCCAGCAGCCTCCACTGCTGTACAGTCAGTTATGGGAATCGTTACGGTAAGATTGCCATGCTGTGTTTCAGCTGTGTAACTATCATGAGGCTCCTTACATGGAGGGGCTACCAATAACACCAGCTCAGAGAGGAGCACTTCATGTAGGGCTCATGGCCTTATCATTGCCATATCAGGAGTCAACCATCCAGTATTAATGACCTGGCCATGCCGGTGACCGAGCACCCTGCACAAGGTTGTAACTGAGTACTTGATGAATACAGATACCTTTAAAGATGTAATCCACAGTAGGGTAAACAGTGCATCTGTCCTCCCCACGGCCGCTGTTATTGTTTTTGTTTTGTTGACGAAGCAGAGGTGGAGAGGGTCCAACATTGTGGTAAAATTGGAATACATATGCTGCTGTTCTATCGCAAGTGCAATGACGTCCGAGGGGGAGAAATAGTGTTAGCGTTTGCAGTATCTTCTTTGTTGTTGTAATATCGCAAACGGACGTGGCAGTTTCACCATTAAGGATTCTATCTTAAAAAGCAATCTGAATTATCTTCATATAATTCCGTTCTACACTAAAAGTAGATATGTGAGTATTGAATATGAAATTATGCTTCTTCAGGGTTTTTCTGGAGCGCTCAAAGATGTGTGAGAGGGCCAAAGGCCTTCCAACTCAACTCTTGACCTCGAAGCCAGTTCCCCTGCATTTTTTTATCGTTCTCCTCTAATCAGGGACTGATTTAGACCTGGGACACCAGGTGTGTGCAATTAATTATCAGGAAGAATAGAAAACCAGCAGGCTCCGGACCTCGTAGGGTAGGAGTTGAATACCCCTGGCCTAAGGCAAAGAGATAACTTCTCTCACTCTCTCCTAGCACTACAACAGCATCCTTATCTGACCAGGAGAAGTGGGAATTAATTCAGAAATTCAATCACAACAGTGAGATGAGGAATTCAAATGAAAAAAAATGGGATGTAGTTTAATCGTCTTTAAAATAAGCATTTGGGTATGTCATGTTTATTATCTGGAATGGCATCTACTTCTCTCTGATGTAAAATGTAGTAGGTGGTAGCAATTCCAATACAGTATTATTCTATAGCAACCATTTCTCAACTTAGATACTTTGAGACCGTACAATAATAACAATAATTGCAAAAACCTTTGGCAGAAAGACAAAACTCAGCAAATGAAATCTCACAATAGTTCCTCATGGAATGGAAATGTGAAAACATATATATATATATATATATATATATATATACAGTGAGGGAAAAAAGTATTTGATCCCCTGCTGATTTTGTACATTTGCCCACTGACAAAGAAATGATCAGTCTATAATTTTAATGGTACGTTTATTTGAACAGTGAGAGACAGAATAACAAAAAAAAAATCCAGAAAAACGCATGTGAACATTTTTATAAATTGATTTGCATTTTAATGAGGGAAAAAAGTATTTGACCCCCTCTCAATCAGAAAGATTTCTGGCTCCCAGGTGTCTTTTATACAGATAACGAGCTGAGATTAGGAGCACACTCTTAAAGGGAGTGCTCCTAATCTCAGTTTGTTACCTGTATAAAAGACACCTGTCCACAGAAGCAATCAATCAATCAGATTCCAAACTCTCCACCATGGCCAAGACCAAAGAGCTCTCCAAGGATGTCAGGGACAAGATTGTAGACCTACACAAGGCTGGAATGGGCTACAAGACCATCGCCAAGCAGCTTAGTGAGAAGGTGACAACAGTTGGTGCGATTATTCGCAAATGGAAGAAACACAAAAGAACTGTCAATCTCCCTCGGCCTGGGGCTCCATGCAAGATCTCACCTCGTGGTGTTGCAATGAACATGAGAACGGTGAGGAATCAGCCCAGAACTACACGGGAGGATCTTGTCAATGATCTCAAGGCAGCTGGGACCATAGTCATTAAGAAAACAATTGGTAACACACTACGCCGTGAAGGACTGAAATCCTGCAGCGCCCGCAAGGTCCCCCTGCTCAAGAAAGAACATATACATGCCCGTCTGAAGTTTGCCAATGAACATCTGAATGATTCAGAGGACAACTGGGTGAAGCTCTTTAGCATCAACTCAACTCGCCGTGTTTGGAGGAGGAGGAATGCTGCCTATGACCCCAAGAACACCATCCCCACCGTCAAACATGGAGGTGGAAACATTATGCTTTGGGTTTTTTTTCTGCTAAGGGGACAGGACAACTTCACCGCATCAAAGGGACGATGGACGGGGCTATGTACCATCAAATCTTGAGTGAGATCCTCCTTCCCTCAGCCAGGGCATTGAAAATGGGTCTTGGATGGGTATTCCAGCATGACAATGACCCAAAACACACGGCCAAGGCAACAAAGGAGTGGCTCAAGAAGAAGCACATTAAGGTCCTGGAGTGGCCTAGCCAGTCTCCAGACCTTAATCCCATAGAAAATCTGTGGAGGGAGCTGAAGGTTCGAGTTGCCAAACGTCAGCCTCGAAACCTTAATGACTTGGAGAAGATCTGCAAAGAGGAGTGGGACAAAATCCCTCCTGAGATGTGTGCAAACCTGGTGGCCAACTACAAGAAACGTCTGACCTTGTGATTGCCAAGGGTTTTGCCACCAAGTACTAAGTCATGTTTTGCAAAAGGGTCAAATACTTTTTTCCCTCATTAAAATGCAAATCAATTTATAAAATTTTTCACATGCGTTTTTCTGGATTTTTTTGTTGTTATTCTGTCTCTCAGTGTTCAAATAAACCTACCATTAAAATTATAGACTGATCATTTCTTTGTCAGTGTCAGCAGGGGATCAAATACTTTTTTCCCTCAATGTATATATTTATATATACACTTTGTTTTACCCCTTTTTCTCCCCAATTGGTAGGTCTTGTCCCATCGCTGCAACTCCCCTACAGACTCAGGAGAGGCGAAGGTCGAGAGCCATGCGTCCTCCAAAACACAACCCTGCCAAGCCGCACTGCTTCTTGACACACTGCTTGCTTAATACAGAAGCCAGCCGCACCAATGTGTCAGAGGAAACACTATCCAGCTGTCAGCTTGCAGGCGCCCGGCCCACCACAAGGAGCTGCTAGAGCACAATGGGACAAGGATGTCCCATCTGGCCAAACCCTCCTCTAACCCAGACAATGCTGGACCAATTGTGCACCACATCATGGGTCTCCCAGTCACAGCCAGCTGTAACACAGCCTGGAATCAAACCCAGGTCTGTAGTGACACCTCAAGCACTGCGATGCAGTGCCTTAGACCGCTGCGCCACTCGGGAGACCAACATTCATATGTTTACATCAAAGGTATTTTTATCTTCCCCTACCAAGAATTGACTCCATTACGCAAGGATTTGTCTCTGTTTTGGAGACCATTATACAGAAACATTGTCCATGTCTACCCTTACAGCTACTGCAAGAATGAGATTAATGAACATTAATTTGCATCAAGCAGTTGGTGTAATGATCTTATTCCTAATGATAATGAATGCTGTTATGATCCATTATTCTCACCATCCTACAGTAACTGTTGTCGTTTGGCAATACTGTGACATATTCATGAAGGATTCTGCAAAGAGGACAGACAATGTTGTGGTTGTATTTAGTGATAGTAAAAGTCTGTGTGATGATGTGGTGATTCATTGTGTGTGGTGTCTCATTTGGCAGGGGGGTATGTTGTTTTAGGATGCTCTTTTCAACAAGACTCTAGGGAAAATGGGGAAGCTGTGTGTGCGTGTACATGCATGCGCTTGTCTCTGTCTCTGCAGTACTGTGAGTGTGTGAGTCACAAATCTAATGGAAGTCTATTCGGCCAGCGGAACAGTCTGAAAAGAGAACCTCTCTCTGCCCTCTATATATACTGGGAGAGGGAGCTAGCTATCATTATAATCCTATTTTAGAATTTTAAACAAGATCATTTATTACTCCACATATAACCCCAAAGCAATTACTAAGATGGTATAAGGAAATTGTATTTTTATGCAAGTCATTTGTTTCCTATGAACACACAGGTTCATACATGCTGGGCCAATCAGCCAGTAGCTGACAGGAACAGGAACACTGGAGACAGAAATGATTTCTATCAAGCATGACACATTCATCTGACAAGAAACAGTGCTTGAACCATCTCGGTCTCAGCCATCTTACATCATAGCCGTTAATACATTTGCTATGCATCACCCCTAACGACACCCAACAGCATCTTTCATCTGAATGAGAGGCCATATTTGTGAGATATTTTTTTTTACATTTATCAACTCAGACAAAAGGAGACAATTTTATCTGTGCAGCCAACCGTGTTCAACCCAGACGCTATATTTTTGTGGTATTAATGGCTGGGCTTATTGAAGCATAATGCCACTGCGCAGTCAAGGGTACAAACATGGCAGCATGCTCAAATGACTCGCAAGGCATGAATGACTGAGTTAGTAACACAGGGGGCATCATGTACCGTGCAGCTGTTTAAAGCAGTGAGCGCTGCTGAAATGGTGTAGAAACAAGGGGAATCAGTCTAGAGTGACGCAATCTGCTGCTCTATACCAGTAATACTCCACTCTGGAGCAGGGAATCAAACAAGGTCTGAATAGCACTCTTTTGAATTCCATAAAATTACCACAGAATTAATTAACGTACTATGGGAATTTAACAAGAAACAATGGCAGCGGTATGAGTCATAGAGACAATGGAAGATGTCGGACAAATGTGTCGTATCTTTGATACAGACCGTGGTGTGGCAGGGCTGGTGAGGGATTTTTTGGCGTAGGGTATAGGCATTTTAGTCAGTTAGCAGATGCTCCTATCCAGATTGACAGGAGTAATTAGGGTTAAGTGTCTTGCTCAAGAGCCTCCCGAGTAGCTGTGTCACTAAAGATCCTGGTTCGATACCAGGCTGAGGCGACGTACATTTGGCCCAGCATCGTCTGGGTTAGAGGAGGGTTTGGCTGGCCCGGTTGTCCTTGTCCCATCGTGCTGTGGTGACTCCTGTGACAAGCCGGGCGCATGCATGCTGACACGGTCGCCAGGTGTACAGTGTTTCCTCCGACACCTTGGTGTGGCTGGCTTCTGCGTTAAGCGTGCATTGTGTCAAGAAGCTTGGTGGGGTTGTGTTTTGGAGGACGCACGGCTCTTGACCTTTGCCTCTCAAGAATCCTTACGGGAGTTGCAGTGATGGGACAAGACAGTAACTACCAATTGGATACCACGAAATTGGGGAGAAAAAGGGCACATCTACAGATTTCTCACCTAGTCAGCTCGGGAATTCGAACCCGCAACCTTTAAGTTACTGGGCCAATACTCGTAAACGTTAGGCTACCTGCAACCCTACAGCATCACTGTTCAGTATGGGATGAGCTACACAACTTCCAATGTTATGGTGTTGGAAACATCACGGCTGTTTTATATTCAGTCAGTAATATCACAATCAGTCCATCTTAAACCCATCTTCCAGACCCAAGACATCAGAGTTACCCAACCCAAAATAATACCCTCACCTGTCACTGCCTTAAAGGCTTCTACACCAACAGTCATTGCTCTAGTCTAGACTACATTGAGACAGGTGAGCTTGATTATCCCCCAGCCCTGATAATGACTAGTAACCCCGTTCAGGTACAGGTTGCTCTCTCATAGTGAGTCTTAACCGGGGTCGATGGCCTTTAACAACAAACCAACGCTGTCCCTCTCCTTGATTAGCCCTTTTATTCTGGGGTCACCAGTGACACCATGATCTCCAGGAGGCCGCTGGCCGTCTCTTCAGAAAGGGCCTTTCTTCTAACTAAGCGGCCATCGATTGTAGAAGACGCTTCGTTTTTGTATAAGGGGGGTTCCCTGGGACCACGGAAACATATTCGCAGTAGGACGCTCAGCTTCAGCACCTCCATGAATCCCTCCTCACTTAATGCGCAGGAAATCTCCATAGAGTCTCTCACTCATTCCCACAGCCCTGGTTTAAATGTCCTTGTGTGATCTGTTTAGAGGGAGGGTGAAATTGGTTATGTTAACCTCTCCAGGCAACGGAGCAGTATTCGGAAGTTTGGAGAGTCTGGCGTGCCCAAAGTAAAATGCCTGCCACTCAAACCCAGACACTAGGATATGCACATAATTAGTACTATTGGATAGGAAACACTCTGAAGTTTCTAAACCTGTTAAAATAATGTCTGTGAGTATAACAGAACTGTTATAGCAGGCGAAAACCTGAGGAAATTCTGTCCGGAAAAATGATTTTTTTGTGACATGCCCTCACTTTCAATGGCTGCCTATGGGATTCTCAGTGAAATAGGACCCAGATTGCAGTGCCTATGGCTTCCACTAGATGTCAACCGTCTCTTGACAAGGTTTCTTGTGTTTATCATGGAAGATAACCGAACAGAAGAAGAATTTGTAAGAGGAGTGACGAAGTCACTTCAGTTTTTGATGCGCGAGACCGTGAGCGTGTTCCTCAGTATTTTCCTTTTCTATCGTTTAGGAAACTATCCGTGTGAAATATAATCGTTAATATAGATAAAAGGATACCTAAGGTTACATTATAAATTATGTTTGATTTGTTTGGGCAAAGTTGATAGGTATAATTTGAACGCTTTCTCTTCACTGTTCAATGGGCGAGTAGACTGTGGATTTTCTGAACATAACGCACCAACCAAACGGAGATTTATGGATATAAACAATGACTTTTTCTAACAAAAGAAACATGGATTGTCTTGCTTGGACACTTCGGATTGCCCTCAGCAGAAGATCATCTAAGGTAAGCAATTTATTTTAGCTCTTATATGTGTTTTGTGAGACCTGCGCTGGTTATGGATTTATGCTAATGCTTAAATATGTGAGGTGCTATCCTCAAACAATCAAATGTTGTGCTTTCGCCGTAAAGCCTTTTTGAAATCTGACAACGTTGTGATATTGCCAAGACTCTAAGCTTTTGATGACTATGCAACACTTGTATATTGATGAATGTTTTATAATTAACCTTTTGGATGTTGAATTTGGCGCCTTAAATTTATCCGGGTAGTGTCGGGAATGGGGCGCTAGCGCCCCAATGATCCGTAATTAGTTTTAAAATAGTTACAGGTAGGGTGCACAGGTGAATTGAGAGAGATAAAATTGAGAGAGAGTTGACTGATTGATGTTGGAATGCTTTAATTGGGTGGGGGTATATAAGGTGGATCGATATAGGAAAAGCAACAAACCTTTTTCCCACACCTGTAATCATTGTTACACAGTCTCTCTCACTCCGCTAGGAGATATGAAGAGAAAGTCAAAGAAGGCATGTCAATTTAGGTCATTAATATACTGAATGGAAATGAAGCCTTCAAAAGCTGCATAATCACGGTTTCATCATCTAGTTCCCCCTTCTCCCTGCTCTGCTCCTCCTCAGATGGACAGCTCTCCACAGTGACGTTGGTGCATCCTGCCTCCCACTGCCTCCCTCTTGAATAGCTGTCAGACTCCTTATGCAACCTGAAGACATTAGAACGTGTCGAGGGGTGGAGTAGAAGGGGGAGGGAGGGGGACAAGGATTTAAGTGAAATACAAAGTTTGATCCCAGCCATCTCGACGTCATGGTTATCTGCAGGGATGCATTATGGCGGCAGCTGAGCCTTAGGACTTTCACGTCGGTCCAGTAACTCCCTGAATTTTATTTGTTACTTCTCACCCCCGGAGGCACGCAGCAGCAGTAGGATTCATGAGCAGACTCTCCCTCTCTCGTTAGCGCCCTCTCAAGACCTTCTGTTTCCATGTGTAGTATTAGTTCTTTATTAAACATTATATGTTCATGAGGAGCAGGAAGAGAGGTTTTAAGGGACAAGTCCAAGGTGAACAGCTGGCCAGGCCTGTTTGTGGTGTCAATCCCCCTCAACACTGGATGTGTACACAATGTGCCTTTATGTATTATTAGGTCAAGCTCAGTCCTCCCTCCTCAGCTATTATTCTCACCTATTTGAAGTCAAATAATGGAAGAAAATATGGGGTCTTTTTTCTACACAAGAAGTGTGAACATGGGTGTGAATGATGTAATGTGAATAATATTAGGTATGAGATTAAAGTTAAAATACCTAATGACTTGGATGAATGTGTCATGGACAAGTAAGGAATTCAACAACAAGATTGCACGTCCATATAATAATGATGATGGAGTTTAACAGTGCTACCCAGCTGTGGGGGGATATATATGACTATGATGATAACTGGCCAAAGGTTCCTAGTCTAAAACATCCATACAACTATACCACAACAGCTATATTCATTTTAGCAAGATGTATGTGTGTTCAGTGTGTCTCTCTGCAGCTGTATTTCCTTGCCTACATCTTGTCTTTGTCATACTACAATAGGCTGAACATGTAGCTTCATCCGTTCCCCTTCATCCCTTTGCTGGGCATGCAAGCCTTTTGGGCTGTTAGGGCAACAACTCTGCTCTGCAGCTGGCCAGACCTTTGACAGAAGTGATTAGTAAAAGTAAGTGAGGTTGCAACAAACACAGATCCCAGGTGTTGTTTTTAGCCATCAAAACGGATGTCTTTGCTTGGGTTATGATACTGTACTGCCCGACAAATGCAAAGTGCACAGTAGTGTAATGTAACCATCAGCACGTGTTGGTGTATGAAGCAGGCATGTCAAAAGGGGTTTGACTTACAACAATTCATTACTGGATGTTCTGTTTGTTGACAGATGGGTCATTCCACAAAAAAAGTGCCTTTTGCGTCCCTTTGATATTTTAAGTAGAAATTGTGCACCAATATTTAATTTTAAAAGCATGTGATATTAAATGAAATGCCCATTAAAATATACCACATGAATACCTTTTTGTACATGAATAAAGACATAAAGTGCCCAAACTCAACCCTGTGTCACTTCTAAGAAGATTCCAACCCACTTAATCCCAAAATGTCTCCAAGTTCCGCCATCATTGTTAAGCCTTAGATGAAGTCATGTCTGAAGATTATTATTTATTTCATGTGATTAGTGATTCATTTACGTATGTCTCTCATTTTAAGGTCAACACTGTTACGTGAACTCATTTTAATATGGTGAAACTATTCCTTTAAATATTTGTTTTTCAAAAGAAACATTGAACATCTAATAGTCAAATCACCGTATAAAAGCAGGTGAGCTGGTTCTACTCTTTTTGGCAATTTCTGGTGTTTTGTGGTGGGAAACTGAGCAGGTTGAGCATAACACAGTAATCCTGTTACCCTTAGATAGACAGGCTAGAAATGTTTTAACAATTACATTTTCAATTGCCCCTCCCTGTTGCACACAACAAGCTCCCATTCCCCCAGCCACAAGGGGATTTATGGCTGATTTAAGATGAAACCGTCAACCCTGTTACGGTCAACCCAGTTACAGTCAACCCTGTTACTTTATTTGGCACTTAATAAGCCCTTACTATAGTATTTTTTTAATGTAAGCTTTTGAGATGGGAAAACATGTTTTTATTAAGTTGAACATGTGCTCTTTACGACAGAATGTTAAAATTAGGTGATTTTTTGGGGACCAAGTCTCAAAAGGCACCGAATTGATCTAAAGACCCAGAAATGTTGTTTTCCTGACATGGACCAAAACTATTCTAGCTTCTATGATGGCTAGATAAAGTATATACATTTAGCAGAAATGTTTAAACAAACATATTATATGTTCATATTACACCAGGGATGTGGGTTTGATGTGGGTTTGATCATGGCGCTGGCAACACCAGGGATGTGGGTTTGATGTGGGTTTGATCATGGCGCTGGCAACACCAGGGATGTGGGTTTGATGTGGGTTTGATCATGGCACTGGCAACACCAGGGATGTGGTGTTGCCAGCGTCATGATCAAGCCCATATCCCTGGTGTTGCCACCATCATGATCAAACCCACATCCCTGGTGTTGCCAGCATCATGATCAAATGGCTCCGGACTCAGTTACTGCCATGACGTTGCTAGAACTGCTTTGAGGTGGCTGTTGTGAGCGCTGCTTAGAAAGTGATGTAACCGTATGAAACTCTCTCGGACCGGCTGCACACGGCAGGAGGAGAGGCATTCTGAACCTAGTAAACAGGGTTTTACTACTTATAGCTCTACCCATTAATATCATTGTTTTCAGCTCTGGATCAATCCCTGAGAGAGAGAGGGAAATTGTGCGTCTCCAAATATCAATAATGTTTATTGCTTCCTGCACAAGAAACCAGAAAAACTAAGTGTGAAATTAAATCAGGCTGTGACCGACTGGTCTACTCTCCCTGTGGCTAACATCTGGTGCGAGACACACATTATTGAACTGTTGACTGCGCTGATTGCTTTGGCCTCCTTGAGATAGGCTACTTTATCCAACATGGCAATTAAGAAAGCTGTGATTAACTGAGATGTAATCTCACTAATCACCTTACATGAAAGGTACAAATTCCCCAGGCGTATTTTCCTCTCCAATAACCATTACGCTCCACTGTCTCCAAACGTATGTAAACGCATGACTTATTATCCAGATATGAAGACATTAACCTTCAGGCACTTGATATCACTCACTTGAAATTGAGCTCCTCAAACAACATACAGAGAATAGTGCAGTAACGTACAGTGGTATACCATAGCCTACTTCCAATTTGTTCACAGTTAGTGTTGAGTATGCCGTTGTCTGTGATTCAATTAAGATAATCAGGCAAACATCCTTGAAACATGCTATGAGCTTTCCCCTGAGAACATGCTAGGAGTCGTTGTTATTCTGTTGGGCTGGAGAGCAGGCCCTTTGTTAGTCAGACTCTACCAATATGCCAATCACACACTTGGTCATGGCTTGCCGCAGGGGGAAATTCACAGCTGTGTACATTGGACTGGACAAACCCTCATCGAGGAGACCTGTCTTGATGTACAGGCGATGTTAATCTGGTCAAAATGTTTACATTATTCTTTGACTTGGTCAGTGAAATGCATGTAATTCAATGTAATTGTATGGCGTTGAATCACTGCACAATGTACAGTGCCTTGAGAAAGTATTCATACCCCTTGAATTATTCCACATTTTGTTGTGTTACGGATATGGATTCAATATTTTTTTTCTCACCCATCTAGACACAGTACCCCATAATGACAAAGTGAAACATGTTTTTAGAGATTTTAGAAAATGTATTTAAAATGAAATACAGAAATATCTCATTTACTTAAGTAATCACAACCCTCAGTCAATACATGTTAGAATCACCATTGGCAGTGATTACAGATGTGAGTCTTTCTGGGTAAGTCTCTAAGAGTTTTGGACACCTGGATTGCACAATATTTGCACATTATTATTTTAAAAATTCTTCAAGCTCTTTCAAGATGGTTGTTGATCATTGCTTGCTAGACAGCCATTTTCTTGACATAGATTTTCTTGCCGGTTTAAGTCAAAACTGTAACAATGTTGTCATGGTAAGTAACTTCAGTGTATATTTGGCCTTGTGTTTTAGGTTACTGTCTGGCTGAAAGGTGAATTTGTCTCCCAGTGTCTGTTGGAAAGCAGACTGAACCCGGTTTCCTTTAGAATTTTGCCTGT
This sequence comes from Brachymystax lenok tsinlingensis, assembly GCA_030435695.1. Lineage (NCBI taxonomy): Eukaryota > Metazoa > Chordata > Actinopteri > Salmoniformes > Salmonidae > Brachymystax > Brachymystax lenok. Next base: position 23,761,742 of record CM059817.1, read on the forward strand.
GCTTAGCTCTATTCCATTTATTTTTATCCCAAAAAAACTCCCTAGTCCTTGCCGATGATAACCATACCCATAACATGATGCAGCCGCCACCATGCTTGAAAATATGAGTGGTACTCATTGATGTGTTGGGTTGGATTTGCCTCAAACATATGGCTTTGTGTTTAGGACATAATGTTAATTACTTTGCCACATTTCTTGTGAAGCACAGGGGTGGCAGCATCATGTTGTGGGGGTGCTTTGCTGCAGGAGGGACTAGTGCACTTCACAAAATAGATGGCATCATGAGGCAGGAAAATTATGTGGATATATTGAAGCAACATCTCAAGACATCAATCAGAAAGTTAAAGTTTGGTCGCAAATGGGTCTTCTAAATCGACAATGGCCCCAAGCATACTTCCAAAGTTGTGGAAAATGGCTTAAGCACAACAAAGTCAAGGTATTGGAGTGGCCATCACAAAGCCCTGACATCCTATAGAACATTTGTGGGCAGAACTGAAAAAGGATGTGTGAGCAAGGAGGCCTACAAACCTGACTCAGTTACACCAGCTCTGTCAGGAGGAATGGGCCAAAATTCACTCAACTTATTGTGGGAAGCTTGTGGAAGGCTACCCAAAACATTTGACCCAAGTTAAAAATGTTAAAGGCAATGCTACCAAATACTAATTGAGTGTATGTAAACGTCTGACCCACTGGGAATGTGATGAAGGAAATAAAAGCTGAAATAAATCATTCTCTTTACTATTATTCTGAAATTTCACATTCTTAAAATAAAGTGGTGATCCTAACTGACCTACGACAGGGAATTTTTACTAGGATTACATGTCAGGAATTGTGAAAATCTGAGTTTAAATGTGTTTGGCTAAGATTTATGTAAACTTCCGACTTCAACTGTATGTGACTTGTTAAGCAAAATCCTGAACTTATTTAGGCTTACCATGACAAAGGGGTTGAATACTTACTTACTCAAGACATTTCAGCATTTTTTATTAATTTGTAAAAATGTCTAAAAATAATTCCACTATGACATTAGGGGGTATTGAGTGTAGGTCAGAGAAAGTCAAGGAGTGTGAATACTTTCTGAAGGCAATGTATCTCCTCATAACCCCGGTCATAGGCACTAGTGTTATCAAAGGGCTGTGTTATCAGAGAGCTGAGTGCAGGAAGGCATGATTTGAGCAGGGCAGTTGGAACAGAATACAGTGCACATGATGAGGATTTCATTTTAGAGATGGTTTCAACAATAGCTTCCTGGGTGACTTCTAGGAAGAAGGAGAGAGGCTGAGGTGGCGTTGGCACATGTACTGTACGTGTTAGTTCTCAGAGGAATGTAGATGGTGCTGAGGAAGAAGTCAGTCACACTCTGTCACTGTTAGCTGTTAGCCAAGCACTCCCACGGGAATGTAGACCCACACCTTCCTCGGAATGTGCTAATCATCCCTCTTCTCTTCTCTCACTACCACAATCCAGAGCAAATGATGCTCAGTGGAGATATAGCTTTGTTTCAAATTTGTGTGAGTAACCACTAGTGATACAACACATGATCTAATGACACACTCTCACATGAAGTCAAAAGTGCAGGAATATAATTAAAGAAACAAATCTTTTATCAATTTCCCTGGTTACAGAATGTATTCACACCCCTTTTATTTTTACACATTTTGTTGTTTTACAGCCTGAATTTCGATTTTTGTCACTGGTCTGTCACTGGCCTGAAATTTTACCCCACACCAAATCACTCTCTAGTGGCCTCATGGGTGGAAACACCTGTCGAAAATCCGGTGTTTCTATGTCAAACAGTTTTGTTATATTTCAGTCTTCTGTGATGTGTACACTGAGTACAGTGGGGCAAAAAAGTATTTAGTCAGCCACCAATTGTGCAAGTTCTCTCACTTAAAAAGATGAGAGAGGCCTGTAATTTTCATCATAGGTACACTTCAACTATGACAGACAAAATGAGGAAAAAAATCCCGAAAATCACATTGTAGGATTTTTAATTAATTTATTTGCAAATTATGGTGGAAAATAAGTATTTGGTCAATAACAAAAGTTTATCTCAATACTTTGTTATATACCCTTTGTATATAACAAAGCAGTATAGCTATATGTCGAGCAAAGATGTCGAGCAAAGATGTCGAGCAAAGATCAACAATCAACTTGACAGAGCATGGAGCTGTAACACATCAAAATGTGGAATAAGTCAGGGGCTTGATATACTTTCTGAAGGCACTGTATACAGTATTGTATATATTCAGACACATTTTAAACAAATGACAACCAAATCAATGTAGTGAATTAATTAATAAGCATTGAGGTATGACCAAATACTGTTTCCTAAGAATATTATACATTTTCTTCTGGGAGTTAACTGTAGTTTGATATTTCCGCCAGAATGTTTCAAACTTCAGAAATGAAAATTAATGTTTTTAATTACATTGAAATCAACATACGGCGAGGCTTAAACCACAGACGGAGTGATAAAACCATCATGGGAATTTTCTGCTTTTTGGAGATAACAGAATTGTACAGTCCGAAACCCATCAGGACTGAACCCCTTAATCCAAAGAAGAGTTTTCAGCCAAAAAAACAGATTGCTTTGCATCTGTGATCTCAGTCACCTGGAATTACAGGGACGGCTTGGAGGAGGCTTCTGACATTGGATTGAATGTTTTAGGTAAGGGGGATTTACAGCTTTCCGAAATCTCTTGGTTTTATGATCATTTGAATTTACAGAAATGATCTAACCGTAACACTAGCCCTAGCCTTAACCCTAACTCCCAAATTTCAAATTACACCTAGCATGATGGAGCTTTTGCCATACTGCTATTTCCATACTGCTAACCTATGTCATACCCTTAGATCTACACTAGTGCCTAGACGAGAGGGGATGTGGTCCACTCTGGCATTGGGGGATGGAGTTGGTTGACCTTGCTACATGTTTAAACATCATCAACAATGAGGCAGTGATTCTAGTATAGTTCAGGTTTTATGTTTCTGTCTTCACATCACTATCACATCACTCCAGTTCCCCCAGGCATGTTGCCCTAAAGCATCTAGCTTCATCTTATCAGTATGTACGTATAGGATTAACGCTGAGTATTGGGTTCTGGTTTCTGGGACTATTTTTAACAAATGTATTTCAGATATGTAAGAGTATCGTTGGGTTGGGATAATCCATGGATGAATACAGACCTACCCACGGTATATACTGTGCACTTAAACCATTTTATTTTTCTTAAGAACTTTGGATCTGGATGTCACGTCCAGGCCTGAGTGACAGGCTGGAGTGTTTTTGTTTTGTTTTTGGTGTAGGGTTTTTTTCTGTTCTAGGTTATATTTCTATGTTGGGGTAATGGTTCCCAATTAGAGGCAGCTGAGTGTCGTTGTCTCTAATTGGGAACCATATATATGTTTGTAGTTTTCACTTGGGGTTTGTGGGTAATTGTTTGAGCATAGCTGTGTTTATTTTGTTAGTTATGGTTCAACAGCACGATCTTCGTTTAGTTTTTGTTATTTTTCCCAGTTACGTTTGTATTTAATAAAATGTATACTGGAAGCATCGCTGCGTCTTGGTCTGTCTGTCCCGAAGATCGTGACACTGGATCTAAGATTCATCTCTTCAGATCAACAGTACTACATTTCTCCTTAATGCACTGTTAATTGATGTCGATTAGTGCTAAAGTATAAAAAACGCTGGAGAAAAATGCTTAGCTTCACCATTTGACCTTTTCTATACGAAAATACTGTAGATGAGGAAGTGCTCGTTGATTTTCATCATATAGCTATACTGCTATAGTTCCAGAGTTCAATATAAGTACACATTTCTTTGACATCACATTTGTTTGTTTATTTTTAGAACTGACCAAATTTCAGTATCTTCTAATTAAAATTATAATTTTTCTCGACATTCATAATTACATTTTGGTAAAAGGTGCTGTGCAGAATAGCCCATCCATGCTATTTCACTTTGGATACATAATTTACCCTCTCTCTCTCTCTTATTCTCTTCTAGTGACATAGGACAACAACAAGGTTCCCTTTCAGTAAGTCAACTATGGGGAATCGCACTCTCGCGACTTCAGTTGAAGGATATACAATCCCACCTGACAAGGCCAATGAAATCCATGCCTTGCTGGAAGTCCCACCTTCCACAGGTGATAGGCTAAGGGTCGGATTCATTCCTTAAATTATTCCTCTCTTCACTTTGGTGTGAACCAGAACGATTCACACTACTAAACAAACAATTGGAAAACCAGGCTGTCTTAAGTTGCGCCAACTAAACTGTCCCATAGTGGTAGAGCTTGTTCGCCCCCCTGGACGTTGTGTGCTGAAGTTTGTACTTGTTCTCATATGTTTTCTAATCACAAACAATTTGTTATTCCTAAAATTGCTGGTGCAATGAGTAAAAAAACGAACGAGGCGACGATGGCAAAGCCGGGTTCGTGGTCGGGATAATGTCTAGTGGCCTCATGGGTGGAAACACCTGTCGAAAATCTATGTCAAACAGTTTTGTTATACACTGCTCAAAAAAATAAAGGGAACACTTAAACAACACAATGTAACTCCAAGTCAATCACACTTCTGTGAAATCAAACTGTCCACTTAGGAAGCAACACTGATTGACAATAAATTTCACATGCTGTTGTGCAAATGGAATAGACAACAGGTGGAAATTATAGGCAATTAGCAAGACACCCCCAATAAAGGAGTGGTTCTGAAGGTGGTGACCACAGACCACTTCTCAGTTCCTATGCTTCCTGGCTGATGTTTTGGTCACTTTTGAATGCTGGCGGTGCTTTCACTCTAGTGGTAGCATGAGACGGAGTCTACAACCCACACAAGTGGCTCAGGTAGTGCAGCTCATCCAGGATGGCACATCAATGCGAGCTGTGGCAAGAAGGTTTGCTGTGTCTGTCAGCGTAGTGTCCAGAGCATGGAGGCGCTACCAGGAGACAGGCCAGTACATCAGGAGACGTGGAGGAGGCCGTGGAGGGCAACAACCCAGCAGCAGGACCACTACCTCCGCCTTTGTGCAAGGAGGAGCACTGCCAGAGCCCTGCAAAATGACCTCCAGCAGGCCACAAATGTGCATGTGTCTGCTCAAACGGTCAGAAACAGACTCCATGAGGGTGGTGTGAGGGCCCAACGTCCACAGGTGGGGGTTGTGCTTACAGCCCAACACCGTGCAGGACGTTTGGCATTTGCCAGAGAACACCAAGATTGGCAAATTCGCCACTGGCGCCCTGTGCTCTTCACAGATGAAAGCAGGTTCACACTGAGCATGTGACAGACGTGACAGAGTCTGGAGACGCCCGTGGAGAACGTTCTGCTGCCTGCAACATCCTCCAGCATGACCGGTTTGGCGGTGGGTCAGTCATGGTGTGGGGTGGCATTTCTTTGGGGGCCGCACAGCCCTCCATGTGCTCGCCAGAGGTAGCCTGACTGCCATTAGGTACCGAGATGAGATCCTCAGACCCCTTGTGAGACCATATGCTGGTGCGGTTGGCCCTGGGTTCCTCCTAATGCAAGACAATGCTAGACCTCATGTGGCTGGAGTGTGTCAGCAGTTCCTGCAAGAGGAAGGCATTGATGCTAAGGACTGGCCCGCCCGTTCCCCAGACCTGAATCCAATTGAGCACATCTGGGACATCATGTCTCGCTCCATCCACCAACGCCACCTTGCACCACAGACTGTCCAGGAGTTGGCGGATGCTTTAGTCCAGGTCTGGGAGGAGATCCCTCAGGAGACCATCCGCCACCTCATCAGGAGCATGCCCAGGCGTTGTAGGGAGGTCATTCAGGCACGTGGAGGCCACACACACTACTGAGCCTCATTTTGACTTGTTTTAAGGACATTACATCAAAGTTGGATCAGGCTGTAGTGTGGTTTTCCACTTTAATTTTGAGTGTGACTCCAAATCCAGACCTCCATGGGTTGATAAATTTGATTTCCATTGATAGTTTTTGTGTGATTTTGTTGTCAGCACATTCAACTATGTAAAGAAAAAAGTATTTAATAAGATTATTTCATTCATTCAGATCTATGATGTGTTATTTTAGTGTTCCCTGTATTTTTTTGAGCAGTGTATTTCAGTCTTCTGTGATGTGTACACTGAGTATACCAAACATTAGGAACACATTCCTAATTTTGAGGATGCCGGTACCTCATCTGGGAACGAGGTGCAGGAAGTGGAGATGGATGGGTGGTCGGATCCAATATCTTGTCTGCCTCTTTTTTGCAAATAAACTATATAGCTAGCAAGCTACCGACCAAGATGAATTTAGTAACATACCCTTATTTGACCAGATCCTCTTCTCCTTCTGCCAGTGGAAGCACATAAGGTACCTGACAGACAGGGCAGGTGTGCACCAGTAGCGGTGCGTGGGTAAAATAACTGGAGAAGCCAAGCCAGAAAAATAGCCATATTACAACCTGTGTTGTGATAATTGAGTTGTTTGCTCTATATCCTGTTAGTTCATATGCCTTGCAACCATGATATATAGGCCTAAGGCCGAGACAGTAAGAAGACACAGTAGCAGAATAAATTCAACCATACCTTTGTTCCATCAGAAAACCGGAGAGCAACATCTGTCCGGTGGAGTCCACAAAGCATTTTGAATGTAACAAACAGTTACATGACCTACAGCATGGTCAAACAAGTTAATGTTTCCTACATCTTCAGACTACTGAACAACTATTGATTTAGAACCAGAGGGAGTTAACGCAAAGAAGAATACAGGACCTGCCTCCACTATTCCAGGAAGATTTCAACATCATCAAATCCCCTATGCTTAGTCTATTACAGTGACAACTAAAACATACCAAAAACAATTTAGTCCAGTCAACGTAATCTTAATATGATGTGGCTGTTCGTGGTTCTGATGTGTCTGTGTGTGTGTGTGTGTGTGTGCGTTCGTGCAAGTAGAAAAAAACATGTTGACTCACCCTACTTGTAGAGAAACGCCAATGCCATCCTCCTCTGTTTCATGTTGTCGAAACGGTCTATGACTTTGTCATACAGTACACACTACTATTTTTTGTTGTCCTAGGCTACCTGGCTAAAATGCATGCCCGCTAGCCTAACTTCCTTTCATGGGCAACGTTAGCTAGTTAACATTAGCCTTCTACATCAAGCTACATATTGAATTTACATCCTCTCAGTCCAGGGGCACGATGTATGAATTTATGGTTGGTTTAGAATCGCCATTGTAATCATTGGCCAGTAAGTAAAACTAGAAGTCCAAATCTTTATCTCCGTTGATGGCTAATTTAGGAAAGGGCCAATTTTAGCTAGCTAGTTTGCCACCGGAGGACAACAACACAACAAAATGTAACAATTCAAGTTGTTTCTGTCAATGACGTATTTCTCTTGATGCGATGTGATAGGAGTTAACCAAATCCAAACTGGCTTCCCTTGACACTTTTTTTAGTGCACCAGTTCCATTACCATTTGAACTCACTGAATTTAGCTCAACACTGATTGGCTATTATTTTAAACTTTTTTTAACAACGGAGGCCAAATGCTACGGGCGGCAACAATGTCATACTCTTTATGACCAGACAGAATCAGATAGATGGCCTACACATACAGAAATGGAGGGGAGCTGTTTCGCTCACTCTGACGCTTTCTCCGGTTAGATACATTCAGCCTATTGCAAATTGAAGGAAAATTATGAAAACTCAGAGAGACAAAAGATTAATTATTTGCTAGGTTTTTTTCTTTTTTACTTTGTAAATTTTTGGGGGAAACCTGGCTTCCCTTGGCAGCCATGAATAAACGCCACAGTGTGGACCTGTGCTGCCTTGGCTGCTGTCTTCTGGTTCGCAGCTGCTCCTTTCTTAGCAGCTGCTGCCATGGGATCAACAAGTTCAACTTGAAAGTGGAGCATGCGTTGTATATCAACACCTCACAAGCCGCCAGCTATTACAGCCGATTGGCTGGTGGCGGCAGAGTCGAGGGGGCAAGCAGTGGTACACACGTCTTTAGGCTTCATAAGAAAGATCTGTCTGACTTCATCTCAGCGCATTTAGTTTCTGTCTCAAGCTAGACTCACTCACATACAGCGCTTTTCTATCCCCACGGGGTTGTCCGGGTTCTGACTCTGCTTTGACAGATTCTGGCTGGGTCACACAGTGCGTGTTCGCCAGTGCCTACGCCTACTGGGGATGATGGCTTCTGTGATGGAAGTTGTTCCCGTGGGGCTATTGTTGATGCGGCCCTTCCAGCACTGGGTGCTAGCCACTCACCTCGAGGCATCTCACAGCCTAAGCCGGTCGCTTCAGTTGTCCCTGTCAGACAATGGCAGGACCCTCTGATATTGTCAGGGGGCTCCATTGGGCTGAGTTGTATCCTGCAAGGTGATTTTGACAGACACATCTCTTCAAGGGTGGGGTGCGCTGTACGAAGGTTGGGGGTATGGACACTGGTGTGGAGCGCACTGCATATCAATTACCCAGACCTCCTAACAGTGTTCCTGGCGCTCAGGCACTTCCCCTTCTTTTGTCAGGCTGGCTTGTGCTGGTCAGAACCAACAATACAGTATGTTAGTGGTGGCATGCATCTCCTTCCTAACTTTGGCTTGCTCCCTACTGCTAGGGAGTAGTGAGAGCACATGCTCTCGCTCCGTTTTTTGTTGTGTGTTTTTTTACCTTTATTTAACTAGGCAAGTCAGTTAAGAATAAATTATTACTTACAATGACGGCCTACTGGGGAACAGTGGGTTAACTGCCTTGTTCAGGGGCAAAATTACAGATTTTTACCTTGTCAGCTTGGGGATTCGATCCAGCAACCTTTCAGTTACTGGAGCAACTCTCAAACCACTAGGCTACCTGCCGCCCCGTTGGTTGACGCATATGCCCAGTTGCCTCAACTCGGGTAGAGATATTTTATCCAGGTGGGACCCACTCTTTCAGGAGTGGAGGCTACACCCCCTGGGTGGTCTACCTAATATGAGAAATGTTCAGTAGGGCCAACGTAGATCTTTACTCATCCCGATAAACCGTGTCGTCCATGTTTCTCGATAAAGGACCCGAGTGCCCTGTTGGAAATGGGTGCTCGGCGCACCGGTGGCCTCGGACCCACCTTTACGGTTTCTGCCCGTGGTTCTGATTCAGCCCACATTGGAGAGGGTGCACCAGGAGGGTTTATCATTGATTCTTCTGGCTCCCCGTGGACCAGGCAGTCTTGGTTAGCGGAGATCGTTCACCTCTTAGTTTATCGCTGAATGTTATTGCTACCATTCAGTCTGCAAGGGCACCCGCCATGAGAGGGCTGTATGCATACAAGTGGCAAGCGTTTGAGCTCTGGTGCCAAGATGAAGGGCTGGTTAACTTTCAGTGCTCTGTGAGGCAAATTCTTATGTTCCTACAGGAGCTTTTCGAGCATTCTCCACTTTAAAAGTGTACATGGCCACTATCTCAGTGTGTCATGTGGGAATTGATTGAGCCTCACCGGGGACTCACCCCCTGATGGTGCGGTTCCTGAAAAGTCTACATCATCTCAGACCTATCTCTAAACCTATTGCGCCCACATGGGACTTGGCACTAATTTTGAGGCACTATGTGCGGCCCCCTTTGAGCCTCTGGAGTCGAATCTGAAGATCCTGTCCTACTAAACCTCCTGGCTCATGGCTTTGGCCTCTGCTGAACGTGTTGGGGACCTCCACACATTATCCGTACACACTTCCTGTACTCAGTTCATCCCGGGCGACTCTAAAGTGATGCTGCGTCTAAATACGATCTTCACCCCGAAAGTCATAGCTATATCCTACAGATCCTTAGCTTTTGAGCTATTCCCCTTTTCGCATCCTCCGTTTGCTTCTGAAGAGCAGTAGAGGTTACATACCCTGCATCTGGTGTGAGATTGACGCACATACGTTGAACGGACCCGGGACGACAGGGCGCTCTCTAAGCAGCGTCTCTCCCACTGGATTGCGGAGGCTATCTCCCTGGCATATAGCAGCAATGGACAAGGGTTAACTAGCGGTGCACGCTCCCACTCCCCCAGGGGTCTAGCAGCTTCTAGGGGGTGATTGTATTTCCTTCAACCGAAGTCTGAGAGTGTGACTCCCCATAGTATATTGTACCTCGTTTCTCTCCTTCAGGGAACAGTAGGTCTGCTCATAACGTTACATTCTAATGAACTATTCCCCTAATGCTTTCCCTGGACTGAATAGCCTGGTCAGCCTTGACAAGATCAGATTATCAGAGTTTTCAGCTTTACACAGAATGCCCCACACATGAGCTCCATAGCTGCTTTACAAGTTAAATGTACTAGCTTCAAACACTGACCTTCGGCAGATCAAAGTAAGGTCAAATATCTCTTTTATCAGAAAATCGATGACCATTTTTCAATTATACTGTAGGCTTATGCACACTCTGCTTTCCAGAGTCAACTCCATGAAGTGTTAAAGGTACTTCAGCAATGACATACAGTATACTATGAAGTGGGCCAAAAATCAGCTGTTGTGCTGCAATCTTGTTTACCATTTTGTCAACAAAATGCACTCTCAGCTGTGAACTTGAGTTGTCTTTAAGCTTTGACCTTTCCACAGTCATCAAACTTAATCACACTGAGTCAACCCAAGTTGTTAGAGAGTCTTGTTTTGTATAGTAGCAGACTGAATAGTTGGGAATACCAAGGAATACCTCTGAATTTCCCAGGAATTAGTAGAATTCTGATCCCATGAGGTCTAAACTGTCTCTGGGGGGGTTCTCTGCTCTCTAGTGAACCTCCCTTCTCCCTGCTTCCTCTCTAACACATAGCTACACCTGTGGGTCTCTCCACCTGGGTCAAACAGAACATCTGTCAATTCCAGCGCCTTCAACCCCTTTGTTATGGCAAGTGTTGAGATATTTGTGCTGCGGCAAGTTTGGCATCACCACACACTTTGTGAGGTTTTACCACTTGGATGTCATTATTCCCAGTGTAGCCCACAGCGTGCTTAGGGCTGGGACAGGGGAAAGTCACTAGACAGCGCGCCATGTGCCCAATACCCAGGCTACCGCATCTGGCAGGGTCAGATCTAGGTGGTCTGCCATGGGCTGTTTTAGTATCCATTGGGGTCGGCTTGGGGCTTGATTATATTTCCTCATAGTATGTTGTACAGAAGTTGACTGGCTAAAAAGGAAAGTAACGTTATCACTATAACTACTGTTCCCTGAAGGAGGGAAACGAGGTACAACACCTGTTTGGCCCTGCACCGCCCGTTCCTGGGCTCAATGAAGAGCGGTATTAAATTGAAGGAATGAATCCGAGCGTCGTGCTTATCACCTGTGGAAGGCGTGACTTCCCGCAAGGCTTGGACTTCATTGGCCTCGTTAGGCGTGATTGTATATCTTTCAACTGAAGTTACGAGAGTGCAACTTCCCATAGTATGTTGTACCTCGTTTTCCTCCTTCAGGGAAAAGTAATTATAGTCATAACGTTACATTCTAATGAGCTAATCTAATAATGCTTTCCCTGGACTGAATAGCCTGATCAGCCTTGACAAGATCAGATTATCAAAGTTGTCAGCTCTACACAGAATGCTCTATACATTAACTACATAGCTGCTTTAAAGTTTTTTATTTACCAGCTTCAAACAATCACTGACCTTCAGCAGATCAAAGTAAGGTCAAATATCTCTTTTATCAGAAGATTTATGAAAAGTGTTTCATTTAGACTGTAGGCTTATCCACACTCTTGATAAAGGTGCTTCAGCAATGATGTACTGTATACTATGAAGTGGGCCATAAATCAGCTCTTGTGCTGCAATCTTGTATACCAAGTATATCATTTGTCAATGAAATGCACTCTCAGCTGTGAACTTGAGTTGTCTTTAAGCTTTAATCTTTCCACAGTCATCAAACTTAATCACACTGAGTCAACTCAAGTTGTTAGAAAGTCTTTTTTTTGTGTAGTAGCAGACTCTTGTAAACTGAATAGTTGGGAATACCAAGGAATACCTTTGAATATCCCAAGAATTAGTAGAATTCTGATCCCATGAGGTCTAAACTGCCTCTGGGGGGGGAGTTCTCTGCTCTCTAGTGACCCTCCCTTCTCCCTGCTTCCTCTCTAACACGTAGCTACATCTGTGGCTCTCACCGCCTGTATCTAACAGAACATCTGTCAATTACAGTGCCTTCAGGAAGTAGTCAGACCCTTTGACTTTTTCCACATTTTGTTGTGTTACAGCCTGAATTTAAAATGGATTGAATTTAGATATTTTTATACTGGCCTACATACAATACCCCAAACAAATTAATTAAAAATGAAAAGCTGAAATGTCTAGAGTCAATTCAACCCCTTTCTTACGGCAAGCCAAAATAAGTTCAGGAGTAAAAATGTGCTTAACATGTCACATAATAAGTTGCATGGACTCACTCTGTGTGCAATAATAGTGTTTAACATGATTTTTAAATGACTACCTCTGTACCTCACACATACAATTGTCAGTAAGGTCCCTCAGTCGAGCAGTGAACTTCAACCACAGATTCAACCGCAAAGACCAGGGAGGTTTTCCAGGGCACCTATTGGTATAAATAAAAATGTATAATTATTGGTATGAATAAAAAAGCAGACATTGAATATCCCTTTGAGCTTGGTGAAGTTATTATTTACACTTTGGATGGTGTATCAATACACCAAGTCACTCCAAAGATACAGGCATCCTTCCTAACTCAGTTGGCGGAGAGGAAGGAAACCGCTCAGGGATTTCACCATGAAGCCAATGGTGACTTTAAAACAGTTACAATGGAGTTTAATGGCAGTGATAGGAAAAAACTCAGGATGGATCAACAGCATTGTAGTTACTCCAAAATACTAACCTACTGTAAATGACAGAGTGAAAAGAAGGAAGCTAGTACAGAATAAAAAAAATCCAAGACATGCATCCTGTTTGCAACAAGGCACTAAAATAATACTTCAAAAAATGTGGCAAAGCATTACCTTTTTGTCCTGAGTACAAAGTGTTATGTTTGGTGCAAATCCAATACAACACATTACTGAGTACCACTCTCCATATTTTTAAGCATAGTGGTGACTGCATCATGTTACGGGTATGCTTCTATTCCTTGTGGACTGGGGAGTTTTTCAGGATAACAAACAAACAGAATAGATCTCAGAACAGGCAAGAACCTATAGGAAAACCTGGTTCAGTCTGCTTTCCACCAGACACTGGGAGATCAATTCACTTTTCAGCACAACAATAACCTAAAACACAAGGCCAAATCTACAGCTGAGTGGATGTTCCTCAGTGGCTGAGTTACAGTACTGACTTAAATCTGCTTGAAAATCTATGGCAAGATTTGAAAATGGTTGCCTAGCACTGACCAACAACCAATTAGACAGAGCTTGAACAATTTTGAAAATAATGCGCAAATATTGTGCAATCCAAGTGTGCAAAGCTCTTAGAGACTTACCCAGAAAGACTCACAGTTGTAATCTCTGCCAAAGATGATACTAACATGTATTGACTCAAGGGTGTAAATACTTATGTAAATGAGATATTTCTGTTTTTCATTTTCAATAAATTAGCAAACATTTTTTAAAACTTTTTTTCACTTTGTCATTATGGGGTATTGTTTGTAGTTGTGTGAGAGAAAAAATTATATTTAATACATTTTTAATTCAGTCTGTAACACAACGAAATGTGGAATATGAATATTTTCTGAAGGCATGTGAGTAGAGTTACTATAGGTTCTCCAGTTGCTCCTGTTTAGTTATTTCACAATACTCAGGGATAGAAGTATATATAATCTGACGATGTTCCAGAATCTGTATTTCAGGGGTTAAAGTGGCAAGAAGGAGGGAGGAGGGGTAAAGATGAGAAAGGGGGGAGGATGAGAGGAGTGTGAAGGCTGTCGAGGGATTAATTAGGCTTTGGTCCTTTGTGAGAGCAAGGATCACTATGGGCTAGTTGTGAGGGTAATGATTGGTGTCAGTGTGGGACAGGGATTACACTGTGTTTCTCTACGACTGAGATATTACTCCTTCGTACGAGCTGACCTTCCCCTAATCCACTACTGCTATTGTAAAACAGGGACAGCCCCCATCCACACTCATGTCCTCAAAACTTACTCCTTAACAATACCCCAAAACCGATGACTAGCTCCATGGCTGGCAATTTCACTGAGCTTTGTGTTTCTGTCTTTAGCTGTAAGGGATAGATTGTGCTTGCTTGCTGCAGAGTGATAATTCCCCCCATTCTTGTCCAAATGCTGTATCAATCTTTTATATATAATAACAGTATTCAGGTCTGCCGTCCTTGGGGACAGAAACAGAACCTTGCTCCATAGAATGCGGGCAAACAGCTGGCGGCTGTGTAATTGAGAGTTAAGCCTCGTTTATACCTGGTTCTAACTTGAGTCCTTTGTCCTGATTGTGTCCACATTTTTAGACAGGCTGGGACAATCAAAATACACATTGTGATCAGATCATCCTGCCCACTTCCAGAGTTAGTCAGACACTCATTGTGTCTGGATATCTTACAAGTGTAGTCAGATCTGGACAATGAAACCATTTAAATAATACTTTTTCTGCCCCCTTAAATAATTGACAGGTGACCACATTGACTGATTACATCACTATGTGTCTTACATTAAATACATAAGTAATATTTTGAATGAACAGCTTTGAAATAATTTGCATGAAGGAAGGGACTGGATAATCTGTTGGATAACAAACATATTTTAATACCATGTGTAGCCACATTTCTGGAAATATGGGCACAATCAGAATGTAGACAAGATCAGGACAAAGGACCCATGTTAGCACCAGGTATAAACGGGGCTATAGAAAGGTCACCTTGACTCTGTGGGAATCTACAAATGGGAAAGTTGAAATCAGAGGAGGATTTTGAAGGGTGGAAAACAACATTTAACGGAGAAAATGCAATGGGACATGAAAAACACATTTATTTATTTAAATCTGTAAATGTCCTGATGGAACAGAGGTCGCAGAAACCTTGATTTGCTTCAGGGACTCATTGCTATCATGAGACTCATACCACTCAAAGTTGTCAGAACTATTATTCCACTGTAAACGATGAGCAAAACAAGAATAGTCAGCATTACAAAAGACATGCCTGTTCCCTGAGGCCCTCTGTAACTAAGTGTCCACACTGGGGGGGTGTTGGACGGGGACTGGGAGTGGTGTAGGCTGTTGGAGTGGTGTAGA
Source organism: Brachymystax lenok tsinlingensis (assembly GCA_030435695.1). Lineage (NCBI taxonomy): Eukaryota > Metazoa > Chordata > Actinopteri > Salmoniformes > Salmonidae > Brachymystax > Brachymystax lenok. Next base: position 23,776,897 of record CM059817.1, read on the forward strand.
GCACCTCAGGAGACAGGATCACACTGACAATCTGGCAGAAGCAAACCAAATCAAATCAAATGTTATTTGTCACATACACATGGTTAGCAGATGTTAATGCGAGTGTAGCAAAATGCTTGTGCTTCTAGTTCTGACCATGCAGTAGTATCTAACAAGTAATCTAACAATTTCACAACAACTACCTTATACACACAAGTATAAAGGAATGAATACGGGTATGTACATATAAATATATGGATGAGTGATGGCTGAACTGCATAGGTAAGATGCAGTAGATGGTATAGAGTACAGTATATACATATGAGATGAGTAATGTAGGATATGTAAACATTATATAAAGTGGCATTGTTTAAAGTGGCTAGTGATACATTTATTACATCCAATTTTTAATTATTAAAGTGACCAGAGATTTGAGTCAGTATGTTGGCAGCAGCCACTCAAAGTTAGTGATGGCTGTTTAACAGTCTGATGGCCTTGAGATAGAAGCTGTTTTTCAGTCTCTCAGTCCCAGCTTTGATGCACCTGTACTGACCTCGCCTTCTGTAAGATAGCGGGGTGAACAGGCAGTGGCTCGGGTGGTTGTTGTCCTTGATGATCTTTTTGGCCTTCCTGTGACATTGGGTGGTGTAGGTGTCCTGGCGGGCAGGTAGTTTACCCCCGGTGATGCGTTGTGCAGATCTCACTACCCTCTGGAGAGCCTTACGGTTGTGGGCGGAGCAGTTGCCGTACCAGGCGGTGATTCAGCCCGACAGGATACTCTCGATTGTGCATCTGTAAAAGTTTATGAGTGTTTTTGGTGACAAGCCAAATTTCTTCAGCCTCCTGAGGTTGAAGAGGCGCTGTTGCGCCTTCTTCACCACGCTGTCTGTGTGGGTGGACAATTTCAGTTTGTCTGTGATGTGTACGGCGAGGAACTTAAAACCTTCCACCTTCTCCACTACTGTCCTGTCGATGTGGATAGGGGGGTGCTCCCTCTGCTGTTTCCTGAAGTCCACGATCATCTCCTCTGTTTTGTTGACGTTGAGTTATTTTCCTGACACCACACTCCGAGGGCCCTTCCTGACACCCACACCTCCTCCCTGTAGGCCGTCTCGTTGTTGTTGGTAATCAAGCCTACCACCGTAGTGTCGTCTGCAAACTTGATGATTGAGTTGGAGGCGTGCTTGGCCACGCAGTCATGGGTGAACAGGGAGTACAGGAGAGGGCTGAGAACGCATCCTTGTGGGGCCCCAGTGTTGAGGATCAGCGGGGTGGAGATGTTGTTTCCTACCCTTACCGCCTGAAGGAGGCCCATCAGGAAGTCCAGGTCCCAGTTGCACAGGGCGTGGTCGAGACCCAGGGTCTCGAGCTTAATGACGAGTTTGGAGGGTACTATGGTGTTAAATGCTGAGCTTTAGTCGATGAACAGCATTCTTACATAGGTATTCCTCTTGTCCAGATGGGTTTGGGCAGTGTGCAGTGTGATTGCGTCGTCTGTGGACCTAGTAGGACGGAAAGCAAATTGGAGTGGGTCTAGGGTGTCAGGTAGGATGGAGGTGATATGATCCTTGACTAGTCTCTCAAAGCACTTCATGATGACGGAAGTGAGTGCTACGGGGCGATAGTCATTTAGCTCAGTTACCTTAGCATTCTTGGGAACAGGAACAATGGTGGCCCTCTTGAAGTATGTGGGAACAGCAGAATGGGATAAGGATTGATTGAATATGTCCGTTAACGCACCAGCCAGCTGGTCTGAGCATGCTCTGAGGACGCGGCCAGGGATGCCATCTGGCAGCCTTGCGAGGTTTAACACGTTTAAATGTTTTACTCACGTTGGCTGCGGTAAAGGAGAGCCTGCAGGTTTTGGTAGCGGCAGGTTTTGGCACTGTATTGTCATCAAACCAGGGGCTCAGACTTAGCTAGCTAGGGGAGACCTGCTGGTTCACACACACAGTGAGAAAGAGAAACATACATGTGTGGGCATTACACAACCCATGCCCAGAGTCACAACATGATAATAACCAATATAATCTGGCAACATATTTATTGTTGAACAGAAAACACAAGTAGATGCTTTTTTTGTCAATTATTATCTACAGATGTCATTAGACATGTACATTTTTGTCTCCAAAATGTATACAATATGATTAAATGTGAGTTGTCTTTATTAGTTGATATATGGTGTCTGTATGGCTTAGGTAGGAGCTGACTTAAATGAGCAGCTGCTGTCTGTGGAGGAAGAGGGGAACAGAACCCTGAGTATAATCCTCATATACAATTCAAAAAGAGCATGTTTGAGCCCCCAAGCCTCCCAGCTGGGTCTGAGTCAGAGAGAGGGAGAGAGAGGGATGGAGATAGAGAGGTAGAGAGAGCAGGAGAGAGAGAGAGATGCAGAGAGAAAGAAAGAAGGGGAAAATGGTGGAGAGAGAGAGAGAGAGAGAGAGAGAGAGAGAGAGAGAGAGAGAGAGAGAGAGAGAGAGAGAGAGAGAGAGAGAGAGGCAATGAGAAATAGAGTGAGAGAGAGATGTGAAAAGAGAAGGGAGGTGACAGCAGGGGGGCAAAGCAGAGAAATGGAGAACAGAATGAGTGAGGAAAACAATTAATAGAGGGAGACATTTCCCAAGCATTACTTGTCCTTGTGTGAAATGTGATTCTTGTCATTGACATGTCCCACTGGGCAGTGATTGACAGGCGTGACAGTACCTGTGAGGTAGAGGAAGGAGAGACAGGGTAAAAAACGACCAACAGGCATAGAGAGGCAAGCATCACAGCAATGTATGATCTGAAACATACATTTGTTCCTGTTTGAGTTAACAGTATGCTAGAAGATTTTTATTTAGATTTTATGAGGCATTGCCTTCTCCCTTATAGAATATCCTCCATCACACTCAGTCAGCTATAGAGTGAGAGGACAGAAGAAGAGTATTATATGGGTACAGTAGTGGATGTGAACACCATATAATTAGCTGTGCGGTATGCTGTAAGGGAACATATAAGGGTATAGGCTCTACGGCATGGAAACACATTACAGCTCCACAGCTCCACAGCAGAAGCAGGCTCCTTTTGAAGTGTTTGATATCAGCCCCATCAAAGACGTGGCCACAGGGTTGAGCCAGAGCTCGCTGAGAGAGGAGAAACGAGCAGAGAAAGGGAAACGGAAGGAGTAGAAGGGGAAGACAGGAAAAAGAGGACAGAACCCCTCTATCTGGTTCACAAACAACCACCACACTGTAAAACTAGGTGTTAAGTATCTGAACACTCCTAACTAAACAATTTTCTGCAACACTTTTGAAATGTGTCAGGGCATTTAGAATTTCAGTAAAAAGAGTGTTTAGATTGTAAACACCAGAACATGTTTATTCGCTGTAACACTTTTAAACACATGAAGACATTTGATCAGCACAAGGCATTTGGGTTTTAAACACTAAACACTTGGTGTGCCAAGCTTGTAGCATCATACCCAAGAAGACTGGAGGCTGTAATCGCTTCAAGGTGCTTCAACAAAGTACTGAGGAAAGGGTCTGAGTACTTATGTAAATGTGATATTTCATTTTTTTTTTATAAAAACCTGTTTTTGGTTTGTCATTATGGGGTATTGTGTGTAGATTGAGGAGGGGTAAAAACGATTTAATCAATTTTAGAGTAAGGCTGTAACGTAACAAAATGTGGAAAAAGTCAAGGGGTCTGAATACTTTCCGAATGCACTGTAGGTGTTCTCCTGGTTGGAAACTGACTGGAAAAAGCTGACTATCATGTCTAATCTTGCATTTTAAATGCCTGTGTTTAAGACACTTATTGTTAAATCGGAATGCCTAATGTTAAGTTTCAAACACTGATGTTTAGGTTATAAACAGGTCACATGGTTTTACAGTGCAGGGAGATGAGCTGTGTGTGTGTGTGTGTGTGTGTGTGTGTGTGTGTGTGTGTGTGTGTGTGTGTGTGTGTGTGTGTGTGTGTGTGTGTGTGTGTGTGTGTGTGTGTGTGTGTGTGTGTGTGTGTGTGTGTGTGTGTGTGTGTGTGTACGAGGTTGTGAATGTTAACTGATGTGTGTTCGTGCCTCCATCCTACTGCTAGCACATAAAGCCATAGGGGTCTGAATGATCTAAGAAACAGAAGGCTGTCAATATGAACAGAGACAAACCTTTGATCTTCATTGAATATACAATTGATAACACGAACGACAATAACAAGAAAGTTATTGCTATGTAAATGTAATATTCGTCATCAACGATCCATATGTAACATACTGAATCCAGTACATGAGTAGACCACCATCTCAGCTTCATGAAAAACATTCACTTTTATTTAGACAACAGAGGTACATTATATTTAAAAAATTAACCCCAGAAGTCCACGTGTTTGTTTATACAGTATAGCCTTACAGTTCAGCATGGTTCTAGAGTAACCTCAGCGATGTGTGATTCTGTTGGCTTATCCACACATTCACGCCTCATCTCAGAGGAGCTGCCTGCCTGCGTTCAGACTGTGGGAGCTTTGCATCCAGCCGCCAGACAACCAGTCAGCCAGACAACCAGCCAGACAGACAACCAGCCAGACAACCAGCAAGTCAGACAACCAGCCAGATAGCCAGCCATCAACCATTACCCATACAGGATTACTGTACTGTCTGTGGAACACCTGGAGAGGGGGGCACTGTGTGATAACCGTGTCAATGAATTAGGGGGTTGCACATTGGAAATGTGTTAGTGCATCTCCAGACCCCATCCCTTGATAACTGCTTTAAAATCCACTTTTATGTGACACTGGCCATGATGCCAGAATGAGATGAAATGAGAACCCCTGAGTTAAAGCTGTCAGGTCCTCTTAAGGAAATAGCGGCTTATGTAATACCAGAGTAAGGTTTAAGTCATCCAGCCATCTGTCATAGATTCTACAATACCCCCCCATTTAATAAAACATCTCACTCAGACGGAGCAAGCTCTCTCACTTCTCTCGCTCCTCTCTCTCTTTCTCTTTCTCTCTTCCTCTCTCCCCTGGTTTTCTCTCTCTCTCCTGATTTCTCTCTCTCTCCATCTCTCTGTCCCCCTGATTTGCTGCCCACTCACTCTCTCTTTCTCTCTCACTCCTCTCCTTCTCCCTCTCCCTCTCTCTCACTCCTTCTCTCCTTCTCCCTCTCCCTCTCTCTCACTCCTTCTCCCTCTCCCTCTCTCTCTCATTCTCCTTCTCTCTCTTGATTTCTCCCTGTCTTATCACTATTGTCATGCTCAGTAAGACCGCTGTTGATGCTTCTGTGAGCATATTCATAAGACCTCACAAAAATAGAAATGGTTGTCAAGATGTCAAGCTTGGGAAATCGCACACAAAAACAAGCCCCTTATTTTCACACTTGCCATGCTCTGTATGAATGACTGTGCATATTCCGTGTGGGTGTTGAAAAAGCAACCATTAATTTAATGAGGCTCTGGCATTATTGTACAAAATGAGTCTACCCTGACCGCCAAATACCACAAATGTCATTATCTTCACTTGACTGTGAAGGTCAGCATGCCAATATGACAGTGTATGTGGGACACGTCTCCAGCATATCACTCCCCTTGCCTAAAAGGCAAACCATGTTATTAGAGACAGATCTCCCAGTAGCAGTAGCAAACAGTTGGGAAGGGGAGGAGAGGCAGTGCATGGGAAACGTACCAGGGTTTTATTTTCTACTCTGTAATCACCACCCACTGGATTCATTATGGGAAACCGTTCTGAGACAGCCTCTCTTTCTTCTGCTGCTACATCAGCTCCCATTCTCTTCCTGGATATATTATCTGCTGCATCTGCTGGGGAAAAAAGCTGACTGACATCTTTTAGCAATGGCTTTTCAATTAGAGAAATCCCACGGGTGTGACTGCCAGCTCGCAATGTAGCTAAAACCCAGCAATGAAAGGACAACATGCCATTAACATGATTTTCATCCCTCACAGCACAAAGTGATTATTTTGTGATTTCAAGCTAAAAAGTGCTACCAGAGCAGACAAGAATTGCCTTCTAGTGCTGAAGACCAACAGTGTTCACAGCCTTCTAGTGTTGAAGACCAACAGTGTTCACAGCCTTCTAGTGCTGAAGACCAACAGTGTTCACAGCCTTCTAGTGTTGAAGACCAACAGTGTTTACAGCCTTCTAGTGCTGAAGACCCAACAGTGTTTACAGCCTTCTAGTGCTGAAGACAAACAGTGTTTACAGCCTTCTAGTGCTGAAGACCAACAGTGTTCACAGCCTTCTAGTGCTGAAGACCAACAGTGTTTACAGCCTTCTAGTGCTGAAGAAAAACAGTGTTTACAGCCTTCTAGTGCTGAAGACCAACAGTGTTCACAGCCTTCTAGTGCTGAAGACAAACAGTGTTCACAGCCTTCTAGTGCTGAAGACCCAACAGTGTTTACAGCCTTCTAGTGCTGAAGACAAACAGTGTTTACAGCCTTCTAGTGTTGAAGACAAACAGTGTTTACAGCCTTCTAGTGCTGAAGACAAACAGTGTTTACAGCCTTCTCCACAATCTCTCCATCCCATTCTGAGTGTTGAGGAGATCTCACCATGAACTGAAATGAGCCCTACGCTAAATCATAAGAATAAGAAGTTAAGTACGTTGAAGTGGACTAGCCTAATGGACAGGAATGACTCTGTTGTTTAAGTCACTAACCAACTTCCCGATTGACCTCCTCCTCCCTGTGTTTTGGCTCAGTCCTTTCACCTCTAGATTTCCTCCCTTGATCGCCTCCTGATTCCATTCATTACTTTAGTGTGAGCGTCAGAATAGCAGAAGGAGATTATAATAAATTGCTGACACATGCAGATACGTTTAATAGTTTGCTAAGAGACCAAAAGGGTCCCTAGTTCATTATTATTATGCTCCAGTTTTCTCAGAAAGCACGGTTTGATGAACTAATTTCCTCAATTAAATATCAGCTCATGATACAGGCAATACAAGGGAGATATGTGTGATGTTGTTATAGGTGGGGCAAAGCAGGTATTATTCATCTGTGTATGAATATGAATCACTTAGCAGGTAACAGGCATCACCATCATCATACAAAATGTATCTTGGGAGTAACAATGCTGTTTTTAATCATTTACGGTGATTGTCATGATTGGCATAAACGCAATTCTTTAATCATCATTAATTCCTTTTTCATAGCATTTTAAGGAAGAAATCTTCAGAGGTTATCTAACTATCTAATCACTCAAAATTAATTTAATCCATGTCAATCATTGTTGAATGCACGGATGCATATATAAATATATTAGGAGCATGACTAATTTACTAAGAACATTGACCTTTCAAGTAGTTTGTGTTCATAAAATGCAATTCTCCTACTTTAGAGACAACAGAGACTCTCTTTATCAGTACTCCATCCAGAAACAACTTGGCTTCAGTACTGGAGCTCAACGTATTAACTGGAGAATTGGTTAAACTACATCTAAGGCCAGATCTAATCGTCTGAGATGCAGTGATCTAGATTCCCTGACCCAATGACCATTGGAGAGGAGCCACACTATCCATGGGAAAGTCTGAGAGAAATGAAAATAATTGGACAAACATTCAGGGGTTGAACAAACTTCAAACCGAAACTGGCCTTGTCATGGTTCTGCATCCTTGGTGCCAGACTGAGACTTTTGCTTGGAGAGAACTGAAATGAAGCTAAACGTAACCTGTTTCCTAAGATAACTCTAGACTTCCTAGACCTAAACCATAGGACTGTAGTGGTAGACACCTTTTTCTACTTTAACATTTCTTGTTGTTTTGTCTCTGCTTTTCTACAATCTCTTACATCATGGTGAGATGCCCTGGTCATAAGTGTGTCCCTGTTGTGGGTGTGCCAAACCTTGCAATCCCATGTACAAGTTCTTTAATGTTCATTTAATATTCAATAACTTTGTGTGGGACTGAAATGTTTCATAATTCATCTCACAGTGAGATGTAGATATAACCTTAACGTAATCTGGCATCCAGGGCGATATTTCCGCAATTTGTCGACTTTGATCGTGTTTTCTCAACCCTTTATCACGCAATAAAGTCAAGTGAGATCAGACCCCAAAAATAATCATGCTAAAAGTGATTTATTGTGGAAGGACAAACTCATTTACTAATGCACATTTTCAAGACACCATTGCGTTATTAGTAGCTTAATACTTTATGTGTGGCCATGAAGACTTCCTAAATACTGTGCTTCCCAGTCCTGAGCCTCCCCAGTTGAAGTGTTGTGTTCTCCTGCATTAGGTAGTCGTGTTAAATCAGTAATAACCCTGTCAGATTAATGTGTGTTTCAAATCAATATGACAAGCTTGATGTCTCCTCCTGTACGTTTGGGTTGAGGTTTTGGCACAAGAAGAACTAAAGCAACCCTCAACATCATTTCCTAAAACTCATGTGTCTCTCAAATTTACAGGCCTAAATTAATTACTAAAAAAGTTGCAATTTTACACTCTTACACTGAAGCAGAACAACCTACTTACGTACAGGTACTTACTGCTGAACGGTATGTGATAACATTCAACTATCAACTTTTGACTATTTAGAAAAGTCTACATTTAATTCATTCAGAATCCCACAACTGGGGCTATCAGCATGTTTTAAATTCATGAAAGCATTGAAGTGTGAGCCAGAACACTCCTCCATAGGAGTTCATTCTAGCTTAAATAGACAAAATGTACAAAGAGGGAAGTGTCCTGGCATACCCTTGAACTATCAGTGTTTGCTGGTAGTTAAACACACTCTCTGTACTCACCAGTCAACATTTAATCATCAAGCTCATTAAATTCAGGGTTTTTAATGTTTCATGTTTTTAATGTTTCCCTTCACATGATGGGAATGTGAGAGTGGATTGTGAAGCATATCAGACAACAGATATTACAAATGGACCATAGGCTGTTGTGTGCAGCCCAATTCTACGTACAGTACACTCTTAAAAAGGTGCTATCTAGAGCCTAAAAGGATTCTTCAGCTGTCACCATAGGAGAACCATTTGAAGAACCCTTTTTGGTTCCAGGTAGAACCCTTTTGAGTTCCATGTAGAACACTTTCCACAGAGGGTTCTACATGGAACCAAAAAAGGTTATCTTATGGGGACAGCCGAATAACCCTTTTGGATCCATTTTTTCTAAGAGTGTAGAAGGCACCTCTATACAATATTTTATTAAACCGTGTTTGTCCTATAAAGGTATGAAATTACCTCACAAACCCTTTTGATATTAAACATGTTTCCTCCGCTGAGTTGACTGGTTTATTTGACTTCATATAGTAATAGTGTTGTATTTCCCACCACTTCAATGATGATTTTCCAATGCATGTATAGATTAATTAGAGGTAGTTGAAGGAAGGTTAAACAACTGACAGCCAGCTATGCAGGAGAAGCATAAAAAAGCAACCCAACCATTGGAGTCGCAACCATACGTAAGGGTTTCCATGGTAACAATGTGGAAAATGGGATGTTACAGAAGCATCTTGTACAGAAGGATTTGCAGCACAGTGTGATGTGTCTCTTGTGTTCTTGGGTGAAGAAATGTACATCTTTGAATGCAGTGTGCCTTTGGCTACAATGTGACAACATCAGATTCTGTTTGACACCTCTAGTTTGTTATGGGGTTGAGAGTAAACCACCTCATGAAGCTTTATGTTCTAGATTCAATGTGTCACAGTGATTTGGAGCAGTAGCTCTTCTGGATTTAAAATGGAACTGACAGCTTTTTAGCAACATGAAATCTTATTAAAATCTGTTCATATACATCCCCAGGGAGAATATGAAACTTTACATTTTCTGACAAGCGAGCACATTTTTATAAATTCATGGAATGTTTTGGAATGACGTATAGTAAGCAATTTGTGAAAATTCTGCCAAATAAATAGCTAGCTACATAAATAAATATGCTAGCCCAGGGGGGTCAAAATCAATCAGCGCACGGGCCATATTGAAAAAACAACAAATTCGCAGGACAGACATATTTTTATGTGCAACTGCGACCCAAACTGGACATTGTTCTGTTAGAAAAAATATGGCCCTTTATAATGCCCACTGATGTACATAGGATGCTGTATGCAGTATTTTAACATATTAAAACGAAAGAAGAGATAAATAGTATTTGCTGCTTTGCTTGCAGATGTGCATAATATGCTGTGACCCTAATCAAAGGTATTTAATAACTCCAAATAAGACAAATTTTGCTATAGGTGTCACGATCTTCAAACGGGACAGACCAAGGAGCATCGAGGCATCCAGTATACATGTTTATTTAAAGAACGAAAACTCACGTAACTGGGCAAAATAACAAAATTAACGAAGATCATGACGTTGACACATAACTGAACAAAACAAACACAGCTATGACCAAACAATAACCCACAAACCTAAAGTGAAACCTACAAACATATATATGGTTCCCAATTAGAGACAACGACACACAGCTGCCTCTAATTGGGAACCATTACCCCAACATAGAAATATATAATCTAGAACAGAAAACCCTACACCAAAAACAAAACCAAAACACTCCAGCCTGTCATCTCAGGCCTGGACGTGACAGTACCCCCCCCCAAAGGCGCAGACTCCGACTGGGGACCCTCACTGGCACTCTGGTGCGGGGAGCAGGAACCGGCCGAACTGGGCTCGTGACGCGCACTCTGGTGCGGGGAGCAGGAACCGGCCGAACTGGGCTCGTGACGCGCACTCTGGTGCGGGGAGCAGGAACCGGCCGTACTGGGCTCGTGACGCGCACTCTGGTGCGGGGAGCAGGAACCGGCCGTACTGGGCTCGTGACGCGCACTCTGGTGCGGGGAGCAGGAACCGGCCGTACTGGGCTCGTAACGCGCACTCTGGTGCGGGGAGCAGGGACTGGACGTGCTGGACTCTCTAAGCGCACAGGGGGCCCGGTGCACGGAGCCGGAACAGGACGTGCCGGGCTCTCAATGCACACAGGGGGCCTGATGCGTGGAGCCCGCACCATGTGCCCCCCCCAAGAAATTTTTGGGGCTGCTGTGGCCACGAACCCCCCAGGAGCTCCCGCCAAGGAAAGGCCTCCCAATCCGCCTTGATCTCCGCCATGGTCAAGAACCCCCTCTCCTTCTTGCCATGCTGCTTGGTCTCTTGGTGGTGGGTAATTCTGTCACGATCTTCAAACAGGACAGACCAAGGCGCAGCGAGGCATCCAGTATACATGTTTATTTAAAGAACGAAAACTCACGTAACTGGGCAAAATAACAACATTAACGACAATCATGCCGTTGACACAAAACAAACACAGCTATGACCAAACAATAACCCACAAACCTAAAGTGAAACCTACAAACATATATATGGTTCCCAATTAGAGACAACGACACACAGCTGCCTCTAATTGGGAACCATTACCCCAACATAGAAATATATAATCTAGAACAGAAAAACCCTACACCAAAAACAAAAACAAAACACTCCAGCCTGTCATCTCAGGCCTGGACGTGACAATAGGTTTTTGTAACATATACAGTTGAAGTCGGAAGTTTACATACACCTTAGCTAAATGCATTTAAACTCAGATTTTCACAATTCCTGACATTTAATCATAGTAAGAATATTCCCTGTCATAGGTCAGTTAGGATCACCACTTTATTTTAAGAATGTGAAATGTCAGAATAATAGTAGAGAGAATGATTTATTTCAGCTTTTATTTCTTTCATCACATTCCCAGTGGGTCAGAAGTGTACATACACTCAATTAGTATTTGACAGCATTGCCTTTAAACTGTTTAACTTGGGTCAAACATTTCGGGTAGCCTTCCACAAGCTTCCCACAATAAGTTGAGTGAATGTTGGCCCATTCCTCCTGACAGAGCTGGTGTAACAGAATCAGGTTTGTAGGCCTCCTTGCTCGCACATGCTTTTTCAGTTCTGCCCACACATTTTCTATAGGATTGAGGTCAGGGATTTGTGATGGCCACTCCAATACCTTGACTTTGTTGTCCTTAAGTCATTTTGCCACAACTTTGGAAGTATGCTTGGGGTCATTGTCCATTTGGAAGACCCATTTGCGACCAAGCTTTAACTTCCTGACTGATGTCTTGAGATGTTGCTTCAATATATCCACATAATTTTCCTTCCTCAATATGCCATATATTTTGTGAAGTGCACTAGTCCCTCCTGCAGCAAAGCACCCCCACAACATGATGCTGCCACCCCCGTGCTTCACAGTTGGGATGGTGTTCTTCGGCTTACAAGCCTCCCCTTTTTTCCATCAAACATAACGATGGTCATTATGGCCAAACAGTTCTATTTTTGTTTCATCAGACCAGAGGACATAAATCCAAAAAGTACGATCTTTGTCCCCATGTGCAGTTGCAAACCGTAGTCTGGCTTTTTTATTGCAGTTTTGGAACAGTGGCTTCTTCCTTGCTGAGTGGCCTTTCAGGTTATGTTGATATTGTACTCGTTTTACTGTGGATATAGATACTTTTGTACCTGTTTCCTCCAGCATATTCACAAGGTCCTTTGCTGTTGTTCTGGGATTGATTTGCACTTTTCGCACCACAGTACGTTCATCTCTAGGAGACAGAACGCGTCTCCTTCCTGAGCGGTATGACGGCTGCATGGTCCCATGGTGTTTATACTTGTGTACTACTGTTTGTACAGATGAGCGTGGTACCTTCAGGTGTTTGGAAATTGCTCCCAAGGATGAACCAGACTTGTGGAGGTCTACAATCTTTTTTCTGAGGTCTTGACTGATTTCTTTTGATTTTCCCATGATGTCAAGCAAAGAGGCACTGAGTTTGAAGGTAGGCCTTGAAACACATCCACAGGTACACTTCCAATTGACTCCAAATAGCCTATCAGAAGCTTCTAAAGCCATGACACCATTTTCTGGAATTTTCCAAGCTGTTTAAAGGCACAGTCAACTTAGTGTATGTAAACCTCTGAACCACTGGAATTGTGATACAGTGAGTTATAAGTGAAATAATCTGTCTGTAAACAATTGTTGGAAATATTACTTGTGTCATGCACAAAGTAGATGTCCTAACCAACTTGCCAAAACTATTGTTTGTTAACAAGAAATGTGTGGAGTGGGTTAAAAACAAGTTTTAATGACTCCAACCTAAGTGTATATAAACTTCCGACTTCAACTGTAAACTTAAAACAAGTTTTTTAATTGTTTTTCACTGCATGGATCACTGGTGTGGTTGAATGCAGCATTGCTGTATGGTGCACTCAAAATGTTTTGTAGTTGAGTAGCCAGCTGCTACTGCTCAAATATTGCTGTAATAAGCCTGTATGTTTCTCTTTTTCATGGTGTTTTGTTGCAGGTTATGTTTTTTGGTTATTCATTGTCAAGATTTAAAAACCGAAGCCAGACTGCAACATTTTAGTAGTGTAGCTAGAACTGTGGCATGTGTCTGTACACTTTCCCTCTGCTGCACACTGTAAACAAGACACACGAAAGCAGTGCAATTGAAGAACGAAGCGCAATTGAAGTTGAATTCATCAATGCAAAATCATCAGGTTGTAATTTCATAAAGTAGATGACTCAACTGTTGACTTATTTACACTCGCTTGTGTAACCTATTCGGCCCACGGGCCTTGTGTTTGGCACATGTGCGCTAGCCTATTAGCTACATTATGACTGACTTCTTGCCCTTGCTAGTATGATTGGATTGGCATTCCCAGCCTTAGTTACAGTCATCCATTTTTTTTTTATATTGAGTCATTGAAACTGAAACAGTGCTTCCCGAATGGGTGGAGACAGCAAACAATGTACCAGGCCAGCTTTGATTTACAACCTGATAGCAATATTTTTTGTGACTACCAAGAAAAATATTGGTAAATTATATTAATCATGCATTGAACTGCATCCATCTATTCTGTCAGCAATGTATTACTGTACGTCATGGAACGTTGAGTCAAATAGAACCTATTTTTAAAACAAACCTCTTATAAAGTTGGTTTTGAAGCATAAACTGGCAGTTTTATATGTTTTACTGATATTGTGATTGTCTGTTTGTTTCATATCTGCAAAGTAGTTAAAACGCTGTCAGATCCACTTTAAATAAGCTGTAAGTTCAAAGTAGTTAAAACGTTGTCAGATCCACTTTAAATACGCTGTAAGTTCAAAGTAGTTAAAACGTTGTCAGATCCACTTTAAATACGCTGTAAGTTCAAAGTAGGTAAAACACTGTCAGATCCACTTTAAACAAGCTGTAAGTTCAAAATAGTGGATAGTTTGTTTGACTTCTGATCAACCCCCTTTGTATTTTTTTCAAAACACTTATATAACCAGTGGCCATAGCCATCTACATGTATGAAATATTTACTGTACTACTGCACCATATATTGGTCATTATAAACTGGGTGGTTCGAGCCATGAATGCTGATTGGCTGACAGCCGTGATATATCAGACCGTATACCACAGGTATGACAAAACATTATTTGTACTGCTCTAATTATGTTGGTAACCAGTTTATAATAGCAATTAGGCACCTCGGGGGTTTGTGGTACAGTGGGGAAAAAAAGTATTTAGTCAGCCACCAATTGTGCAAGTTCTCTCACTTAAAAAGATGAGAGAGGCCTGTAATTTTCATCATAGGTACACTTCAACTATGACAGACAAAATGAGGAAAGAAATTCCAGAAAATCACATTGTAGGATTTTTTATGAATTTATTTGCAAATTATGGTGGAAAATAAGTATTTGGTCAATAACAAAAGTTTATCTCAATACTTTGTTATATACCCTTTGTTGGCAATGACAGAGGTCAAACGTTTTCTGTAAGTCTTCACAAGGTTTTCACACACTGTTGCTGGTATTTTGGCCCATTCCTCCATGCAGATCTCCTCTAGAGCAGTGATGTTTTGGGGCTGTCGCTGGGCAACACGGACTTTCAAATATTTTCTATGGGGTTGAGATCTGGAGACTGGCTAGGCCACTCCAGGACCTTGAAATGCTTCTTACGAAGCCACTCCTTCGTTGCCCGGGCGGTGTGTTTGGGATCATTGTCATGCTGAAAGACCCAGCCACGTTTCATCTTCAATGCCCTTGCTGATGGAAGGAGGTTTTCACTCAAAATCTCACGATACATGGCCCCATTCATTCTTTCCTTTACACGGATCAGTCGTCCTGGTCCCTTTGCAGAAAAACAGCCCCAAAGCATGATGTTTCCACCCCCATGCTTCACAGTAGGTATGGTGTTCTTTGGATGCAACTCAGCATTCTTTGTCCTCCAAACACGACGAGTTGAGTTTTTACCAAAAAGTTCTATTTTGGTTTCATCTGACCATATGACATTCTCCCAATCCTCATCTGGATCATCCAAATGCTCTCTAGCAAACTTTAGACGGGCCTGAACATGTACTGGCTTAAGCAGGGGACACGTCTGGCACTGCAGGATTTGAGTCCCTGGCGGCGTAGTGTGTTACTGATGGTAGGCTTTGTTACTTTGGTCCCAGCTCTCTGCAGGTCATTCACTAGGTCCCCCCGTGTGGTTCTGGGATTTTTGTTCACCGTTCTTGTGATCATTTTGACCCCACGGGGTGAGATCTTGCGTGGAGCCCCAGATCGAGGAAGATTATCAGTGGTCTTGTATGTCTTCCATTTCCTAATAATTGCTCCCACAGTTGATCTCTTCAAACCAAGCTGCTTACCTATTGCAGATTCAGTCTTCCCAACCTGGTGCAGGTCTACAATTTTGTTTCTGGTGTCCTTTGACAGCTCTTTGGTCTTGGCCATAGTGGAGTTTGGAGTGTGACTGTTTGAGGTTGTGGACAGGTGTCTTTTATACTGATAACAAGTTCAAACAGGTGCCATTAATACAGGTAATGAGTGGAGGACAGAGGAGCCTCTTAAAGAAGAAGTAACAGGTCTGTGAGAGCCAGAAATCTTGCTTGTTTGTATATGACCAAATACTTATTTTACACCATCATTTGCAAATAAATTCATTAAAAATCCTACAATGTGATTTTCTGGATTTCTTTTCCTCATTTTGTCTGTCATAGTTGAAGTGTACCTATGATGAAAATTACAGGTCTCTCTCATCTTTTTAAGTGAGAGAACTTGCACAATTGGTGGCTGACTAAATACTTTTTTTCCCCACTGTATATGGTCAATATACCACGGCTAAGGGCTGTATCCAGGCACTCCGCGTTGCGTCGTACGTAAGAACCTCCCTTAGCCTTGGTATATTGGCCATACACCACACCCCCTCGTGCCTTATTGCTTAATTATAGCCTACACTGGTATTCCCTATATTCTACAGGGTACAGTGGCTTTCGAAAGTATTCACCCCCTTCACATTTTTTTTTGTTGCCTTACGACCTGGAATTAAAATAGATTTTTGGGGGGGTTTGTATCATTTGATTTACACAACATTTTATTGCTTGTTTGTGAATGGGATTTTATGTGTAGGAATGTCATGATTCATGTTGTACCTCCTGTGTGTTGGGAGGACTCTGCATGGGGGACTCAGCCTGTACCAAGCCCCAGCTGACTGAGCCACACACACCATTGGGGTCCTGCTAATGTTCCATCAGTCAGTCACATGCTGTTTGAACATGTGCTACCTCTTTTCTCTGCTTTGCTCAGAGGTGCTGAGAACTTCTCATTGCAGCTTATGAAGAGTTTGCTCGTAGTTTGTTAAACAAATACTTAGAATGCCCATACAGTGGCTTGCGAAAGAATTCACCCCCCCTTGGCATTTTTCCTATTTTGTTGCCTTACAACCTGGAATTAAAATAGATTGTTTTGGGGTATGTACAGTGGGGCAAAAAAGTATTTAGTCAGCCACCAATTGTGCAAGTTCTCTCACTTAAAAAGATGAGAGAGGCCTGTAATTTTCATCATAGGTACACTTCAACTATGACAGACAAAATGAGGAAAAAATCCAGAAAATCACATTGTAGGATTTTTAATGAATTTATTTGCAAATTATGGTGGAAAATAAGTATTTGGTCACATACAAACAAGCAAGATTTCTGGCTCTCACAGACCTGTAACTTCTTCTTTAAGAGGCTCCTCTGTCCTCCACTCGTTACCTGTATTAATGGCACCTGTTTGAACTTGTTATCAGTATAAAGACACCTGTCCACAACCTCAAACAGTCACACTCCAAACTCCACTATTGCCAAGACCAAAGAGCTGTCAAAGGACACCAGAAACAAAATTGTAGACCTGCACCAGGTTGGGAAGACTGAATCTGCAATAGGTAAGCAGCTTGGTTTGAAGAAATCAACTGTGGGAGCAATTATTAGGAAATGGAAGACATACAAGACCACTGATAATCTTCCTCGATCTGGGGCTCCACGCAAGATCTCACCCCGTGGGGTCAAAATGATCACAAGAACGGTGAGCAAAAATCCCAGAACCACACGGGGGGACCTAGTGAATGACCTGCAGAGAGCTGGGACCAAAGTAACAAAGCCTACCATCAGCAAGGGCATTGAAGATGAAACGTGGCTGGGTCTTTCAGCATGACAATGATCCCAAACACACCGCCCGGGTAAGGAGTGGCCGTAAGAAGCATTTCAAGGTCCTGGAGTGGCCTAGCCAGCCTCCAGATCTCAACCCCATAGAAAATCTTTGGAGGGAGTTGAAAGTCCGTGTTGCCCAGCGACAGCCCCAAAACATCACTGCTCTAGAGGAGATCTGCATGGAGGAATGGGCCAAAATACCAGCAACAGTGTGTGAAAACCTTGTGAAGACTTACAGAAAACGTTTGACCTCTGTCATTGCCAACAAAGGGTATATAACAAAGTATTGAGATAAACTTTTGTTATTGACCAAATACTTATTTTCCACCATAATTTGCAAATAAATAAATAAAAAATCCTACAATGTGATTTTCTGGATTTCTTTTTCTCATTTCGTCTGTCATAGTTGAAGTGTACCTATGATGAAAATTACAGGCCTCTCTCATCTTTTTAAGTTGGAGAACTTGCACAATTGGTGGCTGACTAAATACTTTTTTGCCCCACTGTAATAATTTAATATACACCACATGCCTACCACTTTGAAGATGCAAATATTTTTTATTGTGAAACAAACAAGAAATAAGACAAAAAAAACTGAAAACTTGAGCATGCATAACTATTCACCCCACAAAGCCAATACTTTATAGAGCCACCTTTTGCAGCTATTACAGCTGCAAGTCTCTTGGGGTATGTCTCTATAAGCTTGGCACAGCTAGCCACTGGGATGTTTTCCCATTCTTCAAGGCAAAACTGCTCCAGCTCCTTCAAGTTGGATGGGTTCCGCTGGTGTACAGCAATATTTAAGTAATACCACAGATTCTCAATTGGATTGAGGTCTGGGCTTTGACCATTCCAAGACATTTAAATGTTTCCCCTTAAACCACTCGAGTGTTGCTTTAGCAGTATGCTTAGGGTCATTGTCCTGCTGGAAGGTAAACCTACGTCCCAGTCTCAAATCTCTGGAAGACTGAAACAGGTTTCCCTCAAGAATTTCCCTGTATTTAGCGCTTCATTCCTTCAATTCTGACCAGTTTCCCAGGCCCTGCCAATGAAAAACATCCTAACAGCATGATGCTGCCAACACTATGCCTCACTGTGGGGATGGTGTTCTTGGGGTGATGAGCGGTGTTGAGTTTGCGCCAGACATAGCATTTTCCTTGATGACCAAAAAGCTAAAAAAAAATCTAATCTGACAAGAGTACCTTCTTCCATATGTTTGGGGAGTCTCCCACATGCCTTTTGACGAACACCAAATATGTTTGCTTATTTTTTTCTTTAAGCAATGGCTTTTTTCTGGCCACTCTTCCATAAAGCCCAGCTCTGTGGAGTGTACGGCTTACTGGTCCTATGGACAGATACTCCTATCTCCGCTGTGGAGCTTTGCAGCTCCTTCAGGGTTATTTTTGGTCTCTTTGTTGCCTCTCTGATTAATGCCCTCCTTGCCTGGTCCCTGAGTTTTGGTGGGCGGCCCTCTCTTGGCAGGTTTGTTGTGGTGCTCCGTGGGATGTTCAAAGTTTCTGATATTTTTTACAACCCAACCCTGATCTGTACTTCTCCACAACTTTGTCCCTGACCTGTTTGGAGAGCTCCTTGGTCTTCATGGTGCAGCTTGCTTGATGGTGCCCCTTGCTTAGTGGTGTTGCAGACTCTGGGGCCTTTCAGAACAGGTGTATATATACTGAGATCATGTGACAGATCATGTGACACTTAGATTGCACACAGGTGGACTTTATTTAACTAATTATGTGACTTCTGAAGGTAATTGGTTGCACCAGGTCTTATTTAGGGGCTTCATAGCAAAGAGGGTGAATACATATGCACACACCACTTTTCATTTTTTTTTATTTAAGAATTTTTTTAAACAAGTAATTTTTTTTTCACTTCATTTCACAAATTTTGACTATTTTGTGTATGTCCATTTCTTGAAATAAAAATAAAAATCAATTTAAATTTCAGGTTGTAATGCAACAAAATAGGAAAAACGCCAAGGGGGATGAAAACTTTTTCAAGGCACTGTATTTCTGCTCTTGATTATGTTACCGATTCTATCTTATGCCAAAATGTGGAGCATGTGGTTTGGATTGGTCAGGTGAGTAAGCATCAATAGACAGCTTACCTGTTGGCTCCTGGCTAGCAGGGTTTTCCAACTGTTCCTTCCAACACCATCTGCTGGTTTACTCTATCAGCACTGTGAGATGACGAACAACCAGGATTCAGCCATAGATACATTTGAAGCTAGTAAATGACATGTATTTATCATTTCTTATGCATCACTGTTCATAATTGGTTTGTTTTTAGTTGTCATTTTCTATACCAATACAGGTGATCCAAAAATACTTTGATGAACAGTATAATTCTGAGCTGTAGCATGCCAGTTACAAAATAGCCTATTTTCACCATGTACTATAGGCCTGCTATACCACTACCTTATGTTGTCGCTGCTAATATAGAAAGGCAGCCATTTAAAGGTAAAGCCGTTTAGCGTCAGTTTGAAACAGAACTGTGCCGTGGTGGAGGGCCTGCCTGGACGCTCAGGTCTATGCTGCCTCAGCAGCCTGTCTGACTCTGGAATGTGGAGGTGGAACGATGATTTCTATGGAAGCTTATTCAGCTGTAACAATCCAATGAGGAATTCCTTCTCAGGTGGTGATGGGAGTTGCAACTAGGACGTTTTAACCTACTTTCCCTCTTTGAAGCAGCACTGCTCTCCATAAAAATGGATGGAGCAGAAAATAGCGGCTTTTTCAGAACTTCTGAAAAATGACGCAATTGGTATAAAGGCTTGAATAACTCATGATGTGATAAAATAATGTGTATAAACAAGAACCACTGCACTACAGTCACTATGAGTGATGACATGTTGTTCATTGCACAATGGCCTTTATTTCAAAATGATTGTACAGTATGAAATCAGTTAGACTGCAGACTGAGTTAATGCCGTTTTAGGATTGTACTAGTGCAATAGCATATGTTTCACTCAATGGAAACAATGAGATATTGTATATTTAGATTAGGAGATCAACTAACTACAATCTACAGTGACAAGCTCAGAAACATAGGCAAATCGTTAAAGATAGCAAACTAATAAGCATAAAATGATTGCATATCTGTGGAATAATATAATTGCCTTACATACATATTGAGTCATGAAAATAAGCTTATGTTAATATGATAGGTTTATAGGATATTACTGTAATGAAAAGCTAGAAATGAAATTACATAAGATAATATAAAATACACAAGATTAAGAAACTAAAACAGGAGCACAGATGAATGCACAATTACAGAGGATATTACAGAAGCATTTTTCTCACCGCGCCTCAATAATAGCAAGTTTAACGAAGATGTCAATTATATGTTTGGGGTTGATGGAAAGTAGAACACCACAATTACAGAAAGCTTAGGGCAAGCTATTAAATATCCCTTTTTGCTCTTCTTTCTCTTTCTGGTATACTGTTATAATATCTTTGGCTTATGGTTGGAATGTAATAGCTAACTGTACAGTTGTCAGGTGTCGGCCCGTGGCTGCGTAGGTGTTGCACAATGACAGGTCATTCTGTGACTGGACCATGGCTAGTGTGGGTGTTGCACAATGACAGGTCATTCTGTGGCTGGACCATGGCTAGTGTAGGTGTTGCACAATGACAGGTCATTCTGTGGCTGGACCATGGCTAGTGTGGGTGTTGCACAATGACAGGTCATTCTGTGGCTGGACCATGGCTAGTGTAGGTGTTGCACAGTAATAGGTAACAGTGTTGCTGGGATTCTCTGCCTCTAACCCTATTACAGGGGCTGAGTCACTGGCTTCTGGTGCCGTGGCGGAGATCTTGTGGGCTATACTCGGCCTTGTCTCAGGATGGTAAGTTGGTGGTTGAAGATATCCCTCTAGTGGTGTGGGGGCTGTGCTTCGGCAGAGTGGGTGGGGTTATATCCTGCCTGTTTGGCCCTGTCCGGGGGTTTTCGTCGGACGGGGCCACAGTGTCTCCCGACCCCTCCTTTCTCAGCCCCCAGTATTTATGCTGCAGTAGTTTATGTGTCGGGGGGCTAGGGTCCGTCTGCTATATCTGGAGTATTTCTTCTCTTATCTGGTGTCCTGTGCGAATTTAAGTATGCTCTCTCTAATTATCTCTCTTTCTTTCTTTTTTTCTCTCTCTCTCTCTCTCTCTCTCTCTCTCTCTCTCTCTCTCTCTCTCTCTCTCTCTCTCTCTCTCTCTCGGAGGACCTGAGCATTAGGACCATTCCTCAAGGCTTACCTGGCCTGATGACTCCTTGTCCCGAGTCCACCTGGCCGTGCTGCTTCTCCAGTTTCAATTGTTCTGCCTGTTTTATGAACATTTTAAAATCTTGTCCATGTTCTGTTATAATCTGCACCCGGCACAGCCAGAAGAGGACTGCACCCCTCACAGCCTGGTTCCTCTCTAGGTTTCTTCCTAGGTTTTGGCCTTTCTAGGGAGTTTT
Source organism: Brachymystax lenok tsinlingensis (assembly GCA_030435695.1). Taxonomy (NCBI): domain Eukaryota; kingdom Metazoa; phylum Chordata; class Actinopteri; order Salmoniformes; family Salmonidae; genus Brachymystax; species Brachymystax lenok. Next base: position 23,798,756 of record CM059817.1, read on the forward strand.
TCCTAGCCACCGTGCTTTTACACCTGCATTGCTTGCTGTTTGGGGTTTTAGGCTGGGTTTCTGTACAGCACTCTGTGACATCAGCTGATGTAAGGGGGGCTTTATAAATCAATTTGATTGATTGATTGATTGTTGTTGGACGATGGCTGCAGTACACTCTTAGAAAAAATGGTGCTAAGTACAACTATGTAGGGTTCTTCTGTTTGTCCCCATAAGGAACTTTTTCCAGAGGGTTCTCCCTGTAAACCTTCATGCAGGTTTTTTCATTGAACCCCCTGTTTGGTTTTACCTGGAACCCTCTATGAAAGGTTCTGCCTACAACCCTCTATGAAAGGTTCTGCCTACAACCCTCAATGAAGGGTTCTACCAATAACCACGTTTATCATCTAAAGGTTCTTGCTGGAACCAACTTTGAAGGGTTCTACTGAGAATCCTTTTTATCTTTGGAGGGTTCTTCCTTGAACCCTCTACAAACGGTTCCACCAGCCTTATTAGCCTTCAAAATTGTATTATTTATGACAATACATTACAAATATCATAAGGCCTTTCTTTGAGAGTTTAACCCTAACACAGTGGTGTTAGGAAACTCCTGGCTTACAGGCCACACTTTAGGCCTGCAAGTCACATTATGCTGGCTTGCAAAGTGATGTTTAATTCCTATTGTAATCCAGCCAGAGTTAGGATATACAACAAGTGGAATTTTTTATCACCCTCAACCTGCATTTAAAATAACTGCCAGGGTAGTGAAGATTGAACACTGAGGCTACCTCAATCATATAAACTGGAACAACCATCTCAGTAACAGGTGAAATAAATACAACTACAAACAGATTGGATTAGGTTAGAAAACTGCATACTATTTATTTTTGTGTAGCATCAAATATATCAATCCATCAATGTACATGCAAAAACACAGATATTAAAACAAACAATACTGAAAATCACCCTGCAATAGAGCATGCTGGGAAATATTATATTTGATTCTATGTTTAACCCTTCTGGCCTTCCAAATAACCCCTCTTGTCTACCAAAGAATCATCAAAGAACCCTTTCTTCCAAAAACAGTTCTTATGCTGTTAAAAGATCTGCCTCACAAAGAACCCTTGTCTTCACAAAGAATCCTTTTGGAACCCTTTTTTCTAAGAGTGAGGGTGTTCTACAGAAATGGGTAATTGTGCTGTTGTTCGACCATAACTGAGTAGTAGGTGTTGTATAACAGGTAACTCCGTAGCAGGACCATGGCTAATGCAGGATGCTGGTGTAGAGTAAAGGTTGGTTTGGCTCTAGTCTTGGCAGCACAGAGTAAAGATTGGTGTGGCTCTAGTATAGGTATTGCAGCACATTGTAAGGGTTGGTGAGGCTTCAGTCTAGGCCCGGCAGCGCAGATTCTGGTCTTTGAGGCTATTAAGGGCTTTGTCGCGGTAACCTGCTGGGGCAACACACCTTAGGGACTCCAAAGGGGAGAGGTTGGCCTTGGTCTGGGACATCCAGCGCACCAGGTTGTTGATGTTGCAGTCACACGTCCAGGGGTTGTCATGGAGATACACCTCCTTCAGGCCTGGTATGAGGCAGAGCAGAATCACAGTCAGATTAGATGCTTATTGTGACAACATCTTTGACTTCTGCATAATCCAAATGAATATGACTTTGCATTACCAAATGTAACTTACAGGCCCAGTGCAGTCAGAAACTAACTTTTTCAGCGTTTTATATACTGGTAACACAATTATGGACACATTTGAGTAAGTGAAGGATACAAAGTATATTGAAAGAAGGTGCATCCACACAGGTGTGGTTCCTGAGTTAATTAAGCAATTAACATCCCATCATGCTTAGGGTCACGTATAAAAATGCTGGGCAGGCTATTATTTTGGCCATTATTTTGGCTACCATGGCTATGCCCCCATAGGATGACAATGCCCCCATCCACAAGGCACAAGTGGTAACTGAATGGTTTGATGAGCATGAAAACGATGTAAATCATATGCCATGGTCGTCTCAGTCACCAGATCTCAACCCAATTGAACACTTGGGAGATTGTGGAACAGCGCCTGAGACTGCATTTTCTACCACCATCAACAAAACACCAAATTATGGAATTTCTCGTGAAAAAATTGTGTTGCATCCCTCCAATATAGTTCTAGACACTTATACAATCAATGCCAAGGTGCATTGAAGCTGTTCTGACTCATAGCCCTATTAAGACACTTTATATTGGGGTTTCCTGTCACGCCCTGACCTGTAGGAGCCTGTTTATGTCTCTTTTTGGTTTGGTCAGGGTGTGATTTGGGGTGGGCATTCTATGTTCTAGTTTTTGTATTTCTTTGTTGTTGGCCGGATAGGGCTCTCAATCAGGGACAGCTGTCCATCGTTGTCTCTGATTGGGAGCCATACTTTAGTAGCCCTTTTTTCCCTCCTTTCCTGGTGGGAAGTTGACTCTGTTACTGTGTATGTGCCGTTGGTGCTACACCTATTGATCTTCGTGTTTGTTTTGAGTGAGTTGACTAATAAACATGTTTAACTCAACCCGACACGCTGCGCCTTGGTCCGTCACTGAAGATCGTTACATTTCCTTTATTTTGACAGTTGCCTGTTTATTTCCACACTATGAGGTTGGAATAATACTGTGAAATTGTGAAAATTATCATATTGCCCTTTTATTGTAAGAGCTGTTTCAGCCTGTTTTGGTGGGGTGGAGTTTTGGCCTTCCATGGTGGCATCACCAGGAGCTAAATGAGTTAATAGACCAATAAGAAAGAGTTCCAAACCTCTCTGCTAATAACAGCAAATGTTCAGTTTTCCCCTCCCCACTCAGACCACTTCCAGACAGTCTTAGCAAAATTCTTGCTTGAGAAGCTATTTTTGTTTCTTTTTGACCATTTTAATTTAAAACAATCACGGTAAGGTACTTTATTGTTACCCAGAAATGGTTTGATATTGAGATAAAAATGGCTGCATTGGACCTTCGTCTCTCTATGGTACGCATGAAGTACACAAATGACAGATCATATTTATTTCGCAAATATAATAAAAAAAGCATAGAATAGTTTGGTGAACAGTCAGTCTCTTACCAGACAGCTGGGTGAACATGTTTCCGTCCACAGTCTTCAGCCTGTTCCCACTGAGGGCCAGCTGAGAAAGCTTGGGTGTGTGTCTGAACAGGTCCTGGGGCAGCCTCTCCAGCTCGTTGTTCCTGAGGTAGAGCTCCTGCAGGTTGGATAGGCCCTCCAGAGTGGCTGAGGTCAGCGTGGACAGCAGGTTGTTATCCAGCACCAGCATCTCCAGGGAGGCCAGAGGCTTGAAGGCCCCAGCCGGGATGCTCTTTAGGCTGTTGTTGTCCAGATTGAGGAACAGCAGCTCCGTCAAGCCCACAAAGCCCTTGGTGGAGATTCTCTGGATGCGGTTGAGGGCCAGGTCCAGGACCTTGAGGGCGATCAAGGGCTTGAAGGCATTGGAAGGGAGGGCAGTCAGAGAGTTGAGAGGCAGGTCCAGGTCTGAGAGGTTCCTCATGCCTGTGAACATGTCTGGTTTGACACTGGAAATCTGGTTCTGGCCCAGCATGAGGAAGCGGAGGTTGAGCAGGTCCTGGAAGCCCTTCAGGGGGAGTTTGTTGATCTGATTCCCATACAGGTTGAGCAGCATCAGCCTCCGGGCTCCAGAGAAGGCCTGGGGGTGTATTGACTTGATGACGTTGCGTTCCAAGTTGATGCTTTCGATCTTGGGGATGGGTTTCAGAACGTTTGGCGGGAGGTCGACTATTCTGTTCTCGCCTGGGACATCGACCACAGAAATAGTATGAGAAAGAAATCACAACAGAAAATGGTAAGACCAGACTATTTCTTGTGGTTATGTCAATAAAAGAGCCTATCGATTCCGAGACAAACAGCTGGCACATACTTTAAAAAGTTTCTATTCAGTTTCAGGATATTGGCAAAACACCATCAGGGGGCATATTGATCACAAAGTTCTACATTTCAATGAGAGATTCAGTTTCAATCCTTTAGGCTATTTTCAACAAAGCTTGCGGGAAGGGGGTTTTCCCACAATTGCAAACAATTGACTCACCCATTTTAAGAATCCAGGAATCCGGGGGAAGTTTGGAGGGGAACTTCCTCATCCCCTTCTTGTGGCAGTTGACCTCTGACCTTTCAGGGCTGGTTTGCTTGGTGCATTTACAGACATCGGGACAATTCTCTACAGCCTCTGCCACCCAGAGCACCAGCCCCACTAAGCAGGCTACCAGTTGCATGCCTACTACCCCCACAGGGAAAAGAAAATATTCAGCACTTGCAGAGTGATTAAGTTTGAAGATTTAGTTTGTGTTGGAAGGATGATTAGAAATTCAATTTAAGATAATCCCATTTAAGTTAGATGAGACTTTTAAGAATTAACATCTTGCAGACACGCTCTAAAAAATATCCAAGTGCAGAGTGAACAGCTACATGCCTACAGTTTATGTTAGCTATAAGAGACCGATCAATATTTTCTCATCAGCACATACCTGAACAGTTGGTGCAACTTGTTGGAGTATAAACCTCTTCTTTAAGACGTCTACTTTGTTTTGCCTCTCAAAGTGAGTGTCAGATTTTCTTAAGCTGCCTGTTCTGCTGTCGTGTAACTACCTGCTAGTCAGAGTGAATTAGCCCAGACGTCTGCCCAGCAGCCAGCCTGTAAAACTACCAGCTCAGCACATCTGCAATGTCACAGTCCCTGGATAAAAATGGCATTCACAGATTATGGATGCGAGCCACCTCACACAAACGGAGAAGTCTCCGCCAAGTGAACTCCTCCATGCCCCAGAGGAGTGCATGGGGGTGTGTGAGAAAACATACAACCCAGTCACTATGTGCCAGTGCCAATGCGTTTGTATTTGTGTGCATGTTTGCATTTGTGCGTGGGTGGGTGTGTGTGTTTGAGAAGAGTCATGGGCCTAGCGTAAAGTGTGTTTGACTTGGCCTGGGTGCCAAGAGGAGTGATATACCAAATACGCACAGAGTGATGTCATGGAGCTTCTGGGGTGTCAAAGACAGAGAGAGGAGATGGTGGGTACCTCAGAAGGCATGGCTCCCTGTCACCCTGACAGGGAGCAACTCACCATCAATTGAATCAACTGTGTAGTACTAAGGCAAAAATCTAAACGTGCACCCGGGGGGACCAGGACCGAGTTTGGGAAACCCTGAGAGAGAGAGAGAGAGAGAGAGAGAGAGAGAGAGAGAGAGAGAGAGAGAGAGAGAGAAGGGGAGGCCAAGCTCCCTCAGTAGTGATGAGGGATTACAGAGACACATGTTAAGAATAGCTTCAGATTGACATGTCTGCTGAGTGAGACAATTTTATTGTATGATAAGGATGAAGCTCTTTTCAAGCCTGGCCAACAACAACACAAGCCATCTGTAGCAGCATAATTATTTTGTTATGACTGAAGGCTCAGATAAGCAGTCACACCACTCAGCTCTTCTTCACTGGAGGAGAGAGAAGCCCAGCTAACGCACTGTGTTTTGCAGAACACACAATAACTTTTACTGCAATATGATGTCATTCACAAACTCTACTCAACTCAATGTGGTGGGCTTGGCAATCACTTGGCATGGCTGAAATCAACCTGAAGTATCCCAATCACAGCCAATTGTGATAAAATGCTGTTTCTATCAAGTGGTCCTCTGTTCTAGTGCATGCTGGCAGGAGGAAGATGTTAACAGCCATGTGTAAGGTCTTCTAAAGGCGTAGATGTGAGAAGTCTCTATTGAATAAAAAGCTAGCTGTCTTTACATCCAATTAATGGAGTGGCATTGATTTCTCTCCCATTTATATGTTGCTCTAATAGTTAGCTCCATATAAAGTATCAAGTACTCTGACTGTATTTCTTCTCCACTGCACACTTGTAGGCTCTAATGCACACATAATAATGCCTTCCGTTTGGATACGCCCACACTTCAAACATCTCAGAAAATGATTGTTTTCACTGCTGGTTTCAGCTTGAGGGTTTAACCAACCAGATTTCACAATAGCAAGCTGGCCATTCTTAAAACGTTCTTCTTTGTCGTCTTGCTCATGACTTTGTCGCAGTGCCCTAAAGGTTCTGTTCAAGTTTTACTTTGTAAAATAAATCATTGTTTGTTCATGGTTTTACAATAGATTGCCCTAAACCCCTTTGTGTCTCTAAGGTAACGCCATCCTTCACACTATCTCTGAGAGAGCTCTGCTCTCTTACAAACTACAGTGAAAAGTGGTTTGTCACAAAATGCAATACATAATAAAGAACATTGTCTGAGCAACATGCTCCAAACCACTCTTCACTGTCAAACGCTTCATTTTATTTCACCTGACATGGCAGTAGGAGTCTGAGAGACCACAGGACTATTCTCACTATTTTCATGAAATATGCATTGTGCTAAAAGTGAGGTGTGACACATCTGAGTTCTTTATTGTTATAGTCTTCCTGTAGATGCTTGAAAGACCAAAGCTCTGGTTCTCCTATTAAAAGGCGTGAGGTAACTTTCCCAATGACAGCACTTTAGGTTCTCAGTAGACAGCTGTTGTGTCTAATGACAGTCACTTAAGCGTGGCAGCCCTTATTCCCTATGTACAACATTTAGATGGCTGAGAGAGTCAACCATTGTCTACTTAACAGAGAAATCAAGCGCTGCTATCACTAATGGATCTTCCTCGTTATCCTCCTTACCATTCTCACACTCAAGTTCAGGTTATCTTTCGCTTTCGTCCCCTGGATCTGACATATGACCCCTATTGAATACAATTACCATGGCAATATAAGCATCTGCAGCTCAGGAGTGATTGTGGCTCACTTGCATCATCTGGTGGTTAAGGGTATTATCACTATAACATTATAATAACAGTCACTCAGAACTGTCTTATACCCTACAGTATATATTGTTATTAGGGCCAGGTGTTTTTTGGGGGGGGGGATTTCTTTGCCCGGTATTTCCAGTATTATCCACTGGGTTTGCTGCAGGCAGAAAATACTAGGAAAGGCTCTTGAATTGGTACTAGCTGTCTCCAATCAATCATTCAATGCCTGGCAGTGGGTGAGTGTTTGGTGGGTGGATCACCTAAACCATACGAATCTTAAATCGCACAAAGCCTACTATTTGTAGATCAGCGATTCTGCACCTCACTTTGCTCAATCTGATCCTCTCCACATTGGCAGTGACTCAAATCCAATTTGTTTTGCAATTGCGTTTTAAATCTGTTCTTTTTCCTGCAGTCTGAACAGCCAAAAAGCACATGTAGTTGGATATTTCAAGTCGGATACAAATCTGATTCCTGACCATGTGACTTGTGTCTGAATGGTTAAATCTTCCGTCAAGTGGTCTTTAGACTGTTATTTGGCACATCTTGTGCTAGCTACTCTGTTGACAGTTTGACAAGAACATGTGGTAGCTAATTAGCGTGTTGTTAGCGTGTTGTTTACTAATAAATTAGTGAATGTGCTAGAAGGCTAAACAGCTAGCTAGTTGAGGATTTGTTTTGAAAGTTGGATCACCTTTGAGGCTTTAGAAGTGTTCTTACACCGATTTTGAACATTCAAAGCAACTGGGAAACGTCCATGGCAGGCATTGTTGTCACTTTAGCTTGCTACATAACTTCTGAGTGATAGGGAGCACCACCACCAATCATCCTACACCAGGGTTTCCCAAACTCGGTCCTGGGCACCCCAGGTGCACGTTTTGGATTTTGCCCTAGCACTACACAGCTGATTCAAATAACCATCAAGTTTTGATTATTTGAATCAACTGTGATGTGCTAGGGCAAAAAAACAAAATGTGCACCCAGGAGGGGCCCCAGGACCGAGTTTGGAAAACCCAGGCCTACACCATTGTGCATACAGCCATCATTACTCTGACAATTAGCATAGCCATGTCAGCAAATGACTGCTGTCTGAACACACACATATCCGATTTGGTCACTTGTAACGTGTTGTTTGGACAGTCAGTAGCCCTATTCCAAAGGATTTGAAAAACAAAACTGATCTGAGCATTAAGTCCTGCAGTGTGAACAAGGCTCAACAGACTCAATTCCTTATCATTGGAGGTTATAAAAATGGGGCAATAAGGACCGTTAAAGGGGAGAGACTATGAATCCAACCAGAAAATATAAACAATTCCAAATCTAAATAGGCTATGGCTTGAAAAAAGATACCCACCGAGTCGCTCTTTGTAGACAACAATATACAAGAAATGCAGTTTAGCATTTAGATGATAAATGGAGACAGGTTAGACAGCCATCTGAAATAAATACAAAAACACATTATGCTGTCTTAGAAGAATGCTTCTACCTTAGAAGGTTGCGGAAACTATAGCTTCCGCTATGTCTCGTCTTTACATAACAAGACATCAACCAACAAAAATATTTCACAACGTATTCGTTATCTGTTCTTAAGATATGGGTATGATAGGCCTTTTTATATCAGAAAATGTATCTGTTCTTAAGATATGGGTATGATAGGCCTTTTTATATCAGAAAATGTAGAGGGAAATGTATACTATTTTCAGAACATAAATGCCTACTCGCCTATCTTCATTTTCTATAGAAAAACCAAAGCAACAACTTCTTCAACTCTGTTAAAACCGCAGTATTTGGAGAGATACGCTTCTCCGCCTCCATAAAGCGCGCGTAAAAGCGCAGGTACATGGAATGATAATCTGAGACTGTTGAATAACTCAATGCCTGTAAATGCACTGTATCAACCAGAACAACTTTAACGTCTTCACCCAGCTCTCATACAAAATGAAGAATAGTCTATTGGTCTTGTGTGTCACTGGATTCGTCCGTTATTATGGAGATACTTTTAGTTTTTTTTTTTACCAGACTGTGCCTCAGTTATTTTAAGGAATGCGCGCATTTTGGGATGTCAATTTTTCGAGAGGTGTTGTTGGCACTTGCAAAAGCCATATCCTCAGCATTTACGTTTTTACATGTATTTCTATAGCGAATGAAAATCTATACTTTGTTTATAAATAGACTACATTTTCTTAGATAAAATGCCTATTATACCCATATAATGTTGATAAAGACAATAAGTTAAATATTTGTGTTGATAATGTCCTTAAAATAAATATTTCATTTGAAGTCAATCCACATGGTTGGGAATTTATTTAGGACTAATTAGATAATTATGTTAGATGATCATGGAATGCACGAGTGACAATTAATTCACATGTGGTGTGAGAAGGTGCTATATATCGGCCTCTTGAGGTCGGATAATCAAGACGCAGGGTAACAAATATATATATATATATGTTTTAAATCGCCTGGTCCTACCTATAATTCCCTCGTAGAGAACTGTATTCTTGACCTTGCTTGGATTAAGCTTCCTGCTGTTAATAGAGACATAGCTGGTTGTTTAAATATTTCTGACCCTGCTCAGTAGCAGAAGCCTGTTTGGCGTGTGGAGTGAATTTAGAGGACTCGCAGTTTATGGTCGAATAGAAAGGGATTTTAACTGGATTCTTAAACTGCCTTTTTTCTGTTTCTCTCTCTCCATCTCTCTATCTCTCACTTTCTATTTTTTTCTCTCGTCATCATCTGAGCATATTCTAACACAATCTATGCTTTTATAAGAATGGCTTAAAACAGGCCACTTCCAAACATTGTACTAGGTCAGGAGTAATGTACTAGGTCAGGCGTAATGTAACGCTCAATTGTCAATTACTTCAACAGGGAGGTGGTCTAGATTAATTGAAACCTGATTTGGGTGACTTGAAACAAACAGACTACAAAGACACATTCGCCACTAAACCCTGAAATATTCATTATTTCAACACTTTAATCTATCATTAATATTCTATTAGCTTTTTGGGGGGATGATAGCGCCACAGATCACGCCACAGGTCATAGCCGCTGGAAGTACGGGTGCTGAAGGTGCTGCAGTACCCCCTGCTGGTAAGATGGTAAAACTGTAAGAATTTGTGTTGCAATAACAAACAGTAAAACCTTTTCTTTTGCATTTTTCATATAAATGATAATGGGATTGGTGTATGGATAGGAGAGAGAGAAAAACATGGGATATTTATATATGCATGGAGAGCTCTCAGCTCTGTTTTGTAAGCAGTGTGTTCTTATCTATTCAGTTCTTATCTATTCAGCTGTGAGGGTTTGGAGTCATACACACTCTGCTGTACAACAAAGAGTTTTGTTTAGTTAAGTTGGGTCTCTCCCTCTCTGTCCCTCTCCCCTCTCTTTCCCTTTTCTCACACTTGTGGTGGATATCAAGTGATGTGGAGCAGTGCTCGCAATTACTTCACTTATATTTTCTATTAGTTACAATTCTAAGCTTGGCGACAAGGGAATGGGAACAATATCAAATAAGGAACATGGCATTCTCTCGCCCTCGACTCGAAGGCCTGCTCCTGCCCATGTCAAACATGTACACTTACATGATCAAAAGTATGTGGACACCTGCTCCGAACGTCTCATTCCAAAATCATGGGCATTAATATGGAGTTGGTCCCCCTTTTGCTGCTCCCCTCCAGCTTCACAGTAAACTTCACAGTAAATGACTGTAGGTCTAATTAACCCATGCATTAACAGAAATGAATAGAAACAAATGAATGGGACAAACGGTACATTTACTACTGGTGACATGTAATGGGGAATTGAAAAAAATATATAAACAATTAAAAGGGCAAGCAATTACCACAATAGACAATGAATGTGCAAGAATTGGCGGGAGACAGGCTGCTCAGCACATTCTGGAGAGAGATATGTCAATATCTTCGCCCCCCTCCCCTTCTTCTTGTCTCAACATTTCAAATTAAACTGAAGATACATTATGTTCACACATATTTGAGATGCATTGCTTTTCACTGACAACTGCATCTGAATAATCAGCTTATCTTATACCGAATCTTATCCTATGCTTAGGCTACTCATCACATTAGGAATTGTATTTTATTCTTAGCCTGCAAATACTTTATTATAAAGGTGATATTTTTCAACCAGTAGTTTTTCCCCAAGAGAGTTTTCAAATATATTCCACAAACATTACAGTAACTCCAGTCCTTTTCATAAAATCATGTTTTACTCTTTATCATCACTAGTGAAGGCTCTGGCTCTGCTGAAAATTGGCAGCAGCCAGGAAAGTGAAAAAAAGTATTTAATGTAAGGGAAGAACAAACAGTGAAGGAGAAAAAAATCACTGAGCGTTCTGTGATTCATTATTTCTCACTTCAAAGGGTTCTTAGAAACAATTAGCCTTGTCAAAATAACAGCCTTTCTGTGTTCTAGTGGAAGTTTCTCCCTGCTGTATTCCACCAACCTTGACCTCCATGTTGTGATTCTGAGTAAACACCGCTGAATGCAAAGCAGTGCTGCTTTACTTTGATGTTATAAAATACTATTGGGCAACATAATGAGGCGGACCTTTACTGAATATCAAAGTCATTTAAAAAGGGAGTACATCTCTGATGCTACGTGGCACACTTTAGACTTAACTGGGGACCGTATATACTCAGGAAACGTGTCGCCTTAGGAACAAGTTGACCGTTTTTGTTATCGTCCCCCCATTCCCTCTCTACTGGTGTTTCACTTATGGCCAGGGGTGTGTACTGATGGATGCCAAGGTAAGCCAGACTTCACCAAAAAATGGACCAATAATTATTTATTTTTTAATGATGTATCTTTCGGCTCTCTGTATTTCAAGAAAGCATCCAAGCGAGCAAAACAGCGCCCCTCTTTCTCAATATATGTAGCCCATCTGTCTGATGCTGTCTGGTCAAAAAGAGTATGACACTGTTGCCGCCCGTAGCATTGAATGCAAGGGAAGCCAGTGAGCATTTGGCCTCCCTTGATACATTTGTTAAATAAAATAATAGTGAATCAGCGTTGAGCTAAACTGAGTGAGCTCAACTGTGAATGTCCTGGCACACCAAAAAAAAGTCTCAAGTGAAGCAACTTTGGATTGCTGCCAATTTTCAGCAGAGCCTTCACTAGTGATGATAAAGAGTAAAACATGATTTTATGAAAAGGACTGGAGTTACTGTAATGTTTGTGGAATATATTTGAAAACTCTCTTGGGGAAAAACTACTGGTTGAAAATATCACCTTTATAATAAAGTATTTGCAGGCTAAGAATACAATACAATTCCTAATGTGATGAGTAGCCTAAGCATAGGATAAGATTCGGTATAAGATAAGCTGATTATTCAGATGCAGTTGTCAGTGAAAAGCAATCACATCACATCAAAAGCAGAACGTCATTTACAGAAGAAAAAACATTTGTTGCATCTTGTTGCGTTCTTGTCCTCCGGTGGCTAAAATCATCCCTTTCCTAAATTAGCAATGGATGGAGATAGGGATTTGGACGTGGTTTTACTTAATTCTCCGTACTGGCCAATGATTATAAAGGCGATTCTGATCCAACCATAAATTCATACATTGTTGTGCCCCTGGTATGAGAGGATGGAAGTTCAATATGTAATTAGATGTAGAAGACTAGCTGGCCTGGCCCATCGTTGACCATGAAAGGCAGTTAGGCTAGTGAGCAAGCATTTTAGCCAGGTAGCCTGGGACAATAAAAACTAAAAGTGTGTACTGTATGACAGAGTCATAAACCGTTTTGGCAACATGAAAGAAAGGAGGATGGCATTGGCGTTTCTCTACAAGTAGTGTCAACATGTTTTTTCTACTTGCATTTATGCGCGCGCATACAGTACACACACAAATCAGTACCATGGAAATGGTGCTGGAATAGTGGAGGCAGCTCCTGTTTTCTGATGGATTTGCGGTAACTCTCTGTGGTTCTATATCAATGGTTGTTTAGTAGTCCAAAAATGTGGGAAACATTAACTTGCTTGACCATGCTGTAGATCATGGAAATTTCCCCATGTCAGTAAGTAAGTAACTGTTTTACATTTACATGCAAAATGCTTTGTGGACTTCACCAGACAGATGTTGCTGTCCGGTTTTCTGATGGAACAAAGGTGTGGTTGAATTTATTCTGCTACTGTGTCTTCTTATTGTCTTGGCCTTCTGCCTATATTTCACAGTGTCAAGGCATATGAACTAACAGGAAATAGAGCAAACAACTCAATTATCACAACACATAGGTTGCAATATGACTTTTTGTTCCTGGCTTGGCTTCCCAAGTGATTTTACCCACACAACGCTACTGCTGACGGCATGCAACACATTTGTGACCTTCTGTATGCCTAGAAACTGTCAGGAAAGTGGTGGAGTCAAAGTATAATCTGAACCCTTCTTAAAATCTTATACACACTCAAAGCAGACGCCTCTGTATCCAGTCTAACTGAAATGACTGAAATTACAACTGTCAAAAACCTCTTCTGTGCTAATTGAATACCTGTAACTGCGCCACAGTTAATGACATTTACTGACATCAGGAATTTATGGAACTCCATTCCCGACATATAAAATTAAAAAACGTCCATACTATCAACAAAAAAATGTATACTATCTAGCCTTTTTGAGATATTTTCTTAATATTCTGAGATACTATCTCAATGTTACATTGTAGATAATATAAAAAATGTGTAACATTGTGTGGTGATTTCAGAGGTGTCACGGTTTTATATGGACTATGATGGGACTCGATTCTCTAAGCTACCTGCAGCTGTGGTTGTCAATCAGTAGGTTACACTTGATCAGACGGAAACACAGATTAATTGTGCACGAGTTGACAAATCATGAGGCAAATTAGTCAAAACAACAGTACTTTGGAATCCATTTCATTGATATTAAAAAATAATAAAGATCTTCTCTCCTGCGGGTCCTATTTCCAAATCTCACTGCTCAATGTTAAGCTCTTGGCTAAACTATTAGCTATGCGTTTGGAGTCGGTTTTACCATCTGTTATTTCCTTTGACAAGACAGGTTTTATAAAAAATAGACATTCTTTCTCAAATATCAGACGATTCTTTAATGTTATGTATAATCCTTCTTCATTTAGAAGTCTGAAATAATGCCCAATAAGGGCCTAAACCCTTAGGGGGCATGATCCTACTGAATTTCCAGGTATATTATTGGGCTGCCAACTTCCATCTAAATACATCCCCCAATAATGACAAAGTGAAAACATGTTTTTAGGAATTTCTGCAAATGGAAACTGAAATACAGAAATACATAATTGACATGAATATTCACACAACTGAGCCAATACTTTGTAGAAGCTCCTTTGGCAACAATTACAGCTGTGAGAGTCTTTCTGGGTAAGTCTCTAAGAGCTTTCCAGACCTAGATTGTGCAACCTTTCCCCAATATTATTTCCAAAATTCTCCAAGCTATCTCAAATTGGTTGCTAGACAACCATTTTTAAGTCTTGCCATAGATTTTCAAATAGGCCTAACCATTGGCCTCATGGTGAAATCCCTGAGGGGTTTACTTCCTGTCCTGCAACTGAGTTAGGAATGATGCCTGTATCTTTGTAGTGACTGGGTGTGTTGATACACCATCCAAAGAGTATTTTAATAACTTCACCATGCTCAAAGTGATATTCAATGTCTGTTTTTTTATCCATTTACCAATAGGTGCCCTTCTTTGGAAGGCATTGGAAAACCTCCCTGGTCTTTGTGGTTGAATCTGTGTTTGAAATTCACTGCTTGACTGGGGGACCTTACAGATAATTGCATGTGTGGGGTACAGAGATGAGTTAGTCATTTAAAAATAACAACAGTATTGTCCCTCTTTTCCATGCTTTTGTGTCAGTATTTTGTATGAAATAAGAAAAAAAAAGTGCTGGGGCAAATGCCAGCTCGCCACACATTTTCCAGCGGCCCTGCTGTGCTGATTGATCTCTGTGACGTGGATATATGGAAATCGCCACACAATTCTACAAATGAAGAAACATAACCTAAATTATCTTTTGACATACATATTTCAACATTTTGAGATAGTATTGACATAAAATAAAACTGATGGCGGGAATGGGATTCCATAGGAATTAGCTTCGGTTATAGAATGACGTCTAAGAGTACAGGTCAGGTCGACTTGGACTTGAAGAATGTCTGCAAGGACAATACATCTTCCTCATGCATTGGCCTTATGGCAAGACTGCACGTATCCTTTACCATAATGCAAGGTAGTATTAAAGTTTAAAAGGGGATAGTATTTTACAGGTGCTTCCCAGTGTTGTTTATGTGATTTCATTACCATCCCATTCTCTACGTTCATGCAAATATTCAAATAGAATTGTCTAAATTATTTATAGGCTCATTAACATACCATAATGATCGCTCTACAATCCTAGGATCTGGTATGGAAAATCCCACTAACTAAAAAGGAGAGTTTGCAGGCAACCGTATTAAACCTAGCAAAAAGTAAATCAGGTGCTTTAAGTAAATGAACTAAGTACAAAATGCATATCTCTCCGGTTACTTCCTGAACTCTTTGCTACCCCATGTCAGTGACCTTGTTTGTTTCTTGACCTCAGCTAGATGTTGGGATGGTGTCCGTGGCAGAACTGTGAGGGGTGGAAGAGAGCCTAGAGTAGAGACAAGAGGCTGACTGCTGGGTAGACTACTGGGTAGAGGAGATGATCTGCTAAGCTTTAGTCCTCTGAGACCACCACTGCTGCCTATTCTGTTGCTTTACTGCAAGAGCTCAAATGCTGCCTGCTTCCTTGGCTGGCTTGTACCCTCCACCAGAGGGACAATTCAGCCCTGCTGGGGAGCAAGGTGACGACTATGCTCACAGGCAGGATTATACAATGTATAGTCTCAATGAAAACCTATTAATCTCTCTGATTCAATAAGCTGCTCCAAAACTTGTAACTGGAGTATTGTCAGACAATATTCAAACTTGGAAATTGGAAAAACTGAAAGCAGTTTGAGATTGTATATTGTAGAAGTGCTGCAGGAATACATTATCTACTAGCTAGAATAGAAATAAGGTACAGTATAACCAAACAACCTAGCCTGAGTGCCATCCTGATTACTATCATGCAAACTCCTTGTGATGTTTGGCTTTACAATGAGCAATGGAGTTGGCAAGAGTAAAGAGACGTTAGACCAGGCTACCAAACACCTGTAGAGATTACTTGTACATTTCTCAGGTGACATGTGCTGAGAGCAAAACAGATACTACATTATTATTTTGGGGATCTACTCTTCACACTGCAGTCAGTGTGACGGGTCACATGAATTAGAGCACCTCAAACTGATTCCCAGTGTGTCTGCAGCTGGGGGATCGTCTCTGGTCCTGTTCAGATGTGCAGCAGCAGTCAGCCCCATCCTCTCTGACTGACCTCTGGCTGCATCGCAGAAGTTTGGAATTACTTGCTTGACCTTCCATTGTTTCACTTGTCTTCTCTTTCTAGGAGACTCTTCTCACAGTGCATTATCTGTTGAATCATTAGACATGTCTGAATAACATGAATGATACTGTAAGTGTAAACCTTTATTTTTTGCCAAAAACGTTTGTACAATGCGAGCTTTCCAGCCATTGTCACGTTTTCTATTGGAGACGGACATTGAACAATTCATGAACAATGGGTCTTCTTCCATTGTCCTAGTTACATCCAACTTGTTTTACCTTCAACAAACAGCCAGCTGACCCAAACAGGAAATTGTTGCCAGTCCCATCAATCAAAACAAAGGTTGAGTACAGAATTGGGCTCAATGAGAAATAGTTGAGACAAATCACAAGTAACCTTCTAAGATGACATGGTAATATTGTCTAGAGAACGGCAGATCTAGCTGTAAACAAAAAATGGCTAGTGGTAATTCAGGCAATTAACTTAACACTTGAAATCAAATGCAACTTTAAATATCTACTTGTAAAACATAAGATCTAGCATTAGTTGTATATTTTGTACTTAAAATAAAAACAAAAAAAACCTTATATTTACATTGCATTCAGTTGCATAAAATGGCACCTATTCTAGTTATTGTATTGCTGCTATACTGCTCATCAACAGCTTGGTCAGAAAATACTTGCACAGGATAAAACACCGTTGCCAGGTGGCTACCACACGACACAGCATTGCGCGTGCAGAATGTCACAGTATAAACAGTCATACTAACGCTAAATTGAACACTAAATGAAAAGAAAAAAAATGATATGGTTGTGATGCCTTTTTTGAAAAGTAAGGTCTTGAATAACTTAAGGTGCTTAACATGGATACTGTCTAAGTGCCCTTGCAGATTGTAATGGTTTTAAATAAGATACTGTGGATTTGAACAACAGACAGATTGTCGTCCCTCTGGAAAAGGGACTGTGACTATAACAGGAGCTTAACTAAGCAATACTACCATCCAGAGGAATTTGACAATGAACCAGAGTAAGCAAAGTCAAATCATAGACTTTTGGTATAAAATACAATCTTCCATAGTGCATTTAAAACAACCAAATACATTTTTATTTTTTTTACACTCAGTCATCACTAGGCTACATCTCTATATAAAAATATACCAAACAAACATGTCTAAATGCTATTTTGTGGATGATGTGGTCCTGAGGAAGATCGTTAATCCCATTTGAACTGTACAGATAAAAGAGCATTTAAATGCCATCATTGACAATATACACAAAAAGCAATGTATACCAAAGGTATCATTACAAAATACTTCAAAATTAAAGCCAAGCAAATATTGTAATTGAATATGGGAGTGAAAACCTAACAGATCAAATATGCAATGTTATGTTAACAGGTATCTTGGAGTAAAAAAAAAAAAAAGTCTATGTACAAAAATATGTACATCCCTTCAACAGACAGAGGCTTC
The DNA here is from genome assembly GCA_030435695.1 of Brachymystax lenok tsinlingensis. Taxonomy (NCBI): domain Eukaryota; kingdom Metazoa; phylum Chordata; class Actinopteri; order Salmoniformes; family Salmonidae; genus Brachymystax; species Brachymystax lenok. Next base: position 23,816,449 of record CM059817.1, read on the forward strand.
TTTTTTCTTCAATTTAGATTTTTTTCTCTTAAAAAAGGCATTAATCAAATTCAGTCAGCTAATTAGTGTGTACCTTCATAAAACCATCAAACTTCAAAGAAAGCTGGCCCTGCGGAACTTCCCCCTTTTCAAAATTCAAGTTTCCCAATGTCTTTAAATTCTAATTTCCAAACAACTTGTTGTTTCTACAAACTCATGTAGCCATGCTTCGAGTTGTGAGCTGGCAGAATTTGAGGCCGTGGAGTTGGTTGGAGGTCGGGGTGTCGAAGGTTTCAGTAGACTCTGGGGATGATGCGATAGCGGACCTCTCGGCAGTAGTCGTCCCACGCCGAGCCGTACTTCCTCCTGCACTGGGCCTCATCCCGGGCCTCCCGGTGGACCAGCAGGGTGGTTAGGTAGATCACATAGAAGTATGGCAGGATGTGGGTGAACCCTACAGGACGACCACAGACGACACACACTTCAGCATCTCCTCATTTCACTACACACATATCAAGACGTGTAGATTTACTGGGCTGTTTCAGCACCGCTCAGAAAATCACATCAAACAAATTACCCAGCACCTGGTAACTAACCAGCGATGACTAACTACCACAGGGCAGCCGTCACTTACCACAGGGCAGTGACCATGCCAGAGCCATGATGAGGTCCCCCAGGTAATTGGGGTGACGGACGAGCCCCCACAGACCAGACACCAGGAGACTCTTCCCCGTGGCAGTAGGGATAGTCTTCAGATCTGGAAAACACAGCGTTACAGCGAGTCCTTCAACAACATGACAGAGAATAACTCTATCAAGGCAGGTGGCCTGCTAATGTTTATACAGGAATAAGACGTACTGGCATTGAGGACTTACGGGACAATGTGGGGTCTGAAGGATTTCTTCTGAAGGCATTTTTCTGCGAGTTTGCTTTACGGAAGATGCAAAATCCAATGACTGTAACACGTGAATAAAATGTCATACTGTTATCCATACAACAAAATGTATATCACAGATTACATGTAGGAATTATATGAACGTATGCCAAATGCCAATACTAAAACAGTCCAGGTACTGACTAACCATTAAGAGTGACAATGCCTACAATCCAGGGCAGAGAGAGGTGGTTGGGGTGGTGGACCAGGTAGTAGGACTGGAGACTGAAGGTGAAGGGAACCCACATCAAGTCTCCAAACACCAGCATGAAGCCAAATCCAGCATGGGTTACATCCATATAGCCCAGGACGGCCTCCTGGGAATAACAGTCAACCATTAGATTACATCCTACAACCAAATAAATAGAGACCAAATAAAACATGAGGCAGCAAACACAGATTTATCTGTACCTCATGCCAGTAGGCATCAAGCACATAGAACAGGTGGAAGCAGTTGACCAGGATCATGGCTGGTGAAGGGTAGTCCAGGCTATGGAGTTTCATCTCAGCCAGAGCCATGGCAGCATTGATCACCAACTGGACAGAACACAGACATCACAAGTCTGATTAAACACAGTCATTGAACAGACAGCAAAACAATCCATACACATACACTACCAAAGGTATGTGGAAACCTGCTCATCTAACATCTCATTCCAAAATCATGCATTAATATGGAGTTGGCCCCCCCTTTGCTGCTATAACAGCTCTTCTGGGAAGGCTTTCCACTAGATGTTGGAACATTTCTGCAGGGACTTGCTTCCATTCAGCCACGAGAGCATTAGTGAGGTCGGGCCCTGATGTTGGGCGATTAGGCCTGGCTCGCAGTCGGCGTTCCATTTCATCCCAAAGGTGTTACATAGGGTTGAGGTCAGGGCTCTGTGCAGACCAGTCAAGTTCTTCCACACCAATCTCAACAAACCATTTCTGCGTGGACCTCGCTTTGTGCACGGGGGCATTGAGATGCTGAAACAAGAAAGGGCCTTCCCCAAACTGTTGCCAAAGTTGGAAGCACAGAATCGTCTAGAATGTCATTGTATGCTGTAGCGTTAAGATTTCTCTTCACTGGAACTAAGGGGCCTAGCCCAAACCATAAAAAACAGCCCCAGATCATGATTCCTCCTACACCAAACTTTACAGTTGGCACTATGCAATGGGGCAGGTAGCGTTCTCCTGGCATACACCAAACCCATATTCGTCTGTCAGACTGCCAGATGTTGGAGCGTGATCCATCACTCCAAAGAACGCGTTTCCACTGGTCCAGAGTCCAATGGCGGTGAGCTTTGTTTAACTTCTTAGGGAGCAGCTCCCGAGGTGACGGTTTTGGAGAGCCTGGCGTGCCCAAAGTAAAATGCCTCCCACTCAGGCCCAGAAAATAGGATATGCACATAATTAGTACCATTGGATAGGAAACACTGAAGTTTCTAAGAGTGTTAAAATATTGTCTGAGTATAACAGAACGGATATGGCCGGCGAAAACCCGAGGAATTTCTGTCCTGGAAAAAGTGATTGACACATTGCCTCATTTTGAACCCCTCCCTTATGAAAATGCCCATATAAGGGAGTAAGATTTCAGTACCTATTGCTTCCACTGGATGTCAACAGTCTCAAGACAGTGTTTTGATTCTGTTTAGTTGCTTTAGATGGCAATAGAAGAAGAATTAGGAAGTGGTCACACAGAAGTCAACAGAAGAGAATGCGCGTTCACCGGCTTGCGCGCGCTATGGTTTTTTCCTTACCTATCGCCCAGTTTATATTCCGGTTGAAATATTATACTAAATATGCATAAAAGTGTTCCTAAGGATACATTATCAATGATGTTTGATTGTTCTTGGACAAGTTTATAGGTATAGGTTGAACGAGTTCTCTTCACGTTTCAATGGGCGAGTGGACGCTGTATTTCTCATCATAACGCACCAACCAAACGGAGATTTATGGATATAATAATTTACTTTTTCTAACAAAAGAACCTTGGATTGTCTTCGTTGGACACTTGGGAAGCCCTCAGCAGAAGTTCTTCAAAAGGTAATAGTTTTGTTTTCACTGTGAAATGTGTGAACCTCATGGTTTATGAATTTATGTTAATGGGGAAAAAATATTGGAGGTGCTACCCTCAAACAATCAAATGTAGTGCTTTCGCCGTAAAGCCTTTTTGAAATCTGACAACGCTGTGATATTGCCAAGAAGCAGAGCTTTTGATGATAATAATTCAACTTTTGGATTTTGAATTTGGCACCTTGCATTTCACCGGGTAGTGTCGGGAGTGGGGCGCTAGCGCACCACCAATCCCTAAGAGGTTTTTAACAATTTTTTTGGTCACTACATGGTTTCACGTGTTATTTCATAGTTATTATTATAATACAATGTTGTAAATAGTAAAAATAAAAACCCTTGAATGAGTAGGTTTGTCCAAACAAATCCACTAATTTAAAAGGGGTGTCCACATACTTTTGTATATATAGTGTACCTCAAACAGACAAACTAGCTCTGAAATGTACTGTAGTATTATTTTAGGATTTATTCTATGTCATTCACATTTAACACTAGAGGGATTAATGAACACACATAAAGGGAAACTGAACACTGAGCTTTAGGAGAAAAAAAATCTGCTTAATCTACACTAAATGGCTAATATACAGCTGAAAAGTACTTTAAAATGGGAACATGTTTCAGTACACTAAACTTACCCAACCAATCAATCCAGGGCGCAGCTCACAGAAGTATTTGAGATCAAAGCCCTTGATCCGGGGGTTGAGTTCACTTCCCATGAAGAAGTCATAAATCACACTCCCTGAGGTGAGAAGAACAGATTGATCATATTACCCATTTGTGAGGCATCATGCCAATAGGCAGTACAGCAATCTTTGCCCTTAACCTTATGCTGGCCCATGCCATAATATACCGATATCATGGAATCAAATCAGGCCCAGACTGTAGAAGCGCTTCTCTACCAGTGATAACTACACAAACACACCAGAGTTTCCTCCGGGGGCAAGCTGGTCCTGGGGTGCCCAGCGAGAGCGGACGTACAGGTAGACACTGAGCAGGACAGAGAAGAGCAGGGAAGACACAGCCAGCTGGAGGAAGTGGCTGTGGATGTAGCTGAGGTCCACCCCCTGATGCACTGCAGCCCCCAGTGCAGCCACCGTCAGCACAAAGGCATGGAGGGCTGGTGGTGGAGACATACAGGGTTAATACACAGGAAGTTCTAGAACCGAAGGGTCTTTCCTTACATGACTTCTATGTTACTGAAATACATTGGCATAGTGCTTTACTACAGATCTCAACATGCTGGGGGTAACTGACTAGTTAATCCCAGTTAATTCCTTCAAAATGACAAGCAAGAAGACATGAAACACAGAAGAATGCCTCACTGTTCATTCTGTACTTCAGCCACTCTCCATTCTTCAGGGGGATTCCTTCTACAACCTGGGGACATAAACACAGGTTGGACCATCATTCAATCTTACAGGAAATACATTATGAGAGGGATACTTTTTGTACATGTTAAAAGCTTACATTATCCCCTTTCACTAATGTAAACCACTCCCTAGACCTAGTGAACATATGATTTCATGGGAGCCATGTGAAAGTTTCCTACATTCTCAAAAAGGCACGTGTGCTTCAAATGTTTTCAGAAGGCAGATGAGCAGGAGAGGAAACTGAACAAAACCTCCTATTCTTCCCTGTAGTGTTCCAGCGTGGACCGCAGCCTACTACTGCCTATTCCTCTCATTTCTGCCCAGGCTAATGAACAGAAACGAGACGTGAGCGCCAGTCATGTGCTCTGTCCAGGTCACGGATGGGTGTCATGTGTATGGCCTGTACTCTAGGGGGGGTTGGTGTGTGTGTGTGTGTGTGCCAGTGTGTGCACAGTCTTCAATAATGGTTGGAGTAGAATTCTGAGAATGTGGTTGACCCACTAGACGATCATCTATGGTTCAGTTCTGTGTTTTCTCCACAATGACTAGAACAGAGTAAGCTGATCCTACATGTGTGCCAGAAGAGCAGTGAGGTTATTGGTGATCCCGTTACCTTTCCGACAGGCAGCACGTAGAGCAGGGCCTGGAAGAGGAACCAGAGGAGCACCATGCCAAACACATGTGGATCCAACAGAGAGTCCAGGGCAGGCAGAGGGGGGGGGCTCATCAGGCTAGCATCCTCCTGACTGCAAACCACCATCAGTCCCAACACGGCCACAGGCAGGAACAGCATCATGCAGGACACTCCTGCAAACACAGGGGGAAAAGACACTGAGTGACTGGAGCCAAAGGAAGTCTCTTACTTTTTTCTTAACCAGTTACTGTCCCTCCCGAAATGCATTCTTGTCAAACAATGCACAGACTAGCACCCTAGTGCAATTTGATTGGCATAACAGTTTGCAGACCAACACCATTCTTTCCCCCCCTCACACTCTCCATCCAGCACATGACAAGCTGGAGGAGGCACAGCAGCCACATTTCTCTGTTCCTCCTCTCACCTAGCCTCCCTCCAAACTCCAGCTCAGTGGTGATGGAGGCTGTGGCTGCTGCAGGCTTCTGCTCAGCTTCCTTCTCCTTGTCCTCTGTCTGCTCGGCTGGCTTGGCGTCACCGTCATCCTTTCTGCGTCGGAGGTTGTAGCGGCTCTCTAATACCTTATTTTCTTGCTCCGCCTCTGCAGGTTTCTGGAGGTAGACATGGTTAGACACATGGTCAGGCTGAGTGGTGGTATTCATTTACACAGACATGGCTAACCCACAGTGACTTAAGCTCATAGGGAACATAATGCACATCCATTCTATGTGCCACACAAATTATCCTTAGATTTGCATCTCTTAAAAGGAAAAGTGAGCACTTGTTATAGCATGAAATACCACCATAAACCATTGTTTGGTTTTACTACAAGGTTGGCAGCGTTATATGGGCATTCTAAGTATTTGTTTAACAAACTACGAGCAAACTCTTCATAAGCTGCAATGAGAAGTTCTCAGAACCTCTGAGCAAAGCAGAGAAGAGGTAGCACATGTTCAAACAGCATGTGACTGACTGATGGAACATTAGCAGGACCACAAGTGGTGTGTGGCTCAGTCAGCTGGGGCTTGGTACAGGCTGAGTCCCCCATGCAGAGTCCTCCCAACACACAGGAGGTACAACATGAATCATGACATTCCTACACATTAAAAGCCCATTCACAAACAAGCAATAAAGCTAGGGACAGTTCCGTTACAAGTAGTGATGCACCGGTCTAAGGCACTGCATCTCAGTGCAAGAGGCGTCACTACAGTCCCTGGTTCAAATCCAGGCTGTATCACATCCGGTCGTGATTGGGAGTCCCATAGGGCGGCGCACAATTAGCCCAGCGCCGTCCGGGGTAGGCAGTCATTGTAAATAGGAATTTGTTCTTAACTGACTTGCCTAGTTAAATAAAGGTTACACGCACCAAAAAGTTATTTTGTTGGCATTCACATGTCCCCATTACCAGTAAAACATAATCGAAATGTCACATAATAATTTAAACGCGTTCATAAATATTTTACGTAGTCATTACACATTGATTACACTCTCACTCATGTGTCACAACAATTCATCGATACGTATGCTATGATGCTGGTGAAGTTGTCTAGCGCATCTACAGTGCTGGTCATAAAAAAAAGCTAGCTAGCTCATGGATACAAACAATGTTCTTCCCCCAAAAACATAGCAAAACGACATCTGTTTCAGTAGCTATATACTTAGCTAGCTGTCATCACCTAAAAGAACCCTAATTTATAAGACAGTTCTTATTTGATTAATGGTCAGACCCATCTATGTGAAGCTAGCCACAATAAGGATTAGCCACAATAGTAGACTTTGCAGTTAGCCTTCAAAATAAAAGTATGGCATAATTCTACTATATGCATCACTGTCAATGACATACTTCTATTTTGAAGGCAAACCGCAAATTCCACTATTGTGCCTAATCCTTATTGTGGCTAGCTTCACAACACATAACCCGGTCAGGTCGAGCCTCACTAGCCAGATGAAGCTAGCTGGCTGCTTATAAAGTTAGCTTTGGGCAACAGGGTTAAGTAGCTGGCTAGCTATTTATTTTCATGAGCTGAAGTTTAATTTCAATAGGCGAACAACAAGTGGCAACCTAGCGAATACTTACAAGGATTCCTAAATCATTGGTAAGAATAATGAAAATGACTGCAGTTTCTACTGGTCATTGTTTTCAGGCTGGTTGTATTGGTGCTATTTAGGTACCAAGCTAAAGCTAGCTACCCCAGAAGTTGCGGTTGAACAAATTATGCTTTATTACCAACGCGGTATTGTAAACACATCGTTCGGTGTTTGCAGACTTTTTTGTACAGCTTTGCGTGTCAAAAAAGATACAGTAGCACTCAAAGACCAAAACGGCGTTCCTTTGTATGCATGTCATGAAGCTAATAGCAGTGACACTATTACTGTGTAACTCCGGTAGGGCAACGTAAAAAAAAAATAGCGCACTTGGTAGTGTTAACCGGTGCTCAACCAGTCGGCAAAGGCCAACACAGAGAACGGTTGATTGTCAAGGGCAATACATTTAATTATCTTGGCTTTAATGGATTTCGCCTTTGAGTTGAGTTGTCTCGCTGAAATGTTGTTACTCTTTCAAATGACTGCTCGACTTCTTGACTGCTCGATCCACACAGCAGACATTGTGGGCTAGTTTAGGAATGCTGTGTTGCACGTATAGCGCAAAATTTTACGTGGCGTCATTACGCCATGTATCTACATTATATAGGTATGCACGTCAGATTTGACATCGGTTTTGCACATCGGTGTTAAACTAGACATCGGCTGATACCGATGTTGGCATTTTTACCTAATATTGTCCGATTCCGATGTGTTCACCGATATAACGTGCGTCCCTAGTTACAAGTCTAATGCCAAACTTGCTTCAGCCAAACACAAACATATGAATTTTGTTCTAGGAGCATTGACAGAATTATGGATAGAAACAAACGTAAAAGAAAATTAGATAAAGTACATACAGTATCTAAAGTCTCACCTCATTGACTTTGTCAGCAGTATCATTATCTTTGTTTTCATGCTTATTGTGGCCATTGTTCTCAACTGGCCTAGCCTGTGGTAAATGGAGTGAGGAAGCAAAACGTCAACATGAGGAAACAGGAACGTGATGACAATCAATAGAGAAAAAGAGAGGCACCTGTCACTATGCAAAGATGGACCCACTGGTCACACATACACAAAAAGTTGTAAAAATATTTGGTTTATTACACTGTTATTAGCCAACGCTTGATCTACTATCAAATAATGCCATCTCTGAGGTCATGCGTTTTACAGTGCATTCTGAATACAAAACACACACATGCAGCAGAGCAACTCCAAAACAAAAAGCCATTCTAAATCCCAGCAGTGTGTGTGACATCATGTGTTCCTCACCACAGGGCTGAGTCTGATCTCCAGCACTTCTTTCATTTTGGGCTCCTTGCGTGCAGCAGGCGTCTCTGTGGCAAAGGTGCCACTGGTGGTGCGTGACGAGGAGCGCCGGGTGGTCCTGGCCGGAGAACGGGAACGACTGCGCCGCCGCGACGGAGAGCGGGAGCGAGATCGACGGCTTGGTTTAAAGCCAGTTGGTTTCTGGAACATAAGTTGTCGTATTTAGCAAGGTTACAAACGTGTTATTATATAGCTGAATTTTAAAAGGCCAGCACCAATGGCGCAATCAACTTATCAGAGGATAATAATATTTGAGTACGTACTAGCATAAAATAAGATAAAAAAAATCCTGAACCTTGTCAAGATAGAGAAATTTCATCCATCTGGGTCATGTCGTCAGTGACATGGTTGCCATGGAGATAGATAGTGCTCCTACCTTCATGTCAGCCTCTCTGAGCTCCAGCTCAGTGCCATCCTTGTAGATGACCGTGTAGAGCTGAATCTTGGCATCGTAGCTCAGCACCTTGACTTCGTAGAATAGGCTGCTACCAGGCCAGCGGCCCATCACCATGTCCCCACTCTGAAACCTAATACCCGGCATCCTCATTTACCTGACGGAGAGAGATAGAGCACACATGTTAAAAACCAGGGGAGTATCATGGTGTGGTCTAAGCCACTGATGCACATGATTAATGTAGCGCTGCCAGCATGGGTTCAAATCCGGGGTGTTTCTCTCTCCCTTTGAAATACAAGAGGGTTTTGAAACGGTTGTCTCGCTTACACTTTGGCTTTCATGACTGGGCTTATAAAAGTACGTTTCACTCCAGTACCAGCTTTCTGAGGAGCTACTCTTGTGCTGACAGGTGATAGGCTATTTAACTCCTAAAAATAGGCTCTGTATGCTGTGCTCATGTGATAAATAAGATACATGACAACGGAAAATACACGAGCCAATTTAATTCCACCAAATTATGCAAATTAACCTATAGACTGATTAGCAACCGCGGTCAAATGTATTTTCGGCAGCTAACGGTTAACATCCCTAATTACAACGATCCACTTTTTCAGATGAATTGGGTGTGCATATCAAAGCGGTCTACGACGGGGACAACTTTTGTTCAGAACATTTCCCCAAACACACTAGACTTTTTCAGATTAGGCTAGATGAGACATGTACAGTGTCCTTTAAGAACATGTAAATGGGGGACAGAAGAGCACAAGACTTGACACAATGGAGCAGTGAGGTCAGCAGTATGGAAGGGGATGCAGAGCTCACAGAACTGCTGACGTTCCCGTCCCCACTAGGGTTAACTCTGTAGTTATAAACTAGTCATTGCCACTCCAGCCCCCTTTATCACTCTCTCAATAGCCTTTGTACACAGAATTCCAGTAATGTTCAGGTAACATCAGAAACTGCATTTCAGAAGTTTAAACAGAGGTTGTGCTCCCATGTCAAATCAACAAGTGAAAGCCTGCTCTAGTTATACAACTGCCAGACTATTTAAACACATACACACTATGAAAATATCAATCTTAAATAGAGGGGGGAAACTGTAGACGTGAAGTGCCTGACATACTTGGACAACTCGGTCCTTGTAATGACCACACGCAACTATTCACTTGCATGTGTCATTTTCATCAAATAAAAGTCTACATGGTACATTACATCACAGATGCTGAAATATATACAATTTAACTTATCCTTCTCATAATGGCCCACACAGATGATACATTAAATAGATGCAGAGTACAGTGAGTCCACTAATCCATCAGTAAATTGTCAGTAATAGTAAAGCACATTCCATAACATACCCATGAATATATGCAAAACCCGACACACCCTACACCCTGCTGTCCTGGCGTCCCTGTTGAATTCCTCCATATGGTTAAAGGCATAGCTAGCTAAACGATGCGGACAGGGTCCCCTACTCCAGGAAAGATGGAAGGATGCAAGGTATGATGTGGGAGGAGCTTCGAAAGTCAGCCCTTCATCTTTTGTTTTGTGCCATACATCAGACACAGCCTTTTAAATACATGTAAAATTAAAGTCGTTTCAATCACTTTATGATGAAGAATTTAAACAGTCCTAGCTAATCGTTTACAATACTGTAATGGATCACTTTATGATGAAGAATTTAAACAGTCCCAGCTAATCGTTTACAATACTGTAATGGGAGTTTGTAATTGGTTTTATAGAAAGTTCACCAAGCCACCGCCAGGTGTTCATTAGCGAAGTTTAACCAAAGACTTGTCTATCTGTGGTTCAACCGTCCAATTAGTTGTTGTTTTTTGCAATCCATCTTAATGTTAGCTAACAGTTTTGCGGCTAAGGGCGTTTTCACATATGAAATTCGGTACCCTGGCTCTGTTTCCTGGAGCGTTTGGGAGAATTCGACAGAATACGTTTTGCTTTCACAAGACGTGAAAAGAACCGTTTCAGGGTGCGATTAGCAAGACGCACATCCTGCATGGCGTTAGCGAGCTAGCTTGTGTACAACCGGCAAAAACTTTCCACGCGACTCGCGCTGCCGTTACACAATAACCTCGTACCGTGGTCCAGGATCTTGGACCTGCGCAGGTCCACGAGCCGTTTCACACATGCTTTATAGCGCGACATCAGGGTACCAACCACTACAGGATACGGATCGGAAGGGGATTTGGGAAAGCGCCCTAAATGATGGTGCACGCAAGTCAGCTGCGAACATATTCCGGAGATTTAGCCTAAATTGTAATGTTTCGCTACCACAGCGTGGAAATTAAATAAACGCAGACAGTTGGATATATTTAGCTATACAACGTTAACCAACAAACAATGAAGTGATTTGAGTAACCAAAAACTAGCGTTACCTAGCAACACGGTTGGATTGAGTTGGAAGAGCAGTCCAAACGGTAGCTACAGGTTGTAGCTAGCTAACTACCGATACTGCAACTAACGGTATTCCAAAATATGAGGCAATGTGCAAAAGAAATAACCGTTCGCAAGACGGCTGGCTATAACGTTCGTTAGATTCGTGTCAATGGTTGTTTGCTAGCTAGCGGTCTCTACTCCTTTAACGTTAATTGTAATAGGTTCAAGTGACAGCGAGGTGGAGGGAAAACGTAATGCATTCAAATCCTCGCTAATGTTGGCTAGCTACGTAACGTAAGCTAGCAGGCTACTTAGTGGTAAGTCGGGTATGTTAGATAACGTTAGCTAGCTAACGTTTCAGGGCATGTTTACATTTTTGCAATTGTAAACATTGCACTAATAAATAGGTAGTTATTCATTATAAGCAGTTAGGTTACTAGCGAAATTGCTCAGCTGCAGCGCAGTGGTTACTGTAGTGGATCCCACGGCCACGCAGCCCAAAACACAGTCAAGAACGCCAAGTTCTCAGCAAAGACATTTAAAAAGTGACCACATTCATGCACAAGCAATTATAATTATTCATCAACACCCTTACCCTTAGATAACACGTACAACTCCAATTATGAAAAGAACATAGGTATCCCTTTAAAACCTGGAACGAAAATGAATCGCAAGCTAACGTACGTTTAAAAACTGCAGCTAAATGTTGAGCGCATTCTCCGTCTATCCGCGAAGCCCACCAGTGGATATGATGGCGCGAAGCTCTCTGATTGGCTACAACGCTATTCTTTTTAAATGATTTAATTTTCTGATTGGTCGACAGAGGATTTTAACAGAGTGCGGATTGGTTGTAACCGGCGTGTCCTACGGTTTTCTTTGTTTATGGTGTCAGATGTCTACCAGCGCCGGACAAAATGGAGGAAATTATGTTTTAATATGTGGGAGATCATCTTTGTTGTAGTAAAAATTATAACTAATGTTTAACGAGATTAATTGTTCATGACAGCAGCATAAGGTATGCATGGAAAAGACTATGACACCATACTTTCTGGATTTTGTAGTCAATTGTAAAGCATATGCAGTTTTTATTTAATACAAATAAAAGCATCTTTGTATTATGAGTTTAAACAGTAATTATCAACAATTGAAAATCCCCAAATCTGTAAATAAATGTCTCATGTAGTTTTGTTACAGGCTGCTGATTACCCATGAAACAAACACCTGTTGAAAAATCTTAACATTAGATGGCACAGGTCATCAACTTTCTATTGTACTCATGCATTCTAGACCAGAGCAGATGTTTAATCTAATTAAAGCCCAGGGTATATAGTGCTTGTTATTTCATCTGGCTGAAACTAAATTAAAAGAAACAGTGCAGAACCAGTGGGATACACCTCTATCAACCAAATCAAGTCTATATGAGATCAAGTTCACATTCACATATTTCTGCAGGAGTTGCTTTCAACATTACAAACCAGCTGGTGTTAACCTCACAATATGAAGCTCTGATTAATCTTCAATTTCAACTCGTTGCCCTGATTGACTGTACAACTGTGATTTTAATGTAGGATGTCGCTTTATAGGCTTAGAATGATTGCAAAACCACATTCAAGGAATCAGACATCGCAAGGAAATGTTGAAACATGCTGATTATGAAGGATGATTATCATGAAACCAGTTGTGTAAAGTACTTAAGTAAAAATACTTTAAAGTACTACTTAAGTCTTTTTTTTGGTATCTGTACTATTTATATTTTTGAAAAGGGGTCCAATTCACTTGCCTGTCAAGAAAACATCCCTGGTCATCCCTACGCCTCTGATCTGGCGGGCTCACTAAACACACATGCTTTGTTTGTAAATTATGTCTGAGTGTTGGAGTGTGGTCGAGTCATGCGTCCTCCGAAACATGACCCGCCAAGCCACGCTTCTTAACACCCACCTGCTCAACCCGGATGCCAGCCACATCAATGTGTCGGAAGAAACGCCGTTCAACTGATGACCGAGGTCAGTCTGCAGGCGCCCAGGCCGCCACAAGGAGACGCTAGAGCGCGATAAGCCAAGAAAAGCCCCCCCAGGCAAACCCTACCCTAACCCGGACGTTGGGCCAATTGTGCGCCGCCCTATGGGACACCTGATCACGGCCGGTTGTGACACAGCCTGGGTCTGTAGTGACCCCTCTAGCACCGCAATGCAGTGCCTTAGACCGCTGTGCCACTCGGGAGGCCCTCTACTTTTGATACTTAAGTATATTTAAAACCAAATACTTTTACTCAAGTAGTTTTTTACTGGGTGACTTTCACTTTTACTTGAGTCATTTTCTATTAAGGTATCTTTACTTTTACTCAAGTATGACAATTGGGGACTTTTCCCACCACTGCATGAAACATCTTGTGTATCAAAAGTAATGATTGCATTGAGTATAAAAACAACTGAGCAGGGGTGTCAAATAATTCACAGTTCATGACTATGTAAGGAAATAAACAAGATTTTGAAAAAAAAAGAAAAAAAAAAACCTCCACTGCTCAATTACAGCATTCTCAGCCCTCGCTCTTCCTCTTGAGTTCATGAAGCCAAACAGCCGCTTAGGGTCTTCCTGTCTCACAGCAGTTTCCGCCCTTGCAGAGCATTCACTCTACTCCGGCTGCTACACCAAAACCTCAAATGAGACTTCTCAGCCCTCCTCCAGGAAGTGTCTTTATACTGTTCATTGTGTTGCAAACAACTGCACACAGTAGTAGACTCCCACTGTGAGATCTTGTCACCCCTGTGAAAAGAAGCAGCAAGACCAGATGCAGATGACGGGTTGCGCTTAGCATTGTGATGGGCTCGGAATCAGACAGCAACTGTGTGTGTGTGGGGGCATAGCACAGGCAAGAAAATAACACAGGCAAGTCTTTTGAGATATTTCTCTACTTCGGCTTCAGTTAGACCTGCCTCTTCCTGTTAGCTGACCTGTGGCAGTGGAAGAGCGCAAAACCTGAGGTGCAGATAAATTCATGGGGTGTGAAATAGGTGGTGATGTAAGGTCCAATGTGATTGGTCTGCCACTAGGAGTAGGCCTGCTGGAAATTCCCTAGACCTACTCAAGGAACAAGTGGCAAGGGAGTGACCAACACGTCGGACTGAATTGTAAGGCTGGTTCAGTCTTATGACAATCCCTATACAGTAATGACCTTTTTATACCCAACATCTGCAAAGTATTCAACACTGAAACGAAGAGTAAAACTAGGCTTATAATAACCATGTGACAAGACGAGTCCAAGGTGCTCACCGAATCTCAATTTCAGTATTTCTGCTGAATCATCGTTATCAAGCTTTTTAATATTTGATGAATGCCCTGCATATAAAACCGGTATGCTCTCCCACACATTCTCTTTGGTGCAGATCTAAACAGGTTATTTTCAAAGGCAGAGAAGAAGTCTTTAGATCAGTCTCAGAGGTCCTGTGCATCATATTCTGTCCCACAGGAGAGAAATATCCAGATTAAAAAGTTGTAGGAATTAGTTATTGAAACAATGTTAATTTAAAACCACACAATTCAAATGTACTTTTTAATGATGTATTGCAATTGTTTATTTACTCGCTCAAACAAAACAATGTTAGCATGTAAGAAAATTGTACTTAACATGAGAATGGTATGGTACAATTTGAATAAAATAAAAAATAAAGGAAACTGAAATTATTTTATTTTAATAATATTTTTTATTATGTCCACCAGCTTCAGTTCCCTCAGTAGATGGCAAAATCTGAGTTTGGGGACAAAAATCAACAATTTGATATCAACTGATTTCACTGTAGAGGATATATTCATTTTCAGATTTCCAAGTGCCAAGAACCTAAACCGCTCTGTAACATACAAATGGCATGAGGAAAATACACCATGTCTGTTCGTTGAAATAACCTTTAAAATAACTATACCAGGATGCAAAAAAAAAGAAACAATTTTGACAGTTCCTAGTATTATTACTGGTCTTTAAATATTTTACATATTAAATGCAAATTCAGAACAAGGCACAAACCATGAAGATTACAAACAGAATTATCCGTAGATACGAATGATCCTTGATCAGAACGTTTCACTACTCAATCCAAAGAAATCAATATATAGATATTAATCCTTCTCTTGACAATGATGAAACAAAAGGCGACTCAGCAGAGTGACGTGTGTAGGAGGAGATTGTAGCTGAAACCTTTGGAGCGATAGTCACACTATTGGCGATGGCTGCATCTTGTAAGCAGGTTCATCATAGTATCATGAATTTCTATGGGTTTATAAAGTGCAATCGATGCTGTAAACACTCGTGTGCAAACCTTCCTATGCTTTGATCCAGAGAGAATTAAATGAGTTGTGTTTGAGCAAAATACACACAAGGGGAGTGTTTTGAATAATGCTCACCACCACACCTCAGCTGTTGCCATGACATAACCCTGATCAAAGTCGATCCCCTTACCAGCAAGTCAAGAGAATAGAAGCAATAGAGTTTTACATTGAAGACAGTTCTTTCTTTCACACCAGTCTCAGGTTGACTTGGTTTCTCTCAGTTGATTGTACATCAAGATTATTAGGAAGGTGAACTCGGCACTGTACACAAAATGTTTTGTTTTGAAAAGGAAACATTTTCAATAAAAAAGTTGCTGCCATTCCTATGACCAAATGAGTGTGGGCCATTATCAGAACTTCAAATTATAGGGGAGGAAATAAAGGCATAAAAAAATGAATAATCATTAAGCGCAAGTGAAACACTTAATGGCACAAGCATGTCCACGGATACATCATGCAGACAAACTTATTTCTGGGGTGTCCCTCATGCCCTTTTTCTTTCAAATGCAGCAAAAAAATTATAACATGGAATTTAGCTGCAATATCAATAAAAAGACACAGTAGCCTTGAATCCCAAAACAAAATACCACGAATTGAAAAAATAATGTCATTCCTCAGTAAATTAAGTACATAAATGATTATAAACAGGGAGGGTCTGTTCATCCATCTCTTCCCATCTGTTTCACACAGATTGAATCTTTGGGGGAGGTGGACGTAGTGGAGAGGAGGAGATACTGTCACACAGTCACATCCTTAAAAGGTGTTCAGAATGGAGTTAAAAGAACACAATCATTTCAAAGGAATAATGTGGGGGAAAATCAACGCAGATGCTACACTTATTGCTTATAAACCAACGGACAATAATTCAATTTCGTGGCAGCCTCACGACCCTCACCGTACAAAACCTTACATGCACCAAAAATCTTACAGAAATTGCGAGGGAGAGAGAGAGAAAAAAAGTTCAGCTCATAATAACAGTACAGAGATTTCAAATAGCTCCATCTCCAGATCTGGTCATGGTGATTTTAGCATTATTAACCATCACTAATTGACAGAGGTTGTTTGGTAAAGAGCTACAATGATTGACGTTTAGAAAGGCATACCCTTTGTGACTGTCTCATCAGCCTGCAACACACAGAAATGCAGAACAGTAGCTCGTTAGAGCAATCGTTTCTATAGAAAAAAATAAGATAATGATATTCGGATACTAAGCCAAACAGACCAAGAGACAGACCATCATGTAAAGAGTTGATTAAGCTACTTGATATGGCCATAGTTTACATTAAAACAGACATGATTGAAAGACTTGTAGATATCGTTTTTTCTTCTTTTGTACATATTCAGGTTAAAATAGTATTTGAGGAAGACTAGCTTTACAGAGTCCTGCAGCAGTAGACTATACCAAGTCCATCAGTCAGTCCTCCATTCACACCCAGAGGCTCCCTCCTATGGCCCTATGGGGAACTGAGTCCTACTTCCCTTACCCTCCTGCCTCCAAACTTCACACTCACCCACTAAATGTGCCTTTTCACTATGAAATCACAAGTGCACGCTAACCGTTCCACTTCTTAGTGTAAATGCTGTCTGTTTGATTTCTCACACTTCAATGGTTAATACAGGATACAGTTCAATATAGTTAGTTTTTTATTTGTAGATTTTCCTTGTTTTCTTGTGTTATCGACAAAGAGAGAAATCTTTGCATAATGACAGTCACTCCTCTTAAGACTGTCCTGTCCTCCAGGTGAGGCAGCGGGAAAATGGAAGGAACGGCCAGGCTTCACAAGATGGACGCCAGCAGTGCTTCCATGCTACACGCCTCCCGCTCTCCCTCATCCCCAGCTGTGTGTGACGCTGTTCCGCCGACAAAACGCTGTCTTCTGTATTAATACGGTTAATTTTGTTATCGTCGCCACCTTTTTAGACTTTTTTTGTTTTCCCTTTTTCGGTTCTTTATAATATTGTCCTATCTGAAGTTGTCGCAGGTGTCCGGTAATGGATGTAATGTACAGGGAGGCGAGATCCTTCTACACCGTGTTCGACTTTCCCAGCTCCTCCCTGATGGCTGTGGACAGACAAACAACATGTCAGTTATATTGTGTTTTGTGTTGTCTTTGGTGTGATATGCAGTGGTGTGAATGGTGCAATGCTAATTATCTGATGACAAAAGGTACAGTAGGCCTCAACTGAACGCAAGATCTTCCTGTGCTTTGAGGAACTTGTTTCACGCCCTGTCACATATTACACGGAAGAAGCCCTGACCGTGACCCCACTCTCCGAGGGCGTAACATGGGGAGTTGGGATATGCAGAAAACACGTTTCAATTTCACACCTCACACTCGTACAGGTTACCCACTTGTACAGGGCAAATATAAAGCACCTTCAGTATGTGCATCAGGTTGCTCAAGCAATCAGTTACCATCAATAAGTTCCTCTTTCAGCTTCGACAACTCCTTCCTCATCTCGTCCAGAATGTCCTGAAAATAAGGTCGGAAAGACAATTAGAGACAAAACACAGTGGAAAAACAAATAGTTTGTTTCAAACAGGCACTTTGGACATGTGAAATGGATTGAAACTTGCACTAAAGCAGAGGGACGGAACAGTGAGTTTAGCATCAGTGAGAGATACTGTCCCAGAGAGCTGAATGAGTGTTAGTAAGCCCATAGTGTCACCACTCTGTGTTACTCCTCTGTCTCGGACTGAGGCTGCTGCTGTGGGCACAGATAGGGAGGGTATAAGGAGAATCTACACTTATCTAACAGGCTCATTCATAGGGGAGGAGGGAGGGATTGCCCCAGCATGGGACACAGTCATTGGGCACACCCTCTCAGGGCTCTGTAGTATGCTGTGTAAAATACTACAGCTCCACTGTTCTGCCAGCAAACAGCAAGTCAGTAATTTTTTACTTGTCTCCTCTGAATACCTGTTTCAATCTGTCGTAGTCGAGACCTTCTGTTGGCACCCCGTTGGCACTTAGGGATCCAGTCGGTGTGGGTGTGGACTTCGGTCTGTAGACGATAAACAGAAAAAGTTACAGTAGTAGACCTAAACTGGGGCTGTTGTCGAGGGGGAGTCCAGAAGTCACTCTTGGGGGAAAACCAGACAGAAAAGTATCTACTGTTCTGCATTCACTCACCACACTTCAATCATTTAAAAAAACAGTTACATTAGCATTTTTTGCAACTACAACGTAAACAACTTGAAAGAAAGTGCCAATTGATTCAAATTGACAGTTTGATTTCAAAACACAGCAATAAACATAGGAAGTTAAAGAATTTAACACAGAGAAAATGGTCATCAACCTCAACATTCATTCTTTTAAATTCAGTATTGGGAAATTGATATACAAATCTGTAGAGAATAATGTACCATAATAATGATTTTCATATCCATGTGTCAAAATGTATAACTACACTAGTTGAAAACAGCTGAGCCTATTTGACAGGGTACCTAACCCTTTGGCTGCCCACATACAGTATAAGGCCCTTTCATGAAGTTGATTTGTTAGTTTGAGTATCATTATGCTCTGAGCAAACTGAATCTATACTGAACAAAATATTCTCTGTTCTGATGAAACCAAGATTGAACTCTTTGTCCTGAATGCCAATCGTCACGTCTGGAGGAAACCTGGCACCATCCCTACGGTGAAGCATGGTGGTGGCAGCATCATGCTGTGGGGATGATTTTCAGTGGCAGGGACTGGGAGACTAGTCAGGATCGAGGGAAAGACGAAGGGAGCAAAGTACAGAGAGATCCTTGATGAAAACCTGCTCCAGAGTGCAGCTACTCTCTTCATTCAACCTGACAGAGCTTGAGAGGATCTGCAGAGAAGAATGGGAGAAACTCCCTCAAATACAGGTGTGCCAAGCTTGTAGCGTCATACCCAAGAAGAATTGAGGCTGTAATCGTTGCCAAAGGTGCTTCGACAAAGTACTGAGTAAAGGGTCTGAATACTTATGTAAATGTGATATTTCCGTTTTCTATTTATACATTATGGGGTATTGTGTGTAGATTGATGAGGAAACCCCCCCAAATGTAATCCATTTCAGAATAAGGATGAAACGTAACAAAATGTGGAAAAAGTCAAGGGGTCTGAATACTTATCGAATGCACTGTATATTACGCAACGTGCAGCAATTTCAAAGATTTTACTGAGTTACAGATCATATAAGGAAATCAGTCAATTGAAATTGATTCATTAGGCCCTAATCTATGGATTTCACATGACTAGGAATACAGATCTGTGTTGGTCACAGATACCTTATTAAAAAGTTAGGCGTGGATCAGAAAACTAGTCAGTATCTGGTGTGACCACCATTCGCCTGATGCAGCGCAACACATCTCCTTCACATAGAGTTGATCAGGCTGTTGATTGTGGCCTGTGGAATGTTGTCCTACTCCTGGCTGTGTGAAGTTGCTGGATATTGGCAGGAAGTGGAACACGCTGTCGTGCACGTCGACCCAGAGCATCCCAAACGTGCTCAATGGGTGACATGTCTGGTGAGTGTGCAGGCCATGGAAGACCTGGGACATTTTCAGCATCTAGGAATTGTGTACAGATCCTTGCGACATGGGGCTGTGCATTATCATGCTGAAACATGAGGTGATGGCGGCGGATGAATGGCATGACAATGGGCCTCAGGATCTCGTCACGGTGTCTCTGTGCATTCAAATTGCAGCTGATGAAATGCAATTGTGTTTGTTGTCCGTAGCTTATGCTCGCCCATGCCATAACCCCACCACCACGGGGCACTCTGTTCACAACGTTGACATCAGCAAACCGCTCGCCCACACAACGCCATACACGTGGTCTGTGGTTGTGAGGCCGGCTGGACGTATTGTCAAATTCTCAAAACTTGAGACATCTGTGGCATTGTGTTGTGTGATAAAAATGCACATTTTAGAGTGGCCTTTTATTCTCCCCAGCACAAGGTGCACCTGTGTAATGATCATGCTGTTTAATCAGCTTCTTGATATGCCACACCTGTCCGGTGGATGGATTATCTTGACAAAGGATAAAATCCTCCCTAACAGGGATGCAAAAAATGTGTGCGCAAAACTTTTGTGCGTATGTAAAATTTCTGGGATCTTTTATTTTGCTCATGAAACATGGGAACAACACTTTACATTGCATTTATGTTTTTGTTCAGTGTAGATTTAGGCAAAGTGAACCAGTAAATGAACTGGAAAACTGTCCTAGGACTGGAATCACTAGTAGAATAGCTTAATGCCTTAGGTAAGGCCAGCCCAAAGAAAACATGCTACACACACACCAGCCATATGAGTTCACACAGCTAACATTGGGTAGTTCAGCCCAATTCAAACACAATCAAGTTGACTTTGTGTGTCAGAGTTCAGAAACAGGCCGCTATAGTTAGAGCATGCACAAACAATGCAGCAGCCACACACAGCCATGCATCTCCGCTTTTGGATCAGCTGTGACAGGAAACCATTGCCAACAAGGAAATCACCATGGGCTACAACTGCAGGAAATTATTAAAGAAAATGACACACTATCTGAGTGTGAAATGAATTCCGTGAACAGCCAACAGCTTGCCAGGGAGGAAGTGGAAGCCAAGAGAGTAGGAAAGGTGTAACGTTAGGTTACAAGAATGTTAGCTTGTTACGATTCCCAACAGCTGTCTTTCTGTAGTGTATGTGTGTGTCTGCTGTAGTGGTCTCTGGTCCTCTTGCCTCCTCTATAGGTCAGATATGAATACCAGTTTATGGGGGAGGAATTATTTACGCCCATCTGCGAATGCAGGGCTGTGTGGCCTTATCTATGGGGTTCTTCTGAGACAGTTGGCACGGATGTGAATATTCACAGTACTGGGCGGGGTCTCCTCTATCTTGCTCACTATACAGTAGCACACAGCCACAGAGTCAGTGTTGAGTATGTGTGTATACTAAAGCAAAGCAAATGGAAGAGGTTACATTCATTCATAGATACTTAGATTGGTTGTTTATGTATAAATAATAAACCATTTTTATACCTAGTGTTCATTAGCAGTCAGGTGATTACTTTGTTGGCAAAATAGAGATATGGGAATTACAAGGCACAAACCCACTTCAAGCACAGCAAATTATACAAAAGGAGTAAAAAGGGGGGATGTGTCACTACAGGCCTGTATACCTGTTTACCATATCAGAACCCATCGGATTTCTCCACGGTGACTCCCGTCTGTGAGAGAGAGACTAGCTTTTAAAAGGGCTGTCCTGTAACCCCAGGTACCCTCCCTAATCAAACCCACACCAAACATACAGGCTCCAGCAGACTGAGTATAGCTACCAGAGAATCTGGAAAAACAACAGCTATTGATGATACATTGATTTGTTTTACGTTAACTTCACATTGATAAAGAATTGGGATTTCGAAGGATCCGGGTAAATGTCTTTTACTGCTAATATGCTAAAATGCAACACCGGCCTCTTTATAAGGAAGTTCTAAATAACATTTAAAAAAATATCATACATTCTCAGAGGATGAAAACAAAATTGAATTGTGGGGAGGGCTGCCAGCATTCTGTTTTGCACATACTGGAAGTGTATTTCCAGAACACTTTCTCGTCAACAAACCCTCATTTAAATCCCTGCAATTAAAACCTGGAATTGTGGGCTTTGATTGACACATCCCAGGAACACTCACTGCTATGGACATCCTAGCTAGCGGGAGCCTAGCGGTAAGCAGCAGCCCCGTGCTTTAGTCATGTTATTAACCAGTCATAAACCAGCAAGCCCAGGGGTCGGACGCCAGCAGTGTGACATGCTATGCTCTGTGCTCCTTCTTAAGTCACGTGATGATGAGTGGCAATGCTGAGGCACTCAGTGATTCAGATAGGCAGTGGATATTTGGACCTAGTCGTGTTTGAACCAGTTATGGCTTTAGACTCAGCGACTATGTAATATAGACATTTGCACATGAAAGCACACAATTGAAATCTAAGCCCATTTATGGGATGGAATGCTGGTATTTACCTTCCAATGACCGGGGATTTGCTACCATTCATAGTGTTAGTCCTCTCCCAAGGTTTTCTGGGCATGTCTGACGAGGAAACAAAAACAATTACACTGACAGAACTGAACCACTATAAGGAGACAAAAAAAAAAATACAAACAAACCACAGACTGAAAAATATTAGCTAAACTACAGACACAAATAGACCTGCCCAACTACATTAACTGCTGGCTAATACTAACTAGGATATTGGTGATCTGAATGTGGAAGGTGCATGTTGCTGTTCTGGTCCTTTATATATCTCTGACCACTACAGTCCCGTACTGTATACCATACTCACCAGGTGTACTACAAGCTGACACTTTGGGAGTTGTGTTGCCCTCGCCGCTCTCATCCTATTGTAGAGAAGCACAGGGCATTCAAAGGTCAGAAGTTATAGGTCAGGCAGCTTCAGATAAACAGGTGAGAATATATGACTTGTTTTTAAGTAAATAATCCACTGAAGGAGAGCCATTGATCCTCTTTGATGTCACTAACGACCATCAAAGAGAAACATATGAAGCTCCAAAGACATCCAGAAGAGGGAAAACAAACACCAGGCTACTGAATTATAGATGGGTAAATTATAAGTCACATAATAAGTTGCATGGACTCACTTGTGTGTGCATTAATAGTGTTTAACATGTCAGTCAGTCAGTCATACTCACAGCTCGCTGCTCTGGCTCAGGCGATGATCCCTTCTCTGCAATTCTTCTCCTGAAAAACAATACAGAATATTAAGATATATTCCCAACCTCATAACCGGTTATACTGTATGCCTAAACAAAAATAATCTAACTTATTTAAACAATGTTTTGGCTGACCCGACAGCTACATGGTCTGCAATGATATGGCACTCATGGAATTCACAGATTTATTGTGACATTTCCTCCTCCATCCTCAATATTGTCCTCTCATGTTGTAGATGGGGATGTAATGTAATGTCACCTCCTGGCCAGCAGGGCGCTCATCTCCTCCATCAGCCCCCCTCCTCCAGGTGCTCCGCCCAGAGGGCCGTTCCCTCCAGGTTTGGCCCCTGCAGAGCCAGCCAAACCCCCAGCCATGGCTGCAGCCAGAGCAGCTGCTGCATCACCACCACTATCACTCTGAGGGGACAGAGAGAAGGACATGACCGTGTTGTAGTGGCAGGCCATGTTACAGAGGCACATAACTGGAGGTCAGGTATGGTGGAGTACAGTATATGAAGGAGTGAAGCACAGCATGGCTACATGATTACTGTGACTGGTGTTGGATAAGCCCCCTATCCTGGGATGAAGATATGGGATGTGACAAACAGTTTGGGTCTGTGCAAGGGTAGGGATGTTTGTGTTTCTGTGTGTGTTAGCGTCTCACCCTTGGCACTTTACGCAGCTTGGCTCCAGCGAGGGCAGCAGCCAGCCCGGACAGGGGGCGTTCCTCGGACGGGGAAAAGAGGCCAGGTGGCAGGGAGGGGCTGGGGAGGGGAGGGTGGGCCTGGCCACCGGGGAGGTGGCGGTCCGAGTGGGGAAGGAGGCCCACCGCTAGTAGGAGTGAGTGTGGGGGTAAGGGAGGAGGGGAGGAGGGCCTGGTGGGGCTGGGGGCAGTGGCCGTGGGGGTCACAGTGGAGCCGGGAGGGAGGGGGAGGGGGAGGAGGGGTGGGCGGCACCAGAGTCAACGCTGTGTCTGTTTGGGTGTGGGGGAGAAGAGTAAATTATCATTATCAAACTTTGGGACTCAGAAAGAGCAGAGTCAGGAGTTCTCCTGTTTAGTGTTCTCCTCACACACAAAACTCAGGTACCTATACTACACTCACCATCAACACTAACATTATCAGGCTTGACCATTTAATGGTCAACTTTATACATGGTATGAACATGCTACATCCACGTGTTGTTTGTCATACAACATGCATGCACATTAGTGAGTTATGGCCTAAATGTATCCATTTGATGGAAGCAAATGGAGACATCCCACACAAACAAGGCAGAAAATGTACACAGAAACACAGACACACAGTGCCAAATGCAATGGACACAGGAACTCTAGCAGTCTAAGTTAGGTCAAAATCTGCATAAGAGCCCCACCCTAAACCACATAGAGATGTGTTAACTCTAATGCTTGTAGAAAATCATTATGATTCCTCAACACAGACAGATGATTGGATCAATAAGCCATAATGAAATGTGCCCATATTGAGCTCCTGTAAATGAGGTTCAGTCCAAGTGGGGGAAATAGTCACACTGAATCTACATATAAACGCTACTAAAGAGTTACTCAAGGGTGAGTTTTAATACATAAAAACATGGCACTTTATCAACAACAACAAAAATATTGTATCATTAATGCTAATGCAGTATTAGAATGATGTAAATTGGACAATTTTAAACTGCAAAGGTTTTCAGAAAGATTTCGAATAACTACTATTGAATTAAATGTTATTTCCAATAAAGTTGATACGGTAATCAGATCAATGTGAGGGCAGGTTTAGGGAGAATAATAAATAGCTTGTCCTCATTTGACATGCAAATTGGTAAATAGAGGAACGCTCTATCAGTATACACAGACAGTGGTGGCTTGGATAATAAATTAATGATACATCTCAAATGCCGAGGACACAGATGTGATTTATCTGCTAATAATTCTATTCAGCAGCAGGAGAAACTATCATTTATATATTATTGATTCCAGCCGCTAATCGTACCCTGGATAACTTGTGATACTCTAAAGACTGCCACTGAGTTTGGCCAATTAAGTCATTCCATAATCGAAATATAACCAACATTTCTGTTAATTTCTCTGCATTAGCGACCCTCCCCATCCCCTGAAACGTACAGTAGCGTCATGATAACAAACCTAATCAAGTGAACAATGGAGCAGAAATGAAAGCGCTGTTCAGACGAGTCAACTCTCCACCAGTCAGTCCCTTACTGTTTGTAACACGTATACAAACTGTCACCAGACCCAGTAGGCTTGATTAACACTGACATGAAAAGTGAGGTTGAAAAGTCAGGGTAAAATAAGGCCATCACAAATTGCGGAAAAATAATCATTTGAGGTGAGAAAATAAACAAGCAAAAGAGAAACAATGAGACAATTATCCTTCCAGACTGGAGTGATCTCTAGATGGGTCAGAACCCCCTGTCTGTAAGAGGGCAAACAAACATACACGCCATGCCCAACAACCAGACTCCATTCAAACCCACGAAATCACCAGACAACTCAAGACCATAAAAGCAACAGCATGGACATGCATGGTATCAGCATTCTGACCAAGGTGAGCAAGACAGACACACATGACCAACATAGATTGACAAGAACCTACAGACCATTCTCAGCAGCCACATAGAACCCAGCCACAGCCACATTAGCCATGCTAGTCACAGCTGCAGCCAGCATTGGCGCCCAGTTGGTTAGGGCAGGCCCCCTGCTCCCTGGCACCCCATTAGTGGGTGAGCGGAGGTGGAGGTAGAGAGAGAGGCTGAGAGAGGTGAGGCCTTACCCTGCTGGGCCAGAGGGTCTGCAGGCTGAGAGGCCTCTGGAGCCGTGGAGCAGGAGTCTCCCAGCACAGAGAGGTTTACAGAGAGGTCAGCAGAGGCAGGGGGAGCTGTGGAAGGAGAAGGGACAACAGCAGGCTGGGATGAGGGAGAGGACACAAGGGGAGCGATGTGGGAGACGACGGGCGACTGCTGGCAGGACGACGACAGGGACAGGGAGAGAGGGGGCAGCGGTGGAGGGGGAGGTGGGGTCGGAGGAGGAGGAGGAGCAGGCGGGGTAGGGTTGCTGCTGTTGCCGATGGTGACTGGCGAAGGAGCGGGGAACATGGGGGGCCCGTTGGGGGAGGGAGAGGGGTGTTTCTGTGACAGGGGGCTGGGGGCCGGGATGGCGATGACGGGGCGAGGGCCAGTGGCCTTACCCGGCGGGCTACTGATCATGACGGGGGGCGAGGGAGGCAAGGGGCTGAAGTTGGTTGCTGACCACACCACTGACCTGGAGGGGAGTGCCGGGGCTGGGGCAGGGGGCGTGGGAGGGACAGGCTGTCGCCTGGGGACTGTGGCGTAGTGGGGCAGGACCGGATGGAAGGCGGAGCCTAGTGAGGTGGCGAATCGGGATGCAGAGTGTCGTAGAGGTGGGGTGGGGGGTGTTGCAGAGGAGGGTGACGGGGTGGGTGGAGGGTAGTTGGGGGTGGTGGGAGACACAGACGTAGAGGAGGTCTTGGAGGAGTACTCTGGAGGCGGAGGGGTGTAGAGGGTACTTTCAAATGCTACACACATCAAATGGACAGTACAGGACAGGACAGGACAGGACAGGAGGGGACAGGAGGGGAGAAGCATCCACCGTGCAGCCACACAAGAGAGAAAGAACACAGAAGAGGAGAAAGAGAAAGGGGAAAACAGAAAGAATAGAGAAGGGGCAAATGAAGCAGGTAACTAGCAGACCTAAATCTCCTTTTTTTCTTCTTTCTCTGACAGAAAAGATGCTTCTATTAGTACACAAGGTTAGACCAAACCAGAGGAAGACTCTATAAACAATGTGTCAATGTGTATACATGGATAGAGAAGCAGCAGAAAACCATAGATCGTCGTTCTTTTAGGAGGGAGCACTTGACAGTAATCGAACAGTAATCGCAAAGGTTGCTGGTTTGAATCCCAGAGCAGACCGTGCCCTTATATATAAATGATTTCAAGCCAGAAACCTTTACTAAAGAAACTATTTGAATTGACAAGAAGTTTGCATAAAGTCTTACTGAACCACAGAAAAAAATCCCATAATAAAGTTTCTCATGGTGCTTTTTAGTCAATACCCCCATCAGTAGTATCCCCTCATCTCTCATGTACATAACCAGTGAGGAGAGAGGGGGTAGTATCGCTGGGTGGTCACGTTGCCAGAGTTTGACTGCATGCTCCAAATTATCCATGCTCTGTTTTGTTGTGGGGCCCCAGCCAGCGTAGCCCTAGAGTTAGCCTAGAGCTGAGGCCGCTCCCGCCATATGTTTACTGAGGGCTAATGCTGCTAATCCTTTGTGCCGGCCTCATTCTGCTCCACTGACCGTCAGTGGTAGGCTGTGCGCACACACACACACCTCCGCCATATGGGAAGCCTGGGCTCTCGCTGAGAGCTGCACTAGGCACACCTCCACACACTATAGCATATAGACACACTCGTTCACATATACTCATGTGGTGAATACACACACGAACACGCACCAACATTCTTGCCCTACATTCCGAACCACTTCACTCTATGTAATGTTACTTTCTTACAGACCATGTCCTAATTGGCTGTTGTTGAGTTGTTCTGAATGCTCATTGTGTTTGATACATCTCCACTAACTCGAAACATTGCTCATGTATGATTCTCCCACCCAATCACTCTATCACGCCTCTCCTTCTGTTCTTCCAAACACTAACTCTTCCACTAACTCTTCTCCCAATTCCCCCGCCTTCTCATTTCACATCTCCCCTTCTCCCTCCCTCCCTCTTGTTCCCCTCTTCCTCCCCCTCTCTGGGTGGTTAGTGGCCACAGGCAGGCCCCAGCTTTGCTCTGTCATCCCAGAGTAGTAACCCATAAAGACACACACACACACACCTCTCACTAAAGCCCAAAATGGACATACACACTAACTAGAGTGGCCTAAAGAAGAGAGAGACCAGTGGAGTGAGGGGCGGGCTTAAAACCCACTTTTAGCAGGGATTTCCATCAGAGGACCATTAGGAATGGCTAGATTAAGGAGGTTGACACACAAGGAACTCCTTGTTGTTTCTAATGTGATAAGGGCTATAGCTAATATGAGACTCTACAGAGTTACAGACACATCAAGAAGCTCATTTCAGACGGGATCCCTGGATGCCCTATTAGCAGACCTCTCCTCCACAACACTGGGTTGGTTTAAGTGTCCAGTTAGAGGCTGAGCATGGTTATTTACACACAGCATGACTTCCACAGACATCCAGTGGGATACTAAACATACTATGAATGGAATTAGAAATCCAACCAAAGGTTTTTGCGAGGCTATGTACAGTAGGCCAATAGCGCACATGTATGTTTTTCCTGCAGGAAAGACAACTAGAAGCAGATGAAAAATGCATTCTCACACTTCAAAAGCACCCCAAATGTTAACATGCAGTGCAACATGGTGTTTGTCTTGTCATGTATTGTGGAAATTGTGTCGTTACGTATTTATTGTACAAAATGCCCTAGGGAAAAAATCGAATCTACTCGATACCATAATGCCTTAGACATCTTTATGGTAATGTTAATATGACGGCCCCTCCCCCTGGGCTGGCAGGCAGCATGTTAGCCTTGTTGATGTATATTTAGCCTCTGACTAACATGGAGAATCTAGCCCAGCTAATGTGATGAGTGTGGCACTGAACCATGCCCACCATGCCAACACTGGCCCCCCTCTGGCTTAATATATGGCAGCAATGCCCATCTCTCATCCTTGATCCTCCCCTAACCAACCCCTAGAACCTGAGTCCCTCACCTACCTGTGCTTTTCTGGGCAGGTTGGCTAGGGCACCCTACCATCCACCAACACATACAGTAGACATAGCCATAGCCAAGAGAGGGGGGAGTGTGTGTGTGTGCGCGTGCTGCCTGCTCGCTGAGAGAACAAACACTCCCCCCATGCCCTAGGGCCACTCAAGCTGCTCCCCGTGCCCGTCCAACACACAGGCATATGGGCAGAGATAGATGGGAGAGGAGCCTGGCTATAAGTCACACTAAGTAACGAGAGGCCAGGGATGGCTGAGTATAGTCAGCGTCCGCTTCAGACTAAATGCCACGCTGGGATTTTACACCCAAGACGGCTCTTTGGAAGTACTACTGCTAAATTAAGTGAGATCTAAACCCACTCACCTGTTGGTAACTATTCTGATCTGTCATCTTGTTCGGACCTGTGATTTAAGTGTCTATTGTACTACCTACCTTGCTCTGTCCTGGACATCAGATGTGTGCCTATGCGTGTTGGTGTGTGTAAATGTGTGTAAGTATGTGCGTGTAAATGTGTGTAAGTATGTGCATGCATGTGTGTGAGTGTGTTTAAGTCAAAAGTCAAAGTCACCATTATTAGTCAGTTGTACAACCGAATGCCTTCAACCGAAATGTGTCTTCCGCATTTAACCCAACCCCTCTGAATCAGAGAGGTGCGGGGCTGCCTTTAATCGACATCCACGTCTTCGGCGCCCGGGAACAGTGGGTTAACTGCCTTGTTCAGGGGCAGAACGACAGATTTTTACCTTGTCAGCTCGGGGATTTGAACTTGCAGCCCTCCGGTTACAAGTCCAACGCTCTAACCACTAGGCTACCTGCCGCCCTAAAGGTGTGTGTAAGAGGTAAGTAAAAAGCCGTGGCTGCTCACCGGCGTTGGAGATGCGTCTCCCTCTCTCCCAGTCCATCTGCTCGCTGTCCAACTGCTGCTCCTGCTGCGTCTCATTCTCCATCCTCTCCCTCTCCTGCTTCTCTCTCTCCATCAGATCCCTCTCTCTCTCCGCCCTCTCTCTCTCCAGCTGCTCTCTCTCCTTCTCCTGACGCTCGCGCTCCAGGCGATCCCGTTCAGTGCGCTCCCGCTCTGAGCGCTCCCGCTCTGAGCGCTCCCGCTCTCGCTCCTGGCGCTCCCGGTCTTGGCGTTCCCGTTCGCGCTCCCTCTCCTGCATCTCACGCTCCAGCCGTTCCCTCTCCTGACGCTCCCGCTCCAGTCGCTCCCGCTCCACCTCCTTCAGCCGCTGCAGCTCCAGCAGCTGCCTGCCACGGGAAGAGAGGAGAGAAGAGGAGGTGAGGAGGAGAGAGAAGACACCAGACAGGTGGGGAAAGAGGAGATAAAAGGAGGAAGAGAAAGGGTTTGATGAGGAGAGATGGGAGAGGAGCACATATAGTGTAGGAAAGAGGGAGAGATGAGCAAAGGGAGGAGAAGAAAAACGGAGAGACCAAAGAGGAGAAAGAACAGGGTGGAGAAGATGAGCCGACGAGGCTTTGACCTCGTTTTCCACGCTGGCCTAACGCACCATGCAGACCCACAGGCAGTGCTGTCACTTGGACAGGCCTTCTTGTTATCATTATATAAGCTTGTTGTCATTACGTAATTACTGTGCAAGACAAGCAGTTATGCAATCACAGCTAGCTCTGCATGTTTCTGTTGTTAAACACAACAATGTAGCTAGTCTGCTTCTGGCTACAGCCACAATTACCAAGAACACTGTACCTAAACACATTCAATATCAGCTTGTTCAGTCCAACTAAACACATTGCTGCAGAGGTCTGATATGAACACGTGATTGGGAATAATGCATTTCTACAGGTACAAACAGTGAGATACAGTGAGCTCCAAAAGTATTGGGACAGTGACACATGTTGTTGTTGTTTTGGCTCTGTACTCCAGCACTTTTGAAATTCTACAATGACTATGAAGTAAGCGCAGAATGTCAGCTATAATATGAGGATATTGACATTCATCTCAGGTGAACCGTTTAGAAATTACAGCACTTTTTGTACATATTCCCCCCATGTTAGGAGACCAAAAGTATTGGGACAAATTCACTTATAGGATTGTTAAAGTAGTCCAAAGTTTATTATTTGGACCCATATTCCTAGCACACAATGACTACATCAAGCATGTGACTCCAAACTTGTTGGATGCATTTTCTGTTTGTTTTGGTTGTGTTTCTGATAATTTTGTGCCCAATAGAAATGAATGGTAAGTTTATTTGGAGTCATTTTTATTGTAAATAAAAATATATGTTTCTAAACACTTCTACATTAAAGTGGATGCTACCATGACTACAGATAATCCTGAATGAATCGTGAATAACGATGAGTGAGAAGTTTAGACGCATAAATATCATACTTCCTCCAAAAAATGCTAACCTCCCCTGTTATTGTAATGGTGAGAGGTTAGCATGTCTTGGGGGTGTGATATAAAATGCTAACCTCCCCTGTTATTGTAATGGTGAGAGGTTAGCATGTCTTGGGGGTGTGATATAAAATGCTAACCTCCCCTGTTATTGTAATGGTGAGAGGTTAGCATGTCTTGGGGTGTGATATAAAATGCCAACCTCCTGTTATTGTAATGGTGAGGGTTAGCATGTCTTGAGGGTGTGATATAAAATGCTAACCTCCCCTGTTATTGTAATGGTGAGAGGTTAGCATGTCTTGGGGGTGTGATATAAAATGTTAACCTCCCCTGTTATTGTAATGGTGAGAGGTTACCATGTCTTGGGGGTATGATGTTTGTCTAACTTTCTCACTCATCATTATTTACGATTCATTCAAGATTATCCATAATCATAGTAGCATCCACATTAATGTAGAAGTGTTTAGAAACATATTATATTCTTATTCACAATAAAAGTGACTCCAAAATTACACAATACATTATTTACCATTCATTTCTGTTGGCTACAAAATTATCTGAAACACAACAAAAACAAACAGAAAATGTATCCAACAAGTTTGTAGAGTCGCTATGTGCAAAGGTCAGATCAGGGATATTGCCTCTGCGTATTGAAACAGGTTCGATCAGGGATATTGCCTCTGCGTATTGAAACAGGTTCGATCAGGGATATTGCCGCTGCGTATTGAAACAGGTAAGATCAGGGATATTGCCGCTGCGTATTGAAACAGGTAAGATCAGTGATATTGCTTCTGCGTATTGAAACAGGTCAGTATTGTGGTGAAATGGAAGAGGAAAGCCTATGTATCTATTGGGCTCCCGAGTGGCGCAGCGGTCTAAGGCGTCATTACATTAAGAGACGTCATTACAGTCCCTAGTTCGTATCCAGGCTGTATCACATCCGGCCATGATTGGGAGTCCCATAGAGAGGCACACAATTGGACCAGCGTCCGGGTTTGGCCGGGGTAGGCAGTCATTGTAAATAAGAATTTGTTCTTAACTGACCTGCCTTGTTAAATAAAGGTTCAATTAAAAAAAGAGTGTGCAAAGCTGTCATCAAGGCAAAGGGTGGCTACTTTGAAGAATCTCAAATATTAAATATATATTGATTTTTGGTTACTACATGATTCCATGTGTTTTTTCATAGTTTTGATGTCTTCACTATTATTCTACAATGTAGAAAATAGTAAAATTAAGAAAAATCCTAGAATGAGTAGTAGGTGTGTCCAAACTTTTGACTGGTACTGTATGTATGTATGTATGTATGTATGTATGTATGTATGTATGTATGTATGTATATTGTTATGTATGTAAATCTTTTACTGCTCTAGGAACATTAATGTTTGGATATTTACTATTATGTATAGATTTTTTAGCTTAAATTGTTTCAGTCTTTATGCGATGCGTACTGCAGAGAACACCGGAAGAAGAATTATCACAGTGAATTATTATAATGTTCGTTTATTTGTCAATTAATCCCATAAGGGATGGGTTGCCAACTGGAGATTTGACACGAAAATAAAATGGTATTCATTCCTTCAGTCACAAGCTTGATGTAATCATTGCGTGCTAGGAATATGAGACTAAACTTTTTACTACTTTAATACATAAGTGAATTTGTCCCAATACTTTTGGTTCCTTAAAATGGGGAAGTTCACCCAATATGGCAATACCCTCAAATAGAGCTGCAATTTAACCTCATCGTCACTGTATCATTTCAAATCCAACGTGCTGGAGTACAGAGCCAAAACAACAACACATGTGTCACTGTCCCAATACTTTTGGAGCTCACTGTATCTCACCACTAGAGAGCAGCATTCTCTAATAAAAGGTGAGGCAGGCTGCCTCCTGGTATAGTCTACTGTAGCTAACCGTGTTGTAGTAGAGTCAGGCTCCAAACCATTTCACAGACTGTTCTCTCTCTCCCCATCTCTCTGCCATGGAGGCTGAGACTGATGTACCTGGCCATTCTGTGGGGCTTCATCTGCCTCAGCCAGGCCTCTGTCCAACATTACCCAGACTGTCATAATGACACTGGAGAACCCTATCCATCTCCTGTACATACAGACTGCTACAGCTCAGTGTTGAGGTGTGGAGAGGACAGACAGATGACGCAGATATCAGGGAGTGTGTGTAATGTCAATGATGTGGGGTTGGGGGCTGTGAGTTTGAAACATCTTGGATTTGGTCACAATTTGAATCATACACTGAGTGTATAAAACCTCAGGAACACCTTCCTAATATTGAGTTACAGCCTCAACACGTCGGAGCATGGACTCTACAAGGTGTCGAAAGCGTTCCACAGAGACGCTGGCCCATGTTGGCACCAATGCTTCCCACAGTTAGCTGGATGTCCTTTGGGTAGTGGACCATTCTTTATTAACACGGGAAACTGTTAAGCGTGAAAAACCCAGCAGCGATGCAGTTCTTGACACAAACCGGTGCGCCTGGCACCTACTACCATATCCCGTTCAATGGCACTTAAATCTTTTATCTTGCCCATTCACCCTCTGAATGGCACACATACACAATCAATGTCTCAATTGTCTCAAGGCTTAAAAAGAGCAGGTGTTTTGTACACTCAGTGTACAGTATGTGCCAACCTGATACCCTTA
Organism: Brachymystax lenok tsinlingensis; assembly: GCA_030435695.1. Classification (NCBI taxonomy): domain Eukaryota; kingdom Metazoa; phylum Chordata; class Actinopteri; order Salmoniformes; family Salmonidae; genus Brachymystax; species Brachymystax lenok. The sequence continues at coordinate 23,850,407 of CM059817.1, forward strand.
AAGTCTTGACCAAATGTCAAGGAAAGAACTCCACTGGCATGAGAAAATAATCTGTGCTGCTTTATTTATATTTATAAACTGGATGGTTCGAGCCCTGAATGCTGATTGGCTGACAGCCACGGTATATCTGACCGTATACCACGGGTATGACAAAACCTTTATTTTTACTGCTCTAATTACGTTGGTAACCAGTTTATAATAGCAATAAGGCACCTCGGAGGTTTATGATATATGACCAATATACCATGGCTAAGGGCTGTGTCTAGGCACTCCGCGATGAGTCATGCATAAGAACAGCCCTGAGCCATGGTATATTGGCCACATACCACACCTCCCTGGGTCTTATTGCTTAAACGAACGGTACGAATGCCCTTTTCCCTCAGACAATTCTTCCCTACCCTCTCTTCTTGCTTTTCTGGTTGAATCATCAGCTCAACATCAGTCCTATCTGGTGTGACGTCACATCTCCCCCTCTCTCCATCTGGCCTGGACCTAGCTACACACACTTGTTCCTCAATGATGATGTCACAACCAGACACCCGCCCCGCCCCTCCAGGTACGCCCCCTGAATACTCTATCCCACCGGTCACCACCTGTTACCAGCCAGCATGTCATTGAACCCCTCCTACATCTCTGGCTCTGCATCTCCTGGTAAGGCAACATCAAGTCTCCACACGCCCTTCAAAGAGGAACATGATGGGAACCAATCGCTTCCATGTCCAAAATAGGCCTGGAGGAGAATGATGTCAGATCACCTGGGGTGTAAACAACCTACGATACACCTGTTTATGAAATAAAGCACTTCCTTTACCTTTTCCCATAAGTGCACTGTGTGAGTGTCCACCCTCCCGCCCCTGCCCGCCTGTCCCTGAACTACTCATGCAGCATATTTTCCACCCAGCGAAACCCAATAGAATAGGACTCATCTGTACCTGAATCTATTCTACACTATGTGCTGAGAGAAGCAGTGAGACCAGTCAGAGTGGAAGCTGGACATCAATAAACCCTCAATGTGCTGTAGGATCAATCAATCCAGAATGATTTAATGGACACCAGTGGCCTAAGGCAGGGGATTTAATGGAAGGCAAATCTCTCCTGTTTTCATGATGGAGCTATAAAAAGCCTTGAAATGCCTTACATTGACTGAAATGATGACCCTTAACTAATATCACCAGTGACATATAATCCATCATTAACATACATAGTTTAAGAACCATATGAGAATGATTTGAATGTTACTTAAGTCTAAAGCTTCAGCTAGTATTACAGGGACAGTATTACAGGCCGCGGCTCCAATCCATTCTGTAGGCTGGATTAGCCAGAGGAAGAGAGGAAGTCAGATTTAGCTGGTGGAGATCCTCTCTCTCCCAGGACCAGTGTGGAGGAGGCTGAGAAGGCTTTCACTAGCTGTCGCCTCAGCAAGGCTTCCCTCAGGCCTACCCCAGTACCACTGATCCCATTCTACATATTCCCCAGACTCACTCTGCAAGGTGTCCCCATATCACACTGCACTGTTACCGAACCGTAGCTGTACCCAGCAGGCTCCCAGAGGAAGGCCCAACTCCTCGCTCCTGGAGCACTTCATAATGACAGCCTCATTACAGTAAGACAGGGAGGATTGAGAGCAGAGGACTACTGTTCCAGTTCAGTCCTCATCTCCCTCTCCCCTCCTCGCTCACCTCCTCCCTCTCCCTCACTGAGTTAATTAAAAAGAGCAGGAGTGTCCTACTGGCACTGGGCCACTAGAGGCAGAGTATGAGGCTCAAAGGACCATTCCCAGGAGTTTCTCTATAGGATAACATCCCCGGATCACCACAGTGTTATAGTTACAGTACAGAGAGTACAGCAGAGTCTACTGTATATCAGCGCTTAGATAAGGGGTGTTCTAGAGATTAGCATATACTCCACCCAGGGGCAGTCTGGTCGGGGTGGAGGTGGTAGCTCCACCAACTAGAGGATCGTCAAACTGTGACAGGCGTGCTGACAGGGTACTGGAGACCACGCACAAGCCACTAAACACCACCATTAAAAAGAGGGGCAGCAGTGATATCTAATATAAGAATGCCAGAGGTTACAATTGGCAGGATGGTGTTGAGAGCAGCAGGAAGGGGTTATTACGCAACACAACTAGAAAGACAGACAGGGTTGGAGAAGGTCAGTGGGGGATAATGCAACTGACGTGCAATCCCAATGACCCATCATATTTGGGGAGTAGTTACACCATACAAAAGGTCAACTGTATAGGAATAGCCTAATACCAGGGGATAGTGTATGGTACATTTTAATGCTGCACACTCTATATAAAACAAGACTTGCTTCACCATAAAGGGACTACGTTTCACAAACATAGACATTTGATTAACTTGGGTTATAGTGACATGACATTCCATCTGCCCACAGCAATGGTTCAGACTAATTCCCTACAGCGTATATTTATTTATTTTTATGTGAAATGCTATCTGACACGTACTGCATTCCCTGGCATACGAGATCATAACATTCCTACACAACATGCATGGAGAACAGTTAAATAAGCACCAGGGTGAGGGAAGGGGTTAAAAGTGGGTTGGGTAAGAAAATAAATAACCTAGGATGAATTACTGTTCAACTGTACAGTACGTCCCTGTGCGGGAATAATTGTGAAAATGTTAAATATAATTTAAATCAAATAAAATAAGCACCAGGTCTCCCCGTGTCTGTCAGGAGAGACGGCGTGGAGAGAGGGAATGAGAGGGGGAGATGGAGGGGAGGGGAGTTAACTGGGACGGGCGGACTGCATGCCATTTACCAAGGGGACAGCGATTTGTTTACATCCCGTGTAACTTTCAAGGGAGGGACGTCACGTTGGAGCAATGTTCTCTTTGAGTTAAACATGGATATTCTGAAGCAGTAAGGTCATCTTCCTTCTCAGATGAGGGATCATAAAGAAAACAGGGATGTCAGTTTGAGTACTAGTGTACACTGTCCCCATTAGCTGAACGACCAAGTTCTTTACATTCCAATATAGAAGCTTTTTGGGATATGACAACTATATCTCTCATACTGTTGAACAATACAATGTATCATCATAGCGGGCCAAAACGGAGAATTAACAATACAATGTATCATCATAGCGGGCCAAAACGGAGAATTAACAATACAATGTATCATCATAGCGGGCCAAAACGGATAATTAACAATACAATGTATCATCATAGTGGGCCAAAACGGAGAATTAACAATACAATGTATCATCATAGCGGGCCAAAACGGAGAATTAACAATACAATGTATCATCATAGCGGGCCAAAACGGAGAATTAACAATACAATGTATCATCATAGCGGGCCAAAACAGAGAATTAACAATACAATGTATCATCATAGTGGGCCAAAACGGAGAATTAACAATACAATGTATCATCATAGCGGTCTTGCTGAGAGAGAAGGCAGCTCCCTGCAGGTCCTATTGAATAGAAGAATGGAACCAGATGAGAAATGATCAAAGGATGCCTCACCGCATGTCAACACACAAACACAGAATTTCCCTCACTTTCTCACAGGAGACCAACATACACAATGAGCCGAGTGGAAAAAGGCTGGATTTGTCTCGGACTTTGTCTCTCTCCCACTTAAGGGAATGAAGGCTACAAAGATAAAACCTCGCTGATCCATTTACTGGCGTCTCAGTTCCTGACATGCGTTGCCTGGGGAACGGTTGCTAAGGGAGTGTAGGCGGAACACGGCCTGAATCCGAACGTTTTCCAACAACTTACTACTATTGACTCAAAAAAAATAAAAAAAGCTTGGGCTCTATTTTACAAGAAAAAAATAATCACTTGAATGTGTTTGACAAACGACTTATTTAGACAGTAAGAAACCAGTCAGAACTGTAGGGGGCTCGATGAGGGCAGAATAGAAATGAAGACTAAATTAGAACCAAGGTTGGGGCAAGAGCAGATGTTAGGCAACATGTATTACAGTTACAGTACATCCTTTTCAGAAATACAGAACATTCTGCATTGGCCAGTAAGCATCTTTGGAGTGGTATAAGAACAAATTGCAAACAGTCCAAGCTTTTGGGTGTAGCAACAGTGTGATGTTGTTATCCTTGATTCCAACAGCCAAGGAAAGCAAAGCTGCAGAATCACAAAGCCTGGAAAGCCCACCGCCCAGTCAGTCAGAGCAGCTTTCCTCATTGGCTCAGAGGCCTGAACAGTTTTGTCTGTGTGGACTGATGCCCAGTTAGTCCATATGGAGCTACTCTATGAAGGACTCAGTCCAAATCTACAGCTCAGTCACTACCACGTGTCCCCCTAGTCAAGTGCAGGAGACCAGATCTGAACACTAGTCAAGGAGGGGAATTCGTTTTTTGTCCAACTGCAGCCCTGTGTGTGTTGGAAACTAACAGAATACAAATACATACAGAGTGTACAAAACATTAGGAACATGGACTGACCAGGTGAATCCAGGTGAAAGCTATGATCCCTTATTGATGTCACTTGTTAAATCCACTTTAAATCAGTGTAGATGAAGGGGAGGAGACAGGTTAAAGGGATTTTTAAGCCTGGAGACAGTTGAGACATGGATTGTGTATCTGTGCCATTCAGAGGGTGAATGGACAAGAGTAAATATTTACAATGCATTTGGAAAAGTATTCAGACCCCTTGACTTTTACATTTTTTTACGTTCCAGCCTTATTCTAAATATATTAATATATATTTTTTTTAATTCCCCTCATCAATCTACACACAATACCCTATAATGACAAAGCAAAAACAGGTTTTAGACATTTTTGCAAATGCAGTAAAATTAAAAAACAGAAATACCTTATTTACATAAGTATTCAGACCCTTCGTTATGAGACGTGAAATTGAGCTCAGGTGCATCCTGTTTCCATTGATCATCCTTGAGATGTTTATACAACTTGATTGGAGTCCACCTGTGGTAAATTCAATTGATTGGACATGATTTGGAAAGGCACACACACCTGTCTATATAAGGTCCCACAGTTGACAGAGCATGTAAGAGCAAAAACCAAGCCATGAGGTCGAAGGAATTGTCCGTTGAGCTCCAAGACAGGATTGTGTCGAGGCAGAGATCTGGGGAAGGGTACCAAACAAATGTCTGCAGCATTGAAGGTCCCCAAAAAGTGGCCTCCATCATTCATAAATGGAAGAAGTTAGGAACCACCAAGACTCTTCCTAGAGCTGGTCGCCTGGCCAAACTGAGCAATCGAGGGAGAAGGGCCTTGGTCAGGGAGGTGACCAAGAACCCGATAGTCACTCTGACAGAGCTCCAGAGTTCCTCTGTGGAGATGGGGGAACCTTCCAGAATGACAACCATCTCTGCAGCACTCCAACAATTAGGCTTTTATGGTAGAGTAGCCAGACTGACGCCACTTCTCAGTAAAAGGCACGACAGCCCACTTGGAATTTGCCAAAAGGCACCCAAAGGACTCTAAGACCATTAAATTATACATTTGCCCAGAAAAAAAAAAAACTGGTATTGCTTTGTCATTATGGGGTATTGTGTGTAGATTGATGACATGAAATAACAATGTAATCCATTTTAGAATAAGGCTGTAAAATGTGGAAAAAGTCAATAGGTCTGAATACTTTCCCGAATGCACAGTAAGTGCCTTTGAACAACGTATGGTAGTAGGTGCCAGGCACACCGGTTTGAGTGTCAAAAACTGCAACGCTACTGGGTTTTTCACACTCAACAGTTTCCTGTGCGTATCAAGAATGGTTCACCACCCAAAGGACACCCAACTTGAAACAACTGTGGGAAGCATTGGAGTCAACATGGGAAAGTATCCCTGTGGAACGTTTGACACCTTGTAGAGTCCATGCCCGACGAATTGAGGCTGTTCTGAAGGAAAAAGGGGGTGCAACTCAATATAAGGAAGGTGTTCCTAATGTTTTGTAGACTCAGAGTATAGTCTGCCACAGCTGCAGGTGTTTGATGCTATCCCTCCACCACTATTACTGTGTGATCTCAATGTCAAGCAGCAGAGAAATGCTCCTCAATGAGTCGGTCAATCTGGTACAGAGCACCGTATTATTTCCAATCTCCCTGCATCAGTATGAATGATATCAGCCTTTTGTCTCAGCAGGCGCAGCGCTACAGCCAACCTGCTATTGCTTCACGCCAGTTACTTATACACCCCATGATTCCACCTCATGTCTGTTTAATCTAACGGTGGGTTAGTACTGGGAATCTCGGGTACGTTTAAAGAGGCGTCTAACAGTCTTCCCATGGCTGTGGTGGCTGTGGTGGCTGTGGTGGCGGTGGTGGTGGTGGTGGTGGCGGTGGTGGCGGTGGCGGTGGCTGTGGTGTCTTCAGAAGGACTTGGATTTAGGATTGGGGGTAAGAGGAAAAACAACTAAATTCACATCTTTGCCTGTGTAATCCACTGGAAACCACAACCAGACACATTCTGACCGAGGAGAGTAATCTAAATATTTATTTATTGTGTGGTAAAAAAAATGACAGAAATAGTCAGAGTAGACATAGCAATGCATGACAGAGCACAGAACGGATTTAAGAGATGGATATATAAACAACCAGAGCTGATTTCATGTGGTCCTTAAAGAATTTGGTGTGTCATTGTTGGGCGTACTGTAAATGGGGTTTCCACATTATTGCTCTTTCCCCTCACACACATACACTGTATACAAAACATTAAGAACACCTGCTCTTTCCATGACATAGACTGACCAGGTGAATCCAGGTGAAAGCTATGATCCCTTATTGATGTCACTTCCATCAGTGTAGAGGAAGGGGAGGAGACAAGTTAAATAAGGATTTTTAAGCCTAGAGACAATTGAGACATGGATTGTGTATGTGTGCAATTCAGAGGGTGAATGGGAAAGACAAGATTTAAGTGCCTTTGAACAGGGTATGGTAGTAGGTGCCAGGCGCCCCGGTTTGAGTGTGTCAAGATCTGCAACACTGCTGGGGTTTTCAAGCTCAACAGTTTCTCCAAGAATGGTCCACCATCCAAAGCACATTCTGCCAACTTAACACAACTGTGGGAAGCATTGGAGTCAATATGGGCCAGCATCCCTGTGGAACGCTTTCGCCATCTTGTAGAGTCCATGCCCTGACAAATTGAGGCTGTTCTGAGGGGAAAAAGGGGTGCATTTTAGGATTAGGAAAGTGTTCCTAATCTGTTGTACACTCAATCACACACTGATCCCTGGGATACCCTGTGCTGCCATAAGGCCATAGCTGAGTAGTGAGAGAGCCGTTTGGCTGGGTCCACTCCACTAGTCTGTCCAGCTGGAGCTATGAGTCAACAGCTGGGCCTTTTGCTCGCTATCCCTCTCTCACCCCTTTCCTCCTTTTAATTTGACATTTGTTCCCTCGGCCATCAGTATTTTATTAAGATATTCCAAGCAGAGAGGAAGCAGCCAGGTGTAGTGTTCCAGACAGTACTAGTTTTAAATGTAGACTGAGTGACTCCACATCCATCACACAGAGCAGAGATCACCTCTGGAACACAACCAAACTGGACCTCTGCATTACTGAAGGGTCACCAGCACTGGCCACAGAACAGTTCTTAAGCCTGGTGGTGTTAGGCTATTCCACGACAAGGCTTGATGATGGATGGGTGTATTGGAAAGCTACTATGAACAGACAGACATTTAATCATTGGGGTTATTTATAAAAGGGAAGAAAACAACAGTGACCTTTAAAATACACCTATTACTGACGCTAAAGATTACAGTGTGAGCTCACGGTTAAGCATCCCTGACCTTCAGGCTAAATCTAAGGCAGAATTATAGACCAACAAAATTGTTAGTAAAAATAAAACACTGTCAGGGTCGGGCTGGAAGTACTAGGCTGTCCCCTGATAGTAAACAGAGCTCTCAACGGAAATGTAAGTGTTTACGTGTGTGTGTGCTCACGTGTGTTCGCCAGTGTGTGTTTGCATCCTTGTGTGGAGGTGTTTCTGCACTGCGTTTTTTTGAGCGAGTACAGATGAGTGTGTGAGCCTGCGAGGGTGTAGCCTATAATCAACCCCCTCCATCCCTCTCCACTCCATCTCTCCAGGGTTGGTGAGGCAGGATTGTAGTGAGTTTGCGTCACAGGGATGACATCAGGCATTAAGCACCCAGCCAGTTCCACTGACTGCAACAGCTAAATATGGATGAAGGACCGGACCAGAAGAGTCAGAGTGAGGGGGAGGCTCAGGGCCAGATCCATTACACACACTAAAAATAACTCATTTGAACACATTCAGGCCTTTTGTGTTTCTGGAAGAGCAACAAAGACTGGGTCAGATATCCTTACAAGGAGTCGTCCTACTACTCACAGTAAAGGAATGCTTCCTCTAACACTAGAGTAGAGAGCTATGGCACAGACGGACACATTGCTATGTCAGGTATGTCTCTGTATGAGGTGATGCACCAGCCAGGGAACATTCAGAACATTTGGAACGGTCCAGGGACATTCTTTACAAGGAGAAAAAGGTGAAAATGTTTTCCCCCTGAGGCATATATGTCTGAGTGTAACCTGTAAGTATTTTAGACAAGGTAATCACTCAACAAGCCTACTAGGACCAGGCCACCCACCTCTCAAACCCCCCTCCCTGTGTGTGCGCCGCATGTTAGCATGGAGCAAATCCGTGTCAGGAAACAAGTTCACGACTTTCAGATGGCAGAGAGCGGGTCGACTTTACGAGGCTCCAACATAAACATGTGTTCTCCAGTACAAACTCGCACACACCGACGCCCACGCGCGCCCACGCGCACCCACGCACGCCTGTGTAACACTAAGAAGGCCATTAAACTGCTCAAATACAGGATATGAACCAGAGACACTATATACTCTATGTAACCTCATCTGAGTCTAACATGGATGGGTATGAATGATGAGAGGTTTTCAAACATACAATATACCACAATGACATGTTCCCGAGGCAGTCGCTACCAATAAACTGTTGCCAACTAAATTACCAAGTGGCCTTACAGCAGGCCTTGGTGTCTCAGTGAGCCTGCTGAAGCAAGATGATCAATTTCATTAAAAGTCTATGTGTTGGCTGAGTCATAAATCATGGGACGATGGTGGCAGGTTTCATAAGGGGACAGGAAGGGACCACATAGAGACAAAAAGGCCAGATACACACTGACTGGACTGACACGCATGCAAACAGACATACGCAAACACACAAACTTCAAATTCTTTCTTACTCACTGAACAATCTTAAAAGTTAATTGTCCATAACGACCAGTGGGTACTAAAGAAACCAAATCTAGGATGATTAACAAAAAAATGTCATGGATGATTTATCTTTCGACTGTAAAGCTGTTAAATTAAAAATCCCATGGGCAGGGTGTCTGGGATTGAAACGTCCCTGACAGAACCAGTTACCATAATGAAGCTCAACGGAGAACCTTGTCTCTCCATCTTAACTTCAAATCATTGCAGTTCCTTTACAGTCTGAGATGCGTACAATATATATACACTGCTGCCTGCTGCCATACCAGGGGTTAGAGCTCTGTTCCTCATCCATAACACAGTACAGCACCTTGACCACCACCAGCCGCTTACACTGCAACCATCACACACACTCTCCCCCTATACTACCTGTCAGTCAGCCGGGACATCTAAATCCACAGCACATTACTCTGTAACCGGCTGGAGGACAACTACCAACGTTCTCTGCTGCTGTGACACAGGATATATGGTAATGGGAGGAAAGGGAGGTGACTTCAGTCACCTTCAATCAAGGTGGTTATATTGTCCTGATGCCACGTCTTCGTGTACACAGGGACAGGACAGGAGGCAGGCCCTGTGTGCGCCTGTGAAATTAGGCTGCATCTAATTAAATAACATGTTAGAGGTTTCTGTGATCAGGCGAGAGAGCAGCTGGCTCAGATTAATAGTGCTGCTACAATGCTACACTGCACTGCCCTGTGGTGCCCCACTGACGAATAGGGGGCCTCTTCTCCACACAGAGAAATACAGAATTAGCAGCATACACTCATTATTATTACCTACGGGGGAATAGGAGCCTGGCCATTTAAGGAGAAGGAAAAACAATTACAGGTACGGTACCCCCCTCTAAGACCTCGCTTGAGTCAGACCGTATTAACCACGAGAAAACACAACCCCTTAACCTTCTGTAACAGTTGAATATGAATACGGAAGAGATCTCATGCCAAGCGTTATTGAGTGTGCATGCGTGTAGCAGGAGGGAGGCTCAGAGGATTTGGTGGGTTTTTAGAAGTGGAGTGGGTTTTTAGAAGTGGAGTGGGTTTTTAGAAGTGGAGAGAAAGCCTTAACCGAGGTCTCCTGAGAGTGATAGGGACTCGCTGTAGAATAGCTTTTCATTAAGAAGGCCTCTGAGTATCAGTCCATTTCAGATCCTCGCTCTCTCACACACAGAGTGTGTGTCTGCTGTGTGTGCTGTGTGTGTGTGTGTGTGAGAGAGAGAGAGGAGTTAAGCCAGCTCCTAACCTTGTTCTGTAAGTTTACCATTGTACTCAGCAGGGGATAAGTGTTCTGTGATTCCACCGGACACGCTGATGTGGTGCCCCATCATCCTCCCACCCAGCCCTGCTTGGCCGGTGTAGGCCGTCATTGTAAATAAGAATTTGTTCTTAACTGACTTGCCTAGTTAAATAAAAGGTCAAAAATGTAATACAAATGTTAGAGAACACCGCCTGCAGGCAACCAAAGTCTCACTCCGCCTGCCTGGTTAATATGGGAGGGGACTGAGGGAGTGGCGAGGCTGGAGGGAGTGGCGATGACATGCTTTGGGATCAATAGACCAAAACCATCCATATCCACTCTAAAGTACTTGGATCAATATATTTAGGCAAGCAGGCACTGTCGAGCAGGGCAACTGTCCGATTGGCTCATATTTGATTGAAACACTGAAAAAGGGAATTCTATTCAGAATTGTGTGTAACATCACTGGGCTGAGGAATAGTGTTGTGTTTAGTGTTCTTGTGTTCAGTGGCGTTGTAGGCCTAGATCTTACCTTCTCTGCATCTCCAGGTCCTCTGGCGAAGGTCCATTCTGAACCTGGGGGCTCTGTCTTGGCAACGTGGGGCCTGTAGAGAGAACACAGAGATGGTCACACATCTGCTCGGAGAATATGGCCTCTGGACTTGTCGCTTTTGACTCAAATCTCAACTCCTAAACATTGACGTAAATGTAGTCTGATTTCTATTCCATCAAGTCGTATCTCAGCATTTCTTTTAAAGTTTGAGACTTGCATTTCTTTCAAAATCAGGATCACATCAAACCCAAACCGCACTTTAACTACCTCCTCCTAAACCTTCTATCCTTTTCTTTTTCAGGGCAGACCGATCCTTTTAAGCATAATTCACTGTCGGCCGGCTGGGTTGTGACCTAATGTCTGATCCACTCCCAGAGCTGTCCATCAGCCTGCACTCATAGGTACTCCAACCAATCAGCAATCATATCCACTGACGGCACTGGACCGCTGCCAAAGGGTCATGGAGTGACAAAACCATTGATTATCTGGAGGATTGTAGGGACAAGGCCACCAAAAGAAAACACAAACACACACAATCAATCAGTGAGAGAGCTCCACATGTCAGGGACCAAATATATATTGTTGTTGACAAAAGGTAAACATGCTAAAGTGGTTTTAAGTGATTCACTGAAGCCTACGTTCGATAGTTGAAAAGCCTCTACGGTGATGGCCAGACTAAGAGTGTCTAGATGGAAGTTGGAGGGCTTGGATCTGCCCAAAAGAGAAGAATCTTCAGAGGCTGTCAGTACTCTGGCTGACTAGTGTCTGTGTGGAGCTGTGATACAGTGATATGCTATTCCAGACAGACGGAGACAGGGACAAGGAGGAATAGAGGGAGGGCTCCAGATCTGAAGGAAGAATAAGGATTTTATCTGGAAAGGTTTGGCAGCAGTAACTCATATATAAACCTCTGCCCCTACACCAGCCCTGCTAGTGACAGTCCACCACAACCACCAGCTACAGGCCTCTACACTCCTCAGCAACAAGCCGATCTGCTGAACAAGCATATACCACCTTTGAACTGCTACAAAATGGAATATAATGTTGTAGATAAAGTTCGGAATGACAATTTCAAGTGTACAACGTCTAAAGACCGGCATCACTATATGGTATTTGGGTGTTTTGGAGCCTTGTCTGTGTTTTTTGTCAGGGCTCCCATACTCAGGGAGTGATTCGCTGTTTGGGGTAAGTTGATCAAAAACAAGTGAAATCACAAAAAAGTTGTTTGGACCCTTCAATAACATGCTTTTTACATCAAAAATAGAGATGTGGTCATACAAAAAGAAAGCTTCTCCTTTAAAAGGCTCATATAGACCCAGCCTGGCCTCTTTGGCACGGGCCTCTGGATCAATGCAGCTGATGGGGGGGCCTTGGAGCCCAGAGGGGCCGGGTTTACCAGGTATGAAGGTACAGAGTATAGACAATTATGTGATGGAGCCATGCCAGCTGAGCTGACATTTCCTTCACCTACACAACCTAAACAGCAGGAAACAGTGGCAATGGGTTTGAGAGGAAGAGAGATGGAAGACAGCGAGAGATACCAGTCACTCCATAACAATATTTCCCAGGTAGGGCTGTTGTCTGGGTAATGATGGCTGCAGCACAATGCCTGCCAGTGGTGTTTTTTTTTTAGCAGGGAAATAGTCAGAAACTGATCCCAGGCCTGTTACAATGAGAGGGGAAATGAAATGTGTGACGGACAGTCAACGCTGTAGTCACTCTCACCAAACAGCGGAGTTGGAAACACAGCAGAAACGGACTCCTGGCCGATGATAAAGTAGTATCTCATAGATCACAGTGTGAACAACACCAGTCACCCAGAGCATGACTCGCAGCAGGCCTGAGATGGGGTGTCTGCCTGGACAATAACACTGTTGTGAAAGGGCCACTCCCCTTGCAGAGAGTTAAAAATTGAGCTAAATTAATTTTGGACATGCATTCAGATAATCACGTTATGTAATGAGAAACAATAAGTAGCTACATGGGAAATCTGTTTTCTTCCTGTACACCAGCACTGAACAGTAAAGAAACTCTAGCTCTCATCTATAATGTCTAGATTTATGTTGTGGAACGAATCACCCAAACCTAATAATAAAGCCGTTTCCTTTTCCAACCACTAAATCAAGCAGTATTGGGTTAGTAGCTATCCATCTGGAGCAGATCGCATCAGGCAGGGTAGTGTGGGGGTGAGGTTTGCTCCATCCTCTGTCCACAGCATTACTGTATTACCGTCAGCCCTGCTTCTTTTTATATGTTGACACAGCCCATGCGTCCAGGATGACCGCACCCTCCATCAACACAGCCACGGTGTGTGTCCCTGTCTCTGTCTGTGTGTGTGTGTGTGTGTGTGTGCACGTGTCTCTGTGTGTGTGTGTGTGTGTGTGTACGCGCGCGCGCGTGCGTGCGTGCGTGTGCACGTGTCTGTGTGTGTGTGCGCATGTGTGTGTGTGTGTGTGTGTGTGCACGTGTCTCTCTGTGTCTGTGTGTGTGTGTGTGTGTGTGTGTGTGTGTGTGTGTGCACGTGTCTCTGTGTGTGTGCACGTGTCTCTGTGTGTGTGTGTGTGTGCACGTGTCTCTGTGTGTGTGTGTGTGTGTGTGTGTGTGTGTGTGTGTGTGCGCACGTGTCTCTGTGAGTGTGCACTACAGTCAACAACTCACTCCACAAAATGGAGCCAACAGGCTTCACCACCTCCCTACCCATTTATGTAACCCCCCCGCCCCCAAGACATGGGTGGACGCTTCTGTAGCCGTATTCAGAGTATTCAGAGCCAGGTAAGACAAAAGCACTCCTGGTTGGCCGGCACCCAACAGCACTTAGTCTCTGTAAAGATAGGCACTGAGTTTTCCTCCTCTTTTAAATCCTCTCACATCATTAGATCCCATACTGGGACCGAAATACTTCTGCTGCATGGCTTAAGTCAATCCATTCTAACAGCATTTTCTATGGCTAAAGACCGACAACAGTGCATCCACAGTTAAATAAACAATGTTTAATCAAGACTTCCCCCGTTACTGAAATTACAGACCATACATGAATCTCTGATTAATGATAGAGAATGTGTCACTGGACTGAGAAACCTACAAATGGTAAGATCGCTTTTTCAAAAGGTCTAGGACCACGAAAACAGAGGTATACCTCGCAAAACAAACTTGCACACAAACACACACACAAATCCAGTCTAACAGTAAGAGAAGTCCCATTGAGCCAGGGAGCAGAGAGAGCATCATCACACCTACATGATGGCAGGGAGACTGCAGGCCTCTTCTGACAGCAGATATACTGCCACAGTCCATCATCCGGGTAGTCTTGAGGTGCTCCGACCACAGCCCTGGACTTAGTCCTAACCATGGCCATAGACCCAGTACCAACTAAAACCCCAGATCCAGTCCCAAACTCAGTCCCAGGCATCATGGCTCCGCTGGCAGCCATCCCATCTGCAGAGTCCTGGGAGCTCAGATAGAGCACCATGTTTCTGGACACACACAGCGTCCCGAGCTGCTACTAACAGTACGCCACGCCTGGAGCCAGGACTACGCGGATGCTCAGGTCAATAAGACACCCAGCAGACAGGCAGGGAGGAGAGGAGGAAGGGAGTAGAGCGAGAGCGAGAGAGAGCGAGAGAGAGGGAGGGAGTAGAGGGAGGTATTTACAGGATGTGGTCCCACGCTCCGGTTGGTCCGCGCGGCGCACTTCCTGGTCTTGATCAATTATTCATGGTTGAATGGGCGAAGAGCAGAGAACTAACCGCCCCCGTCGCCTCACCTCATCACACCGTGTGTGTATCAATTCTAGAGACAAACCAACTCAAAAACCCAGTGGGAAGACATAAAGAAATGGAAACAGAGAGACACAGAAAGTGACACACAAAGTCAGAAGAGTGATGTATACTAGAGAAACAGCTACAAACAAGAAACCAGAGCTTTCCTTGATCACACTGCACTGGTGCGTTTCCCCACTGGACCATGAAGGTATTGTACAAACACAGCCTGATGGGCTCTCTTCTAATGTGTTCTTTTCTAATTAACGACATGTGTTGGTTTCCTCCCTGTTACATCACACAGATCTACAGAGGAGACGAGAGGAAGAGATGAGGGTGGTCTCTGAGGTGTTTCCTCTTTCTGTGAAACAGTCATGTTGTGTCCAGCCCCTTCCAGCCCCTGTAGTGTCTCTCTATTCTCCAGGTCCAGCCTGTCTTGCCCTACTTCACTGTTCCTGGGTCAGGAAGACGTAAATCACTGCCTCGGTCTGTTCCCTGGACTGCTGACCTGGAACCTGTGTGATGGGGCTCTGTGGGGATGGGTCATCATGACCCAGTCATACTGCTGATGAAGAGGACCAGGTAGAGCCCGATACATTGTGCTCATGAAGAGGACCAGGTACAGCCCGATACATAGTGCTCATGAAGAGGACCAGGTACAGCCTATTCATACTACTGATGAAGAGGACCAGGTAGAGCCTATACATACTACTGATGAAGAGGACCAGGTAGAGCCCTATACATACTGCTGATGAAGAGGACCAGGTAGAGCCTATACATACTGCTGATGAAGAGGACCAGGTAGAGCCTATACATACTGCTGATAAAGAGGACCAGGTAGAGCCTATACATACTGCTGATAAAGAGGACCAGGTTGAGCCTATACATACTACTGATGAAGAGGACCAGGTAGAGCCTATACATACTGCTGATGAAGAGGACCAGGTAGAGCCTATACATACTGCTGATAAAGAGGACCAGGTAGAGCCTATACATACTGCTGATAAAGAGGACCAGGTTGAGCCTATACATACTACTGATGAAGAGGACCAGGTAGAGCCTATACATACTGCTGATGAAGAGGACCAGGTAGAGACCTATTCTTAGTGCTGATGAAGAGGACCAGGTAGAGCCCTATACATACTACTGATGAAGAGGACCAGGTAGAGCCTATACATACTGCTGATGAAGAGGACCAGGTAGAGCCTATACATACTGCTGATAAAGAGGACCAGGTTGAGCCTATACATACTACTGATGAAGAGGACAAGGTAGAGCCTATACATACTGCTGATGAAGAGGACCAGGTAGAGCCCGATACATACTGCTGATAAAGAGGACCAGGTAGAGCCCGATACATACTGCTGATGAAGAGGACCAGGTACAGCCTATTCATACTACTGATGAAGAGGACCAGGTAGAGCCTATACATACTACTGATGAAGAGGACCAGGTAGAGCCTATACATACTACTGATGAAGAGGACCAGGTAGAGCCCTATACATACTGCTGATGAAGAGGACCAGGTAGAGCCTATACATACTACTGATGAAGAGGACCAGGTAGAGCCTATACATACTGCTGATGAAGAGGACCAGGTAGAGCCCGATACATAGTGCTGATGAAGAGGACCAGGTACAGCCTATTCATACTACTGATGAAGAGGACCAGGTAGAGCCTATACATACTACTGATGAAGAGGACCAGGTAGAGCCTATACATACTACTGATGAAGAGGACCAGGTAGAGCCTATACATACTGCTGATAAAGAGGACCAGGTTGAGCCTATGCATACTACTGATGAAGAGGACCAGGTAGAGCCTATACATACTGCTGATGAAGAGGACCAGGTAGAGCCCTATTCTTAGTGCTGATGAAGAGGACCAGGTAGAGCCCTATACATACTACTGATGAAGAGGACCAGGTTGAGCCTATACATACTGCTGATGAAGAGGACCAGGTTGAGCCTATACATACTACTGATGAAGAGGACCAGGTAGAGCCTATACATACTGCTGATGAAGAGGACCAGGTATAGCCTATACATACTGCTGATGAAGAGGACCAGGTAGAGCCTATACATACTGCTGATGAAGAGGACCAGGTAGAGCCTATACATACTGCTGATGAAGAGGACCAGGTAGAGCCTATACATACTGCTGATGAAGAGGACCAGGTAGAGCCGATACATACTACTGATGAAGAGGACCTGGTAGAGCCTATACATACTGCTGATGAAGAGGACCAGGTAGAGCCTATACTGTGACAAACCTCTTCAAGGTTAGGAGCGTTTGTAACAATTTAAGTGGGAAACAGTCACCAAAATCACACCAAACTGAGAGTTATGTAGAACAGGACAGTACCTGTGTGCTTGTTCCTCCGTTCTGGTGCACCCAGGCCACTGGCAAGGTCAAGGATAGCAGGGTTCGGTACACAAATCAGGTTCTCAGTCGGTCCAGGTCCAAACGCCGACAGGTAAGTCCAAAACAGTCCAGTTCATACACGGTATATCCAGCCAATATCTTGTTTCTACCTCTAAGCTTCATAGATCCTTCCAGCACTCTCTCTCCCTTCCTGGTTTGTCTTGACCTCTTATATGTGGGTTGGCCCCACCTTCTGAGGGTTCCCCTTGCTTCTGGGAATTGTATGATCTGTAGTTTTTGTGATCTGTAGTTCTGATCAGGGTTGCCATTTTAGTGATAGGGCAGAGCCCGTTTATTAGTTCTGCTCTCACATATCTGCCATTTATCACTCGACCCCCTTCTTTGCCACAATACATACTACTGATGAAGAGGACCTGGTAGAGCCTATACATACTGCTGATGAAGAGGACCAGGTAGAGCCGATACATACTACTGATGAAGAGGACCAGGACAAAGTTGTAGAGGAAATTATGACTGATGTACTTAAGGTGAGCCAAAATTACTTTTTGGGAGGCCATCTCAGGTAATGGTTATTGATCAATCATGTTGAGAGACGGGAGGCCAGCTCCCCACTGACCTGAGAGACCACAGGCCCAGTCTAATTACCCACAGTCCTCTACATTCTGCTGACAGGCCAAAGGCAGGGGGCACTCAGAGTGAAATTACACATGACTTGGCAAAACAAACAATTACCATTCCACTCCACATGCTTTTTCTGGTCAAATATACTACTAGAAATGTGGGCTGTTAATATTGTTTACTGTTCAGTGTGCTTTGGTATCAGAGTGGCAAATACATGTTGAAGCATTAGTCCTCTTCTCGTGTGACCAGTAGTAAGTCATTATAGTATCATGTGTTGAGAAGCTTCTGCTCATTTCCAATTAATCAAATCTCAGTGTAATCTAATTCCACCAATCAATAATCTAAGTAACAACAAGAGGACCAAAACAAGTCTTAATCTCCACCAAAACATCAGCTGATTCTCTTTGTCTCCCCATACAGATGTAAGCCAATTATATGTGTCAACAACAGAGACCTAATGCATCCCCAAGTGTTCCATCACTTTCCCAGAGTGACATTAACACCTTCTGGCTCCCTGTCTCATTACTTCAACGCCAACACTACTGCTGTAACACTGTGTGCAACCCGAAAATGAATCCCCCCTCCAACGCAGAGTCAGGAAGTCTCGCAGCTTAACACTCCCAAACATGCAGTGTCTAAACAATGGCTTCCCCATTTGTGAAATGGAGTGCTGCTTCTGTTAACAGGCTGGCAGATGTACGGTGCGTGGGCGCTGGGAGGAAAACGAGGTCATCAGGGTACAGATGATTGGTCCTCCTGACTCCCCAGGCTCGCTATCCCTAGGCTATAAAGAGTTTCACTGTAGTTTGGGGGTGCCAATCAGGTTAAGCAGTTGTGATGGATGATGCTAGGTGCTGCATGTCAGAACATCTTCCTTTACGGTTACAAAAACAGCTTTAGAAGAGTCTAGCTGTCTGCGATGGCAGGCGGCCTGTGATATAATATTAATGACTGCAGTGCAACCATTCCAGTCTCCCATAGGAAGACAGACATACAGTACAGACATGTAGACAAATGTAATGACAGGAGAGGCAATATACACTACCCACAAACCCTTGCACCTTTCCAAGGTGGGCTCTTATTTTGGGGCAGAGGGGGAGACAGGGGGTCTAGGTGACGGTAGGACAGTGACCGCTCCCCTCTACTCCCCCTACCCCCTGTCCTTAGCAGGGCTGTCAGCAGCAGAGCTTGCCATCTCCATTACCCCAGGGAGGGCCACTGACACAGATACAGCACCCGACACCAGGCCAGCTCGGGTGGCCGGATGCCTCAGCTCAGGTCTGACGTAACATCACCTAATAAAAGCCGCTCTGCTTGGAAACACTACGGCCATAAGCGGACGCAGCTCAGGTCCCCTCCCTCCATAGGAGTAGGTAAACATTGTATTTCTGGCTCAGCCACAGTGTTAGGGGAGGCGACCAGGGCTATAGAGCCCCAGACCAGGCCAGGCCAGCTGCCACCTGTGGATGAGGTCATCATGGAGCTCTGCCAACGCCTCGGAACTAACAGCCCCTACGGAGCACTATACCCCAGCCTCGGAACTAACAGTCCCTACGGAACACTAGACCCCAGCCTCGGAAACTAATAGCCCCTACAGAGCACTAGACCCCAGCCTCGGAACTAACAGCCCCTACAGAGCACTAGACCCCAGCCTCGGAACTAACAGCCCCTACAGAGCACTAGACCCCAGCCTCGGAAACTAATAGCCCCTACAGAGCACTAGACCCCAGCCTCGGAAACTAACAGCCCTTACAGAGCACTAGACCCCAGCCTCGGAAACTAACAGCCCCTACGGAGCACTAGACCCCAGCCTCGGAACTAACAGCCCCTACGGAGCACTAGACCCCAGCCTCGGAAACTAGCAGCCCCTACGGAGCACTAGACCCCAGCCTCGGAACTAACAGCCCCTACGGAGCACTAGACCCCAGCCTCGGAGGCTAGCTGAACGGAGCTAACTGAACACCGGTGCTGAGGAGACGAGTATGAGATGGAACAGCGTGTTTGTCAGTCTGATGATTCACTCTTTGAAACTGTGTGTGAATTTCACTCTAGCATTCAGAACTATGCCTATCTGTATCTGTTCTGTCAGTACTGGAGGGTTGTATTGGTTGTGTGGACTCGACAGAGCCTGTGCATTTCTGACTTTGCAGCTAGGAAACTCAGTGACATATTTTGTGATTTTTTTTTCTTTCAAAGTTCAGCCAAGCACAGAAGCAGAGGTCAAGGCTGCCCTCTCTTTCCTTGCCCTTTCTCCTTCTGCCAGAGGCTTACTGCTGCTACAGAACACCAAAATATGGAACACAGCTTAGCCAATCAGGAGCAACAGCAACTGATCTGTGACCAACCATAAGAGAACTCGTGTTCCTTCCGGCGGAACTGTGTTCACCACCATCACCCATTGGGACAGTGCATTTACAGTAGATTACACTACAGGCAACTAACACCTCATTGACACCTCGGATACAGCATAACAAATGAATGTTATACAATTTACATAAAGACTTGTGTTAGCACTACTTGATAACCGCAATCAGCGGTTTAGCAGCCTTCCCCTCCATCGCTGGCCTACCCATTACACCCATCAGCTGTCCCATTATACAACAACACCCTACCCCACCTCAAGTCACCAATAGCCAACCAAATCTGCAACGCCCTTCCCTCACCACCCTACCAGTGCAGCTCTACTCACTGCTGAGGATGATCTGAGCTCGACTGATCTTCTGCTGCGGCTGGAAGCGGCTCACTCTGGGAGCAGGCATGTCTGTGGACGCCTGGGAGGCCTTCTCCTCCTCTGTCTCAACAGCCCTACACCAAGCAGCAGCAGTCTCCCCCCTCACAGAAGAGCTGGTGGCAGCAGTCTTAGGGAGTAGAGCACCAAACAGCACAGCACCAACCCTGGGCTGGGTCACACCAAGGGCCCTCGCTCTCTGGTTCTCATTGCTCCTGATGTCTGGTCTCTCCCTCTCTAGTCTCCTTCCCTGATAAGTACAGTGTTGTAGTCTCTGGTAGGCACAGTGCTGGGGTTTCTCTCTCTGGGCTGTGCTGTGCAGGGCAGCTGTTCTGTCAGTTTTGTTAGTAGTAGTAGTAGTAGTAGTAGTAGTAGTAGTAGTAGTAGTAGTAGTAGTAGCAAGCTGGCTGCTAGCGGAGAACCTCACAGCAGCGTGGGCTATGGCAGTCTGGTGCCAAAGAGCATGAGCTCGTCAATAAAAAGTGTGGCAGGCAGTCGGGCGTCACGTCACACCAACCTCCATATCTACTGTCCGAATGATGCAATGGGGATCACATGGTGGCATGAGTTAAGAAACAAACACATACCAGACATCCTGGGACACTGTGGTAGGTGTCTGTCTGCACCCCCCCCTTCTCTGCCTGTCTGCAACACTCAAAGCCAGTCCCTGGAGCTGCAAAAACAAACTCCTTTTGGCTCAGGAATGCAGCTTGTTTCTATGGCAGAGTTCCTGGCAAGGGTAGGCCACACACACACACACACATCCCAGACCTGGGTATAAATACGTGTATTTGAGTATTTGTTATTCAAATCTTGTTTTATTTGTATTTGAATGGTTATTTGTAAAAACCAAATATTCAACCAAATTGTACTTGAAAGTATTTACAAATACTATTTTCAAATACTTGAGTTAAATGCATGGGAGTTTGAGTATTTTCAAATACATTCCAATATTCAACTACTTGAACTACTTGCACATGCCACCGAGACGGGCTGTAAAGGCTCAAAATACTAAACAACTTTAAATTTTGCCCTTATCCAAGGAAAACACTACTCCAAGGTCCAGACACAAAAGGAGACAACATGGACCCGGGACCAACGTGACAGACTATCAGTCAGCCCTGCTCCTGTGTTGTTCTCACACACTGATGAGGTCATGGTAACAGGCATACTCGCTCTGTATTCTTCTCTGTCAACAGGCCATCACAACACGATATTAATACCCCAAAGGTGCTCGTCGGGGTGGCAGTTTAGGGGGGCCAGGGGACCCATAAAGAGAGGGACCCCACTGTGTAGAGAGTGTGTGTTCAGCTGTTTGTCCCAGGGCACAGACGGGCGCCAGTCAAAATGAAGGTCCAAACAGAAGCTGTGGAGTTGACTGAAGTACGTCTGAAAAACAGTCCCTCCGCCTTCTAACTTGTGCTTTGTAGCCTTACATGGCCTTTCTCTCACACACTGTCTCCTTTCTCTTCTCTCTATATATC
The DNA here is from genome assembly GCA_030435695.1 of Brachymystax lenok tsinlingensis. Lineage (NCBI taxonomy): Eukaryota > Metazoa > Chordata > Actinopteri > Salmoniformes > Salmonidae > Brachymystax > Brachymystax lenok. The sequence continues at coordinate 23,872,378 of CM059817.1, forward strand.
AATCTGTCCACAACCAGATGAAAAGGAAGGGATTACAGCCAGACCACAACACCGACAGGCGTCCGGCGGCCTGACCATCCCTTCAGTCCAGTCCTCTTTTACCCATTTTAGGAGAACAGAGAGAGGAGTCGGCTGTATGTCTGTCTGTATGGGCTTCTATGGGTTACTGGACATGACTGACACGTCACAGAGCGACCTCAGGTCACAGCCCAGAACTAAGGTCAGCTACTGCCCAAAACATTTACCAGCAGACTGCCTCTCTGACTTTATACATAGGAATGACCACGCATGTTAAAGCGGAGATCTGCATAAGGTGAAACAACGCCACCGGTTGCCCCAGGTGCATTTGTTATTGTTTTGTTATTTAAACCGAGGAGATGAGCTTCATGGTAAAAAAAATAAAAATCGGGGTACATAGTCTGCTGTTCTATCACGTGTGCAATGATGTTCGAGGGGGAAAATAATGTTGTTTGAAGTAGTGTGGTGGTTTCCACGCTAAGGATTCCAGCTTTGAAGTTAGGGTTTAATGTTGGACCTAGACATGGGGAGAAGACCAGAGGAGGGTCACAGACCTCCACCAGACTTAACCCCTCATCAGTCACCTGACTGACGTGTATTACCAAACTTCACATGCCCTCACCAGACAACAAACACTGCCTTGTCTCCGATGGTAACCGATCGCTCCTTTGTCCTGGTGCACACACACATTCCTTCCTGGCAAAGAGGAAGAGAAAAAAACACCAATGCTGTTGCTGTCCTGTTCTGACAATGGTTCAATTCACAGCACCTGGGACTCGAGAAGCAGAATAGGTGCAGTCTGCCAAGGTGTGGTCTAGCTGGTTTCTGTGCAAACCAAATCCTACATTAAAAAAGGTCCAATACGGCCATTTTTTACTCGATATCAAATCATTTTTGGCTAACAATTAAGTACCTTACTGCGATAGTTTTAAATGAAAATGGTCAAAAAGAAACAAAAATTGCTTCTTAGCAAAGAGCAATTGCTCAAGCAATTTCCTAGGACTGTCTGGGAGTGGTCTGAATGGGGAGGGGAAAACTAGCTGTTATTGGCAGAGAGGTTTGGAACTCTTTCTTATTGGTCTATTAACTAATTCACCAGGCAGGCCAAGACTACATCCAACCAAAACAGGAAGAAATTACAGGCACTTTTCAAACAGCTCTTAAACTAAAATGGCATTATAATTTTCACAATTTCACAGTATTATTCCAACCTCAGTGTGGAAATATATATAAAACACAGGAGAATCTCGTTTTGACTGCAGTGGGCCTTTAAGCATTTCCACACAGACAGTCAGACAGCTCATAGTTAGATTATGCACTCATGTCTGTCAGCAGGCTACACCACCTTGTCACAGGCCCTATACAGAGCAAGCATTACATTTAACCCCCGATCTCCCTGACCTCCAGCAGTTCATCCCTTCTCTGCCCAGTGGTCCAGTCCGTTATCTGACTAGGAGGGAAAGCGGCAACAGACATTTTAGAAAAGCCAACATGCCTGAGTCGCAGACAGCAGCAGCACGGTGAGCACACAGCTCCTGTGTCAGCATCACACTAACCAGCCTAGCGCCGACTGCCTGCCATGTGATTCCAAGGCACACATTTCACTCTGCTAAAATTAGACCAGCTACTGTAGAGACCGTAGAGCCTCCAGGGATATACAGTGCCTTCAGAAAGTATTCATACCCCTTGACTTATTTCACAGCCTGAATTCAAAATAGATTAAATATTATTTTTCTTCTAACCCATCTACAAACAATACCCCGTAATCCCGTTTTTAGATATTTTAGCAAATTGATTGAAAATGAAATACAGAAAAATCTCATTCACACAAGTATTCGCACTCCTGAGTCAATACTTTGTAGAAGCTCCTTTGGCAGTGATTACAGCTGTGAGTTTGGGGAGTACGTCTCTAAGAGCTTTGCACACCTGGATTGTACATTACTTACTCTTTACTCCTTTACTCTTTTAAAAATGTTACAATGTTGTTGATCCATCCCCAGTTCTCATATCACAACCATTATCCTCTGTTTCTCTCCTCCCTCCCAAGCAGCAGTAACACTGTTCCAAATCAAATCAAGCTTTGTTTATACAGCTTTCAGAATGCAACGCATTGTGCTTTACAGGAAAGAACTATGAAAATAAAAGCTGAGATATTTACTACACAACAAACCTAAGATACAAAACTAAAGAATGACACAAACTGAACAACTAAAAAGCAAAGCTAAAAATATGTCTTAAGATCTGTTTTAAATATGTCCACAGTTTCATCCCTCAGGTTCTCTGGCAGGCTATTCCATAGGCTGGGGGCATATTAACTAAAGGCTGCCTGTCCATGCCTTTTGGTCCTAGGCTTTGGGATAGTTAAAAGGCCAGTTCCAGAGGACCTGAGGGACTTAATGGGTATATAAACTTTAAAGCATACGGAGGAACAATGAAGAGAGGGGCAGAATTAATCAAATTAAATTGTATTAGTCACATGTGTCACTGGCACCGGCCAGTCGAGGTAATATGTACATGTAGGTAGAGTTATTAAAGTGACTATGCATGGATAATAAACAGAGAGTAGCAGCAGTGTAAAAATGGGGGGGGGCAATGCAAATAGTCTGGGTAGCCATTTGATTAGCTGTTCAGGAGTCTTATGGCTTGGGGTAGAAGCTGTTAAGAAGCCTCTTGGACCTAGACTTGGCGCTCCAGTACCGCTTGCCATGCGGTAGCAGAGAGAACAGTCTATGACTAGGGTGGCTGGAGTCTTTGACAATTTTTAGGGCCTTCCTCTGACACCGCCTGGTCCAGAGGTCCTGGATGTCAGTAAGCTTGGCCCCAGTGATGTACTGGACAGTACATACTAAACTCTGTAGTGCCTTGCGGTTGAAGGCCGAGCAGTTGCCATACCAAGCAGTGATGCAACTAGTCAGAATGCTCTCGATGGTGCAGCTGTAGAACCTTTTGAGGATCTGAGGACCCATGCCAAATCTTTTCAGTCTCCAGGGGGAATAGGTTTTGGCATGCCCTCTTCACGACTGTCTTGGTGTGATTGGACCATTAGTTTGTTGGTGATGTGGACTCCAAGGGGGACTGAGCACGCACCCCTGTGAGGCCCCTGTGTTGAGGATCAGCGTGGTGGATGCGTTGTTACCTACCCTTACCACCTGAGGACGGCTCGTCAGGAAGTCCAGGATCCAGTTGCAGAGGGAGGTGTTTAGTCCCAGGGTCCTTAGCTTAGTGATGAGCTTGGAGGGCACTATGGTGTTGAATGCTGAGCTGTAGTTAATGAATAGCATTCTCACATAGGTGTTCCTTTTGTCCAGGTGGGAAATGGCAGTGTGGAGTGCAATAGAGAATGCATAATCTGTGGATCTGTTAGGGCGGTATGCAAATTGGAGTGGGTCTAGGGTTTATGTTGATGTGAGCAATGACCTGCCTTTCAAAGCACTTCACGGCTACAGACGTGAGCGCTACGGGTCGGTAGTCATTTAGGCAGGTTACTAATTAATGGCATTAGTGCAGCGTATGCAACAGAACAGACAGCAGCTGCATCTAAATTCAGCCTGCATGACCAGAGGCTCAAACACAGACCACAGCAGCAGAGGCCTCAGTCAACCATGTCAATACTAAATAAATAACAAGTCTTATAAAAAGATTGACTAGTGACTCCATTCCGCTCTTGTCCGGTGATGATCACCCCATCTGGGAGTGAATGATGTTGAGCCACGTGTCATTGAAGGCTTATCATGTCTAAAAGGGACACCTATTAGAATAGGATGACAAGAATATACTGTAGAAAACACTGGGGTGTTAAACCCTCTAGTAGTCACTGCTTCTGGGTGCAGTTCCATGTACGACCAACAGGGGGTAGAGAAGAGCAGAGAATCAGATCCATATCTCAACCACAGTCCTCAAACAAAGTTGCTCACAAACAGGGTTGCTGTACCTCAGCTGTAATCTGTTCCAGGCCTCAGTGGTCGCTGTAGCCCCATCTAGTCAGTCCCAGTCCCAGCCCCGTGCTGGAGTATTCTGCTGTAAACAGCTTACTCAACACAATGGAACTCGGACTGTGGCAGGGCCAATTAAAGTGTCCAATCGGGCTTCGCCTCCCCTCTGTCAGCCTGGTAGGGCTTTGTTAAGGCCAGGCTAACACGCTCTGTATCCCAAAGCCTAGCCTGGGGGGGCCTGATGAGGCAAAAAGTCCTTGGTTATGCTGTTATTAAGACAGCTCACATTACAAACACTGTTGCAAACAGACAGACAGGGGAAATGGAGAAGGCAGAAACATCCCCACTCTCTCACACACTTTGAGGATATCCTTATAGACTCCTTCAAAGTGCCAGCAGCCCCCAGGGTCTCTGCCTGTCAGCAGCAGGCTGCACCAGGCTCTGATAGTGTGATAACACCCACACCACTGGAGAATGCCTCATTAAAACAATTTCCATAATCAAGCACATCACTATCAGGTTATTAACACAGGCTATTAGAGAGCAGTGAGAACCAAGCATCCAGCCTCCGAGAGAGATAAGGGCTAGAAGTCACTGGGGTAAACAGGAAATGGTCTAGTCAGGGACAAAGAGATGAAGGACAGGGAGAGAGTCAGAGGGGCATAATGTTATCAGCAGCTAGGCTATCCAATTACAGGAAAGCGATTCACAACACGCGCAGTGGCTCATCGCTTCTGTCCACAAATGACGCTAACTGAGGGCAGACGAGCAGCATAATCTCAGTCTGTTCTAAGGCCTCTCCGTCTGAGGTTACTCTATGGGCTTGGCGCAGCATAGACTGCTGGAAAAGGAAATGTAAGATAAGTTGCTGAGGTGGAAATCATTAAGTTGAAACTTAGAGGGAAGAAACTACACCCGATTCAAGGTTGCCGCGTTCACGTCTGTTAACTTTGATCACGGAGGTGAAAGTCTCAGCGGGAGCCAAGGACCTTAGCTGAAACTCGCATTTGATTCCAGTTCATCTTATTCACGAGGACCTTGATCATATGAGCATGTCCAAAGCCTAGCATAATACCCCTTTATGAGTGGTAGACTGCAACCTGTTACACTATATCTCAGCCAACCCTTTAAGGGCAATAGACTAACAAGGCTCAAGGCTCAAGATTCAAGGCCTGGTTATTAATATTAAATTTGACCTTACATAAACCCATTGCGGTAGAGTCTTCCTCAATGGGCTTGACACCTTGTCCGGCCGCCCGACAAACCTGCCCGCTCGACCCCATCCCCTTATCCAGACCATCTCTGGAGACATTCTCCCATTCCTGACCACTGGCTGCACCCACTCTGACTTCAAAATAGCCAGAGTTGCTCCCCTCCTCAAGAACAACAATCGACCCCTCTGAGGTCAACTACAGACCGGTATCCCTTCTTTCTTTTCTTTCCAAAACACTTGAGCCTGCAGTCTTTTTTTTTGTTGTTGTTGACTTTTTACCCCTTTTTCATGATATCCAATTGGTAGCTAGAGTCTTGTCCCATCGCTGCAACTCCTGTACGCACTCGGGAGAGGCTAATGTCGAGAGCCATGCGTCCTCCAAAACCCAACCCACCAAGCCGCACTGCTTCTTGACATACTGCTCGCTTAACCTGGAAGCCAGTTGCACCAATGTGTCGGAGTAAACCCCGTACAACTGGCGACCTTGTCAGCATGCATGCACCCGGCTTGTCACAGGAGTCGCTAGAGCGCGATGGGACAAGGACATCCCGGCCGTCCAAACCCTCACCTAACCCGGACAATGCTGGGCCAAATGTGTCTCCCGGTTGCGGCCGGCTGCGACAAAGCCCGGGATCGAACCCGGATCTGTAGTGACGCCTTAAGACCTGCAGTGCCTTAGACCGCCGCGCCACTGGGAAGGCCCTATAGCGTGCGTTCTCTGAGCAACTCTCTCATGATCTCTTTCAGAACACTCTTCTTAACTCTAACATATCAGGCTATCAAGACGGGTCACTCAACCGAGACTCCTCTCCTCTGTCACGGAGGCTGTCCTTGATCTATTCGCTGCTTTCGACACCATCAGATCCTCCTCTACACCCTCTCAGGGCTGGATGTCTCAGGCTCTGCACACTCTTGGCCGCTCCTACCAGGTGACGTGGAGAGGATCTACAGTACCAGTCAAACGTTTGGACACACCTACTCATTCAAGGATTTTTCGATTTTTTTTAAACTATTTTCTACATTGTACAATAATAGTGAAGACATCAAAACTATGAAATAACATATGGAATCAACAGTCCCATTTTGTGAGATTGTTGCTCCTTGCCGCTTCAACATTAACAGCACTTACAGTTGACCAGGGCAGCTCTAGCAGGGCAGAAATATGAAGAACTGACTTGCTGTAAAGGTGGCATCCTATGACAGTGTCACGTTGAAAGTCACGGAGCTCTTCAGTAAGGCCATTCTACTAACAATGTTTGTCTATGGAGATGGTTTTGCATGGTTTTGTGCTTGATTTTATATACCCATCAGCAACGGCTGTGGCAGAAATAGCCAAATCCACTAATTTGAAGGGGTGTCCAAGTACTTTGGTATATATAGTATAGCTTACTTACTCGTCCAATTCTTATTTCTTGTGCGTTTTTGTTCTACTTTATTTTATAGTACTACTGATCTTGATTAATGCATTGTTGGGAAAGAACTAGCAAGAAAGGCATTTCACTTTACTTGTTAGAGCCGGGGGACGCAATATTTTTTTCCATGGCAAAAATAAAAACACCAAGTAGAGTAAACTCTTTGGTACTTTAAAAAGCTGCTATATGTAAAATATTGTGTACTATAGCTTGAAAAATAAATTAATGTGACTCTGGATGACAACATAATGATGTTAGTTTCCAACATTTGGGCTGTTTTCCTAAAGAAGTTAAATCCACTTTGTGTTTTGTTTCCTTGCCACAATAGAGATATTGGTATCGTCCCGGCCCTAGTACTTGTGCACGTAACAAAACTTGAAACATTCCAGAGTTCCCCAATCATACACACACACTGACCCCTACCCGCCAAGACACACATCAGAATGACTAATTACATCAAATTTTACAAGAGCAGGCCAGAGCAGGTCCTCACTAAACATATGACCTCACTCTACAGAGGACAAAAGAGTTATTCTGCCAAACCAATATAAACAGTGGTTCAAAGAGAAATATACGCCAATGTAGTTTTTTCAGCTTAGTGAAGCAAAACATTCTGCAAAGTCAGGTAAAACCTTGATGAGTCATCTGTGTGGACTTTAAACACTCAAACATAAAAGTGCCTTTGGAAAATGTCTGGCCAAGTACTGCAGTTTCAGTGTTATGCTCAAGTGTGATATGAATGATAAACAGTGTTTGATAACACATTCATAGAGGGTTTCGGCATCTCTCTAACTCTTGGGTCCACCAATACCTAGTCACGTTAACCCTATCCACTATATACAGGTTACAATTTTGGCAGATTGTCATTGATAAGCGCCTAAATTGGAACCCAGTTGCTGTACAGTAACATGCAATACATGACATTAGAGCCAATGTTCCCTCTAATATTTCTCGGCATTGAGCAAATTTCAGGTCTGCTGCGTGCAAACTTCAATGTCGTGAAAATTCTGTGCAACTTCAAACGCGCGTTTACTGTGAACACTGAGGCTGTACCTGTTTAAGTTACAGTTTTAACAGCGGCCAATAGGCTTCTGCAGCTATCTGATCATATTGTGGGCCTATCATAAAAAAAACTATGGAGAAAATACATCCCATAACATTGTAACATGGAAATAGCTATCATTCAGCCTACAGTATTAGCCAATGTGTGGTGTTCAAAATTTTATAAAATCATGCAGGGCTTGACATTAACCTGTTTATCCACTTGTCCTTCAGAGAAAGAGGTGACTGAAAATTGTGCTGTGTTTGATGCAAGAAACCACTTTACAAAAAAATATGCATTATTCCCATACCATTATTACAGAGAATCAGAAAAATGATGCTACCCTCTGCCTATTAGCTTTTTAGCTTATTCAAGCCTGTCTCAAAATACAACACTACCCCATTAAGAAAAAAAAAAAAGCTCTTTACCGGACTTGCTTTTCATAGATGTCTAGAAATGTACACGTTATGTGCTCTTGTAGGAAATAATCCCTCCCCAATTGCAGACTACAAATGATCTATAACTGGGCTAATAACTCTAACTAGCAAAGGGTATGAACTAAATGTGCAAACGTGGCTACATGCAGATCTCGCTTTGATCTAAAAACAAACACATCCACTCACGACCGCTCATGCTGTAAACACAGTCCAGATCAAAGTAAATGACACAGATCCATATATGGCAATGGTCGATTTGCATATAGGCCTACTGCAGCTATAACGCACCGTCTGTGTAGATTACAGGCTGAGTCACGCGTGTAATATAATCTTACTTTGATGCGTTCTACAACAAAATCTTTTGGTTCGGTATTTTTCAGCATGTTGCATTGACAGTGGCTAATATTGTGTTGATTCGATCACAACTGCCACAGTAAAGGGAAACGTTGATCGTGCTAACAGGGAAAACTCTAGACATTTTTGTGAAGTTCAACCTCGTGCTTCTCTCCGTGGGCTGACACAGTATTTATTCTGTGCGGCAGTCCAATCGGGAGCTGCGAGGCAGTCTCGGATCTACTGAGCACCTGTGCGCAGTTGAGGGAACATTGGTTAGAGCTCAGGGGCTGCATTCCAAACATGCAAGACACACCCTCCCCTCAGCCCTCAAATTAAGTGGACACCTCTGATCACATATCATGACATATGATGAGTTGACACTTGCAGGGCGAGGGAGGAATGAATTTTAAATGGACCGCTCTTGCCCGGAAATTCGTCACCTGTTCATCCCACGGTTGTGTTTTCAGTCATCATGGAACCATCAGTAGATGTTGTGTGTGCTTTATATGCGCTACAGTCAATTATGATTGCATTTCATATCTTGGCTAGAAGAAAATGCATCCGCAGACATCGAATACTAGCCATCCGACAATATCAGGTAAATCGAAAATGATCATGTATAAGTGTGACTTCAGGGAAAGTTTTATGAGCTAGCTAACATTTCCAAAAGCGAACCAAACAAAAACATAATTACTTTTACGAGACGTGTTTGTGCTGTCATGTGGATTAGTAGCACAATTTCTAACTTATTTAGATTTGTTTTTACTTACACTTGTATGTTGACTTCTCCATAGAATTGTACACTCGCGCACTATCACAAACGATGGCTGAGGTGCTTACGTTGCCAACTTCCCTTGCTTGGCTAATTGTTTGGACCGATGGCAAAGATGGCCACAGGGATTGCCCCAAGGGCATAAGGCGAGGGTAAGTGGAGGAGGGTGTGTGTTTTACGTGTTTGAAATGCAGCCAGGGTCTCCGATTCACAGCACTGTATGGGTTTTAACTGAGTCCTTATCAAGTTGAGCACCGCGTGACAAGATGCCCCAATCCCTCCCACTGATTGGGCTACTTTTGCACATAGTTGTTGACCCAAGTGGGAAATGCTGTAAATCGAGAAGAGTTGATGTGTTCTGAAAGATGAGACGTTGAGGATTATAATTAATACTGCTTTGATGTCATACAAGCAAACCACACATCCATGAGTCCAAATGTGCACTTCACATTTCCATATTTGAAAACTCATGTCATTTACAGTATCAACGTTTATGTTTGATGCACAGTTACAAGGATGATACGTGTTATACCCTGGGTTTTCCCGAAACAGAATGAGTGTTTGTCGTATTGTGAAGAAAATTTGCTGCGCAACATGCACTTGAATGCACTCATGACTCACTTCTATGTGCACCACAATTACATTTGGTTTGTTTGAAGTGCCTTTCGAAAGCCTAACACGGCAAGATAATATTTTATAATTTAGCTAGCCATGTTGGGAATAGAATAAGCTTTGAAATGAAGCCCACCTGACCCAGATTTATAATGGAACGTTTTTGGATTGCGTAAGCAGCAATTGTGTGAGGGTGTGGAGAGGTGACCTCTCACTCAAACCCTTGTAATCGTTTTTTCTTATCTTGCACCTAGTCCAAAATGTCAAGAAATATTCTTATTGTGTTACTGAATGTATCCAGAGTATTTGCAGATTTCGTTATTGACAAATGCTGTGAAAAGTACAGTAACTTTAAAAGGCACATTAAATCAACAGTGTAGTGCTTGGATTCAGTCTTGTGCCAGATGAACTGTTTTGTCCTCACCTTTGGTCTGATAATTTCCTCATGAACTCCAAAGGGTTCTCTTTCAATTGCTACAGTGTTCATGCATAAGCTTTTTATACTTCTTCTGTTAGAATCATTTCAATTTGGCCTCGTCCATATAGGCCACTTTCCACGAGCGTAGAGGGTTAAACAGCTGTGTGTCTAAGCAAAGCCCTCCTAGCCTAACCCATACCCATCTCCTACATCAGCCATAAGGTTTGCAGCCCTGCCTACATGCAGGACACCTCTCACTCCAACCACTGCAGTGAGTGAGGCAACAGGATGGCAACAGGCAAGACCACCTCTCATTTGTTAAAACCCCACAGACAGCTGGATGGCTCTCTCAGGTCTTTACAGCAGTCTTCCTGTCAGTCAGTGGAGCTTACCCGCACCTGTGTCCTGAGAGTTGAGCACCTCCAGGGCATGCATCATGGCACTGGCGAATACGTTGGCATCCTCCTTGCTGCCAAAGTTGAGGCCGTATACCTGCCTGGCATCGCGCCACTGGTGGAAGGTCTGTGTGGCTTGGTTGTACTTGAGCCCCTTGGGAATGGCACAGTTTATTACCACCTGGAGAAGGAGAGAGGGGGGTTATTCTGAAGTACTGAAAGGACTAATTGTGTTGCTCAAAACAAGTTTAATCGCACTTATAGGGAGAAGGAGAGGTGAGATGGTGTTGATAGACAGCTGTTCTGAAGCACAGAAAGAACTGTGTTGCTCAGAACCCGTTTATCATGATAACAGGAGACGCAGCTTTCTAGAGCACATAGTAGGTCTACTCTATAAAGTGAGTCATACATTACAGCTAATACACCTCGGTCAGTCTAAAAGCACTTAGGAACCGCCACACTCACTACAGTAAAGTACAAGCCACCTTGAAATGTTAAATACATGTGGTTATTTAATCATTTTGGCATATGACCAAGAAGAAACGCTGTGTCTATAGTCTTCAGGTCAGAGAAACATGAGCACACCTTTCATAAATAAATGGAGGCAATCAAATGAGCTGCGTTCAGCTCCCAAGCAATCATTCACAGCTTGAGGATCAAGATAGTTATTCAGTTCTAGAATGTTAGGGTTGGCGAAAGCTGTGGAAAGAATACCTATAATATCCGCACCACGTTCAATATCTAGAATTTAATTGGAACATTCCGTTCGCTCTTGAAAGTGAAGATGTGTTGGTTTCTAGTTTTATTTTTGCTCTGTGCGGCCAGGCCAGTACATAATCTGTCCTCTCACTTGTTGTTGATGAGCACACAGAGGCACACAACGGAGCAGAGAAAACAAAAGGGCTGTCGGTTCAAATCCAGTTAGAGGCAGAGGAACAGTAGAGGAACGGAGCACAACAAATATAGTTAATCTAGCTCCTATCAGAAATCAGCAGTCCTGAACTCTGGCCAAGAAACACTCCGGAACTCTTAGTTCTTCAGCCTCGTCAGGCTCTGAGCAGTGTCAAGGCCTAGGCTATAGATTTCACTGCTGCAGTCGCCAGCTGAAAGAGTCAGTGCAAAGGGGATATGCCACAGTATATTGCTACCTTACAGTCCAATAAACATGCATAAATTGAAGAATAATCTGAAATGCGCAAACTATATTGCGCCTATTCATCATCTTTTTGATTTTTTTTAATTATTTTAAACCAACTAGTTTCAACTTCAGCCATCATAAGTGTGTTTCATATAGATTGCTTGAAATGACCTCGACAAGCCAAAGCCTCAACACTCCAGATAGATAGTCTGATCGATTCTCTGCACTAAACAGATGCAGACAGGTGGCTGTATCAGTGGAATAATAATAAGCAGCATCAACTCTTCACACACGTTTTGCATCCATCCTGTCTCCTTTTAGATAAGTCAATAATCACATCAATATGAATCACACAGTGTGGTGTAGTGATGCAAATCTCTGCTCATAATAATTAGAAACCAGAAATCCAGAGGGCCTAATTAACATGCATCAGGATTGCTGTCGGATTAAAGTCTGAGTTAAAAGAGTTATGAAGCAATATAAAAACATGACAAGACTTTACATCTGTGACAACAGAAGTCCTACATCAGGTCCGTGTTCGTTAAGCCTTTAGTGGTCCGTTGGCTACTAACCAGCTTGCTGCTATGAACCCCTAACAGGGTGTCAACGTGACCTTTCAATGGAGTCCAAGGATCATCTGAACCCAGTTCTAAGAACAGTCAAGTCCCTCCTACATGTTGAGGACACGTCGCTGTGAGTGTCTATAGGGGTGGCGTGAAGGACCTTTCCCATTGAGTTGAAACAAACAACAACAGCAGGAGAGCAAGGCCTCGTAATGACCTATCCTCCTCTCTTCCCACGGAATGGGAGACGTCAGGGAGAAGACAGGGAGGGTTCTGGGATTGCTGATGAAGCACATGTCGACCGGCGAGCACACCCTCGCCCTCTCCTACAGGGGGAACGCTGTGTGTTAGATGGATTCTCAGTCACACCTCGCCGTCATAGTGTCAGCGCATAAACAGCCTCTCGTGACTGTGCGCACACACACACACACACTCCAGGGGTCTATGTGCAGTACTCATCCATCACAAGACAAGGCAGGGCCTTGAGGGTATGGATTCTGCGACGCTCAGCGGCTGTAGAGACAACAGCAAGACCCTCCTACTCTGGAGACACTGCACTATAGACACTTCACTCACCACAGCAATGAGACTATGGGATCAGTATTTAGAATCTGTGACGTCTGTTTTTGGATATCTACATCAAATTGTCCTTCACACACAGCATAGGTCTACAGCAATTGTAAGGACAAGTGTGAGAACAAGAGAAGGAGAGGGCCAGCAATAGCTTTTTATTGGATTGGTAAAATTAAACCAATAACATAGAGTTTTTTCCACTGCGTTAACTCCCTCTGCTCCAGTTTGATGCTCTACATTAAGTAATAGACAGGCGGAACAGGGTCAGGAATTCCAGAAATAAGGCCTTCAAAGTTAATGGGGGTTAAGAACTCTTAATTAGATTCTTAAAAAGTGGTCAGGGTTTATTGCTTCGGGGGAACAAATAGCGACTACTGAGTTTTTTAAAATAAAGTCTTCAAAGAAAGAAAAACATCCACGAGTGAAATATTACTTGACACCCTGCATCAGGGCTGGGTTTGATGTCATCCTTAACTGGCCTCTGTGGTGTAAGTTCTCTGAGGGGAGCGAGGTGCTGCACTGGGATTCCAACTTCGTGGATTTACTGGCATTATGGTAGAAAGTATTTATTTTAGGAAAAGGATTGAACCTTTATTTAACAAGGCAAGTCAGTTAAGATAAAATTCTTATTTACAATGACGGCCTACCGCTGCCAAACCCTAACGACACTGGGCCAATGGTGCGCCACCCTATGGGACTCCCAATCACGGCCGGTTGTGATACAGCCTGGAATCAAACCAGGGTCTGTAGTGACGCCTCTAGCACTGAGATGCAGTGTCTTAGACCGACCCAAAAAACTAATTTTCATCCCAAAGTTGCAGACTGTCACCTCAATGATCTCTGTTAGGGCCCGCAAGTCCCCCAGGATGGAGGTTCGTTTGGAGGTTCTGTGCACCAAGGGGCCCACTGTGGCCTGTGTGTTTATGTCTGACCACCACACTCCACAGCTCTGTCTCAATCACTGCATGGTCCTGACCAGAAACACAGTCACAGAGGGACTAAAAGGCTGAGTCCAGAAACGATCTAAACTCAGCAAAAAAAGAAATGTCCCTTTTTCAGGACCCTGTCTTTCAAAGATAATTCGTAAAAATCCAAATAACTTTACAGATCTTCATTGTAAAGGGTTTAAACACTGTTTCAATGAACCATAAACATTTAATGAACATGCACCTATGGAACGGTCGTTAAAATACTAACAGCTTACAGACGGTAGGCAATTAAGGTTACAGTTATGAAAACTTAGGACACCAAAGAGGCCTTTCTACTGACTCTGAAAAACAACAAAAGAAAGATGCCCAGGGTCCCTGCTCATCTGCGTGAATGTGCCTTAGGCATGCTGCAAGTAGGCATGAGGACTGCAGATGTGGCCAGGGCAATAAATTGCAATGTCTGAACTGTGAGATGCCTAAGACAGAGCTACAGGGAGACAGGACGGACAGCTGATCATCCTCGCAGTGGCAGACCATGTGTAACAACACCTGCACAGGATCGGTACAGCCGAACATCACACCTGCGGGACACGTACAGGATAGCAACAACAACTGCCCGAGTTACACCAGGAACGCACAATCCCTCCATCAGTGCTCAGAAAATCCCAATAAGCAGGGATACTAGATCCAGAACAAAAATACGCTTTTAGAGTTAACAGGCCAACCGACAGTGCCTCTATTCTCCACTCGTCTGACCTGTCCTACGCTGCTCCTCTCCTGATGTTAGTGGATAAACTCACACACAGAGCACTTTCTGCCACTGCAGAAAAGGCCTCTGGATGGAGACAATGCCTCAGTGGACTACACTAGTACTGCACTCAGCCCTCTCCACAAACACTCTTCCTGCATGGCAATGAGGCCCTGAGAGACAGCACTGATGTTCTGGGATGCAACAGACTGGATCCTATAGTGATCATCCCCCAACTAATTGACTGGCAGAGGTGCTCTGTGTGTGAGTTTACCCACGAATACCATTACAGTGAAATCTACTAAATCCCAAAAGTCATATGCACTGAGAGAGATACTCCCAGACATGTAGAGTCGACTCTTATAGGACACACGCAGGATCAATCAGACCAAGCTAACCATCTGTTCAGTCCCAACCCAGGCAGTATAATATACCTCTACTAAAACCTAATCACCCACAATGCTGAAAACAACCAATCATGGCTTCCTTTAAGTCTATTTCAGGGAAACCACTTTAAGGGAAACCCATATGTTTGTAATGAGAATAACAGACGACAGAGGGGGAAAACAAGAGTTTTTCAGTTCCTGCTGACATAACTGAATTTAGAGGGGAATTCGGTTAAAAACACAGGAGATGGGTTTGGGCCAGGGTCAGCTGCATTGTGTACGCTAGCAACACACACAGAGGGCTACCAATCATACAACAATCACCCAATCGGAGAGGTGTAGTCTGGTACCGTGAAAACAATTCAGCAGCACCTGGTGTCTTGTTTCTCTAAATATGTATCCTATTTTTCCTAAGAACAGGCCATCCACTGATTTTCCACATAAATGTTCCCTTCATTAAATACAGATGTGTATCACTGGCTGCCTGGCCAGATCTGATCGTACAGACTAAAAGCAGTAAGCCAGTCAGAGAGAGGAGAGGAATACCAGAGACTGTTACGTTTACTCTCTGGCACAGGTCTACATTGTTGTTGTTGTCTGTTGACTCTACAGCGAACCATGGCCTTTACTCTTGGACTAGGGATAAACAGACTGACAGATTTGTGTTTTTGAGAGCTTGGCTCTAGCAGTCCAGTCATGGCTGTGATGTGATGGTGACTAGTGGAGCAGCAGAGCTCTCCGATCTGTTTCCAATTACAGAGCTGGATCATTCCTGAGACACAGACAAGCAAGATGGCTGCCAGGCTACTCTCCAAATGAAACATGTCAGAGACGGAATAATGTGAAGAACTATAGAGCCATCCGATCAGTGCAGTGTTCAGCCACGTGAAATCCTGGTCCCACTTCAAACAAACGACAACCTCAAAAGTATTTACATTGCATTCATAAAAGTCTTCTCAAGCACTACATACTTCTCAAATCATCCAGTCCCGTGCTGTCCCACTGACTCACCTGATGGTCCTGTATTTTGCGTCCCACCACCCTGAAGGCGTTGTTGCCTGTGTGGTGATATATGTGCACTCTGCTGAAGCCCGTGGAGCCGCCGGCTGGAACCCATTTCTTATTGGCATCGTCATACACCATGACAGCGGCCCGCGCCTGACAGATACTCTGTTCACTGCAGAGAGGAGAAGAGAGAGAAACAGGGGGACACACGTTAAACAGCAGTACACAAGGGGACATTGGTTTCTACCCCAAACAGTTGATCAGAGTTAATCAAGCCTGGCCAGTACAGCAACATTTGTGGTCTCCTGAAAGTCAGGAACTGGAAGAGCGGCTGTCTGAGAGGATAATGGTATTGGAGGAGTCATTTACGTGATGGGATCTGGAGAATGGTCTAAGGGGGTGTCAACTATCAATTAAGATACACTACATGACCAAAGGTATGTGGACATCTGCTCGTCAAACATCTCATTCCAAAATAATGTGCATTAATATGGAGTTGGTCTCCCCTTCGCTGCTATAACAGCCTCCACTCTTCTGGGAAGGCTTTCCACTAGATGTTGGAACATTCCTGCGGGGACTTGCTTCCATTCAGCCACAAGAGCATTAGTGAGGTCGGGCACTGATGTTGGGCGATTAGGCCTGGCTCACAGTCGGTGTTCCAATTCATCCTAAAGGTGTTCCATGGGGTTGAGGTCAGGGCTCTTTGCAGACCAGTCAAGTTCTTCCACACTGATCGACAAACCATTTCTGTATGACCTTGCTTTGTGCACGGGGGCATTGTCATGCTGAAACATGAAAGTGCCTTCCCCAAACTGTTGCCACAAAGTTGGAAGCACAGAATCGTCTAGAATGTCACGGTATGCTGTAGAGTTAAGATTTCCCTTCACTGGAACTAAGTGGCCTAGCGTGAACCATGAAAAACAGCCCCGGACCATTATTTCTCCTCCATCAGACTTTATAGGCACTATGCATTGGGGCAGGTAGCGTTCTCCTGGCATCCGCTAAACCCAGATTAGTCCATCGGACTGCCAGATGGCGAAGCGTGATTTATCACTCCATAGAACGCGTTTCCACTGCTCCAGAGTTCAATGCCGGCGAGCTTTACACCACTCCAACCGACGCTTGCCATTGCGCATGGTGATCTCAGGCTTGTGTGTGGCTGCTCGGCCATGACAACCCATTTCATGAAGCTCCCGACAAACAGTTCCTGTGCAAACGTTGCTTCCAAAGGCAGTTTGGTAGTGAGTATTGCAACCGAGGACCGACGATTTTTACGCGTTTCAGCGGTCCCGTTCTGTGAGCTTGTGTGGCCTACCACTTCGCGGCTGAGCCGTTGTTGCTCCTAGACTTTTTTACTTCACAATAACAGCACTTTCAGTTGACCGGGGAAGCTCTAGCAGGGCAGGAATTTGACAAACTGACTTGTTGGAAAGGTGACATCCTATGACAGTGCCATGTTTTAAGTCCCTGAGCTCTTCACTAAGACCCTTCTACTGCCAATGTTTGTCTATGGAGATTGCATGGCTATGTGCTCGATTTTATACACCAGTCAGCAATGGCTGTGGCTGAAATAGACGAATCCACTCATTTGAAAGGGGTGTCCACATACTTTTGTATATATATTGTGCATGGCAGGTTGAGTGTGCAATATACATGGACAGTCCACCTGCAGAAGGGAAAACATTCAGCCTAGGCCTAGTATTTAACAGAGTCTTGGTAACTTCACACACTGCCACACTCCTGCATCACCACAAGGGCTCTGGTCACAACTAATGCACTATATAGGCTGTAGTAGTGGGTGTCGTTTGAGACTTGGCCAACTCTGTTACCGACCAGCAGAACAAAACAATTAGGCCAAGGCCCTGTCAGGCAGTAAATTATTCACCAACATGCTTCACCCTCCCTCCCACTCCATAGCAACTACTCCAACAGGAGAAGACAGACAGGAGAGAGGGGGGCAGAATGTGAAGAGAGAGAGGCAAAGAGAGAGGGTAGAGGCCCTGGGGAAGGGAATATAGGAGAGCAGATGAGAGCCATGGGATATTGAGTGGTGTGTGTGTGTGTGTGTGTGTGTGTGTGTGTGTGTGTGTGTGTGTGTGTGTGTGTGTGAGAACCGCCACATAACCTCACTCAGGTGAGTGTCAGCAGGGGAGAAGGCAGTGTTGTTCAACAACATTAAACCATGCAGGGGAAAGCCCGTTTTCCGCTTGAAACATGCATCTCCTCTCCACAGCTTGATACATCAGACTCAATTTCATCTGGCGGTCGTTTCCTGATTATTGATCTCTAGTCAGACCGGGGATGGCAGAGAGACCTGAGACTTTTGTGGAATTGCTCTCAAAGGTAGAAAACAAGAGAATAAGACCGGAATTGCAAAGCTGGCTAAACACGGACAGGCCCTAGGCCTAGAGGGAGGCGCAGAGCTCCCAGACTTGATGTGGGAAGCGGACGCTTTGGACTGGAAGAACAGGGGAGTGTGTCTTACTCAGCAGTACCTTTGTCATCTCACTCCCTCTGCAAGGGAGAACCCAGCCCACGCCTCACTCTCAGCACCCATCAGCATACAGCAGGATAGCAAATGAACTATGCCCTGCCAAACAGACAGAGCCATGAAGGTCACCAGCCTCTCTCTTCAAAGGAAAACAGCCGTAAACACAAAGCAACCTCTTGCTCACTGAGACAAGCATCACTCTATCTACGACATGGTGACCCATGAAGGGTAGGCACAGACATAATAACAGCTATGGTTTCTGGCTGTACATTAAAAGGTAATTGCAACAGCAAATTGCTTTGTCAACAACAGGATACCTCAGCACAAATGACTCTTTACCACCACTAACAGATTATTTATTTTTTAAATCGGAAAAACAATATTGTAACTAAAGGGCATTATATTCGTGGCAGGGCAAGAAGATGATCTATGCTCTTCCATCCAAAGAAAATCATCATTCCATTTTGGCTTTCCATTAGCTACTGTATGACTATCGTCCGAACTGAATTGCTTTAGCCAGGCCGAGGCAGTTCGATATCTGCCTGCCTGCTGTAGTCTGGCAGTCGTGAAAGAGCACTAATAACCTGCCAAGAGACGTGAACCCACTTATCCCAATACACAGCTAGCTTCCTAGTCTCACACACAGACACCTAATACACAAGACAGTCATCTTCCCAGTGTGAACACACCTGACACTACAGCGCACCTTAATATGCTCCTAATTGACAACAATAGAAACCCTAGTCTTCAGTAGAAAAGAACTGGTGAATTACACATAATGGTGACATGGAATAGTAAAGGACATGGTCAAAATCTGTTATTTTCTCATGTCGACCATGAACTAGGGCATAATATACAATGCAAATGAATGGAGAAGAACAATGGAAATAGAACACTAATTTATTAATGGGCTACTGCTCTACTCAGTATTCAAATACATTTGATAACCAAGCTCTTATTACAAGATTCCCTTGTTCCACATTTCCACTGGTTTCCTTGTTTCACGGGACTCTTGTAGGAGGCGTGTAATGAAGTATAGTGCTCTCGTCTAAACCACCAGAGAGAATCTGGAACCTAACTAAGGCCTTTGGCTCTGATCCGCCACCACTTTCCAACCACAGGCAACTGAAACCCAGAGGAATCCAACCCCAAACCAAGTGTCCGAGGCAGGGGGAACATGCCTTCTAGTGCATTCTCAGCCCTCCGAGTGGGCTTGAGGTAGCAACATAGCATTGGTGGTGGACTGCCCTTCCCCATAAACATCAGCGGTCGGATCAGAGGTCACTCATTACCCTTTCATTTTCACTTTTTTCACCCCAAAATCTGCACAGTCATCTAAGCAATGGCTGCCATTGGCTGACCAACCTCCCAAACACATATGGGTTGAGTAATGCGTGTTAGTGTACCACGGCTTACTGTTGTCATAACACAGAGACTGAGACCCTAAAAGGCTCTTCGCATCACTGTGAAGCTAATGGGAATCAGAAGAATGGATGTAAAGCCAAACAAATGTAAAGGAAAGAAGCTAGCTTCTCAGTGGAGATTGTTGTGGAGTCCTGCCTACCTAGTAGATGTGTAGCTAGCTGTGTAGGAAAACAAAGCTAAAGGACAGTGGCCTCTCTCTCTCTCGTATCGTGTTGCCTTAATGCTTAGTTGAGTAGACCCAGACTCTCTCATTATAGTCCTGATCCCATTCAGAGCCTCTCTTCTCCCCATTAGTTCCTCTCAGTCTGCTCTCAGTACACCTATACAGCTGCCTCTGGGCTCTCTTCAGGCTCTCTGAAGAACAGGGTAGTAGAGTACTCCACTCTGAGTACCACTAGCACCATCCCTTTATACATTGTAAACACACACACACACACACACACACCAGTGCAGTGCAGTGCAGGACACACACACCACATTTAGACAGGTATAAACATACACATGAAGCTGTAATGTTGAGCTGGTGGAATTGGAACAGGTATAGGAGAGGGTTTCTATCCCTTCATTAATGCTAATGTCTCTCTATCAAAATATAACATCAAAGGGCTTGGCTGTGAGAGAGCAGGCAGCTAGTGCCTCTTGACGTCAGAGCCAGCAGAGCTGTGAGAAGCGCTCCAGGGACTAGCTAGGCGTGCTTATGCAATACAGCGCCTGCCTTCTATATCCCTACCAAAGAATAGATGGCAAATGGATCACCGCTCTGATCGTTATTGCTAAGAACAGGAAGGCAAATCCTTTTTGAAGGAACACTCCAATATTTAGGTTTGTAAAAGGGTCCAAATCATTATTGTCTTCAACACAGTCGAATGAACAGACTCCATGGAGGTTCGTCAGAATGTTCAATTCTTACAATTAAACTTCAGAGAACAGTTTTTCTGGATTACCTTCAGACAGACTCTTCTGTCAGTCAGTCTTCCAAGGGGCAGACAGACATCACTTCCCTCCACCGCTTCCTCTGGCCCCTGTAGGCACAACACCAAAGGGAGGCCTTGGTCGACGGCTGTGTATTTTCCACATGGCCCCAGAGAGAGCAGAGGAAATCCTGATCTCTAAATTGTGTACTTGCATGCAGTGGTTAGGATTGAACAAACAGGAATGTTGGCATAGGTATCTGTTCGCAGTTTTAATGCCATGGCTATTGTTGCCTTTAATAAGAGGCTGAACTAGGCTCTACACTCATAGTCTGGGCAGAGGCCAGTTTCCAAGCTGAAAAAGAGGACAAACCCTGTAAAATCTAAACAAAATAAAGTAAGACAAAGAAACACAAAGGACAGTGTTTTTCCCCACAACTAATGTTGAGGCTCTGAGTAGATTTCGATAGAACATGTTTGTTTTGGGCTTTGACTCAGCACTGAGGCCCTAAGACAGAAGAGAAGGGAATTTCCATGGTGTCTGCTCTGACTCAGAGAGGAAGCTGGGGACCACATCGATGTGGATCCTGTGGCTGGATGAGAGGACCAGAGTTGATGGCTGGCGTGGCTGTTCATGGAGCAGTGATGGCAGACAGAGCTAGCAAGGGTGTAGAAGCATCCAGGCATGAACACAGGGAGGCTGTGCAACCCCACTAGCCACTAACTAGAAACAGTCAGCTAAGGAGTCAAAGTACCTCAGTCTCATGAGGGCTCATTTACCTGGAGAGGGTCTAATGAAACACACCAGGGGGATTTATCATCTCCACAGTGAACCAATGCAATATTGATGTGTCAGTTCAGCATTCTGCCTGACGTGATTACATGTAAACTACATGTCAGTGAGGGGAGACAAGAGCCTTCTTCCAGCCAGCCAGTCCATCTGTAAGGCATTTGGGGAGGGAAGAGGATGGAGGGGAGGCCGACAGGCAGTTGTAGACACATTGAGGGTCTGGTTCAAAGTTAGGGCTGAAGACTTCAACTGGACGCAGAAAGTCCTGTAGAGTGTGAGTGAGGACTCCTACGGGACACACCGACGAATACATTGCATTCGGAAAGTATTCAGACTCTTTCCCTTTTTCCAGATTTTGTTACATTACAGCCTTATTCTAAAATTGATTAAATTCATATTTAATATATGGCTGTCCGGCAATCGGGGGGACAAGGGCCTTGGTCAGGGAAGTGACCAACAACCCGATAGTCACTCTAACAAAGCTACAGAGTTCCTCTGTTGAGATGGGAGAACCTTCCAGAAGGACAACCATCTCTGCAGCACTTCACCAAATCAGGCCTTTATGGTAGAGTGGCCAGACGGAAGCCACTCCTCAGTAAAAGGCACGACAGCCCGCTTGGAGTTTGCCAAAAGGCACCTAAAGGACTCTCAGACCATGAGAAAAAAAGATTCTCTGGTCTGAGGAAACCTGGCACCATCCCTACGGTGAAGCATGGTGGTGGCAGCATCATGCTGTGGGGATGTTTTTCAGCGGCAGGGACTGGGAGACTAGTCAAGATTGAGGGAAAGAGGAAATCCTTAATGAAAACCTCAGACTTGGGCAAAGGTTCACCTTCCAACAAGACAACAACCCTAAGCACACAGCCAAGACAACGCAGGAGTGGCTTCTGGACAAGTCTCTGAATGTCCTTGAGTGGCCTAGCCAGAGACCGGACTTGAAGCCGATCTAACATCTCTGGAAAGACCCAAAAATAGCCTCTCAGCAATGCTTCCCATCCAACCTGATAGAGCTTGAGAGGATCTGCAGAGAATAATGGGAGAAACTCCCCCAAATACAGGTTTGCCAAGCTTGTAGTGTCATCCCAAGAAGACTCGAGGCAGTAATCGCTGCCAAAGGTGCTTCAACAAAGTACTGAGTAATGGGTCTGAATACTTATCTAAAATGTGATATAAAAAAATTTGCTGAAAAATCAAAACCTGTTTTTGCATTGTCATTAAGGGGTATTGTGTGTAAATTGATGAAGGATAAAAAATGTCATCCATTTTAGAATAAGGCTGTAATGTAACAAAATGTGGAACAAGTCAAGGAGTCTGAACACTTTCCCAATGCACTGTAGATAGTAGACAAACACCCCTGTGGCTAACCTAGAACGGTTTGATACCACCAATGGCTGGTTGCCAAGATATTTCCCAAACCCAGAAAGTGCAAACGCATACACACCGCAGCTGGTGTGCAACAGCACAGCACAGCACACCTCCCCACATGGGCATCCAGTGCAGCAGAGTGAGCATGCCAGTACAATACTAGTCCCCACTTTGCCTTACAACCAGCCCCTCTCAGGTGGCCACCGGCTAGTGTCAATCACACAGGAGTGAGGAGGAGCAGAAGCTCAGGGCTAGCCTGACACCAGAGTACTGCTGCATAGAGATGGGACAAAACATTAGCCTTACAACTCATCATGTGCGCAGATAGTGGACTGTTCCATTTCTAGAGCTCTACCTTCAACAGATCACAGAATGTGGCACGATTGTTTGCTCAGCAAACATCCACAGAGGTAGTTTATACACTCCTCCGTTTCAACACTTTCTCCAAGGCCCAGGACGGCTACAAACCTAGAGCAGACAATGCTCTAGATTCCTCTCAGCTATAGTAGAAGAGCAGAAGGGAAGCGGTGAGAAATGCCACTGCTGAAAACTCAGTGATGATTGAGGTGCCAGAAGCCTGCTGGTCCTCAAACTGTTAGAGGCCCAATGTAGGTGGAGGTGTTCAGAGACTTTTAACATAATGTTGGGTTTCTATCAGAGATGTACCCAAGTGTTTTACCCAAAAGGCTCAGACTTTTATTTTTCCATCTACGTGGGCTGGCACGCCTGTCTCACTGGACCATGGCTCCGGGTGGACCTGCTCTGACTTGGGCCAATGCCGGGCCACTGGTGCTTTTCAGTGGCATTTACATAAGAATGTCTATGAACTTTAACACCTTCTCACAAAGCAACAGTCTTGATGCAGAGGTTGTTGATTCTGATAACCCCAAGTCTTCAGAGTCCCACTCCTGATGGAAACACAAGAACACTAGAGCTCACATTGACATAAAACAGTGATGACACACAGGTGTGGGGTAAGTCTTAGTAAAGTCACAGTCAGGTGGAGGTGTTCCACTCAGCTAGAAATAGGACCAACACCACCAGGCCCCTGCTGAGAAATATGAGAGATCCAGTATCAAGGCTAATGCCAGCAGGCTAATCACAGAAACGGGTCCCTAAAAGACAAGGTTGTGTGTGTGGGGGTGTGTTGTGTGCGCGCGTGTGCCTGGGCATGTGTGTTGTTCTCCATCCCCTCCATAGCATGTCAGAGTGCAGGGGGAACATTCCCAGTGGAAAGGGAGAGCAGAAAGTAAATTCATTTTCATTCCCATTATATCCCCCTCTGAGTTTTCACTGCACGCACCTCAATCTCACCATGTGAAACTAGTAACGAGGAAGACTGAGGGGGGTAGACTATGTGTGATAAATGTCAGTTCCTCATCGTCTAATTGCATGTTGTAGAAATATGTAGTGAGTCCCCTCCCTCAGCCCTGCTACACTAGTCACAATCCTTCATTGGCATTTCCTCCAGTCTTTTAATAGGCTGAGAGAAACTACAGCCATCACCTTAGCAACACTGTGTGTATGTGGGTGGGTTTTTAATGTGGATCTCTGGCTGCTTCCGCATAGCTGTGAGACACTCCTAGACTAAACCATTAATCTCTCTCACACACACACACACACACACACACACACACACACACACACACACACACACACACACACACACACACACACACACACACACACACACACACACACACACACACACACACACACACACAGGCCTGGTAAATATCAGACAGGAGGGACTGACCTATTGCCTTTGTGTGTGACGGTGCGTGTGTGCCACTATGTCCACGGGTGGGGAGGGAGAGTGAAGAATCGAGAGAATGTAAAAAACTGTTACTACGCGAAGCGAGTAAGACTTATGGCCACAGCCTGGACTCTGTCATTACATAATGCAGTCTGATTATCCTCCACGACAGTCACACACAGGCAGCCTACTCCTCCCCACCGCCACCAACACTACCCAACCCAGTACAGCACAGAGGGAACTGACGGCTTAAAAATACACACCACTCACTGCCATGAGTCATCCATAACACCAGCAGATTTGGTGGGAAGAGAGGGATAGACAAAGATGGAAAAGGAGAGATAGCGAGAGCCAGTGTTCATTCATGCTGCTCACTAGGCAGGACAATGTGCGGCATGATCACTGTAAAAACAGGCGGGCGGGCCCCTTAGGTGATCTCTTCTAGCTGGCATGCTGGGGCCACAGCTCCAGTAGATGGGCTGTGTTGACGAGCCAGGGGAGGCTGCTCTTAGTCGACTGGCACACAGACAGGAACACACTCTAAAAAAGGGACAGTTGGGAGGCGACTGACTGAGCGCTAACCTTTATAACGATGACGGTGTGGGCTGTTCACACTAGGGCTCATGCAGTAGAGGCGAGCGCAACGTACTTGGGCACAATTAACATGTGAAATGTAGCTCAGCTGGAAAACAGGAGGCCTTTGCTTGCTTTCAGGAGATTAGTGGAAATGGGACTCAACTTTATTCTCTTCTGTGAAGCCTCGTTCTGAACATGTGATATTCTCAGTGCATGTGATGGAATCTTCAGGCCAGATGACAAGAGTCAGTACCTTTTCTTGTTCATCTGAGCAAGCTTGTTGAGTGGTACCTCAACACTTACAACACAGAGTAACACTGGATTCAAGTAACTGCGTAAGGTCCAAGGAAGCTAGTCAAATTCAAATGGACCTTTTCAGGGAAAAATCATTATGTGAAAAACATCCCTGTGGATTCAGTTCCACCCTAATGAAGTCATTCACCATAGTACCCAGAGGAGCACTAGATTACCGGGGTCCTTCCCTGGTGTGATCTACAGGTAGATGGCTCTCATTGGCTGTAATTGGTCTGGCCTTCGACAGCACCATGGTAACGAGCACCAGAAAGACACCCTGGGGAGTGGCGGAGGAAACACTGTGCAGTTCTGGGGTTGTAAATACCAGAGAGGGACTAGTGGTGAGGCGAGGGAGAGACATCATAATCCATTGTTGTCATACCAAAACTGTCCTCCTCTCTGTGTTCACCAGGTGTGAAGGAATCATAACTCAAATCACAAAGCTAAAAACAACCCAAACAGGTTCCACATCAACGGAATGAGACTACAAAATGACGAGAGAGACAATGCAACCGAAAGAAAAACATGTTGTCATACAGAAGGCGTTTGAGGGGAAACTTAGTTCGCATGCTGCCACAACCCTCCGGAGGCTTTGACCTTGTGAGCACACTGCTAGCTTGTGTGAGTGACAGCAGCAGCACTGTGTTTGTGAACACGCCAACCTCATCAGGTGTTTACAGGGTGGCTGGCGGGGCGGTGAGAAAGTAGCAGGTGAGTGCTAACTGGGACCAGTTCCTCTGTGAGCTGCCATTCAGCCAGTCACAGAGAGGGATTCATATGGAAGACAGCCATCAATCTCCCATCACCCCCTGGGCTAGCAAAACAGGCTCTGTTGGGCTGCATGGGAACTGGCTGGGAACTACTGGTTTTCATTAGGCTCAGGGTTGACTGGCCAAGTTGTTTGTGTTGTTCTTACTAAACATGGGATTTAGAAAGCTAGACTCTTTCCTAATACATCAATCCACAGTGGAACTTTCAAATTAAAGGGAGAGAACACTGGTGAGGCCTGAAAGATGTTACTTGAAAATATGCCTCATGTGACACTCCCAAATATATATGCCTAGTTAAAACGAAGATTTTCTGTCAGTGCACATTGGACTGATATGTGAATAAACTGATAGAAATATTCGATGAGGATCCTCCTTTGCTTAACATGATGTATACGGCTTGCTTAACGTTCCGGCAGCCACATGAAGCAGAGTACATGTCCACTGCTCCTTAAGGAGCTATGCAGCAGAATGATACAATGAGCAGAGAAACAGCAGCATCTGAGAACCACTCATTGGCACAGTAACAACAAAGATATCTAACATCATACCAGGGGAATAATGCCACAATAAAATAACAGCCCAAACTCTTTCTTCCCCTATATCTCTGTCATACATCAAGGCTACATCATGTGAAGCCACTCCTGTCTAAACCGTCAAGACGTGTTCAAGACACCAAAAGCCAAGAGGATCTGCTTGGCTTGAATATGCAACAGTTGCTTTGATGAGGAAGAAAAGACTGACAGGCACCAGGCACATTCTGTACTGAGAGACAACCCATCAAAGATCCAACGCAGAGAGGAGGGATCTAGTACTATTAGACTATACAGTACAGCAGGCAGGCTACAGTACGTACCGATAGATGTCCATTTTGGAAGACAAGACGCATGCTCTTTCATTGAGGATGAAGCTGGAAGCCTTGCAGTGTGTGGAGGTGTGGAGCTGCATGGTTCTCCCCCAGGCCCCCCTCCACGCTCCCCAAGACTCCGTGCCCAACGGTCGTCGTTACTGCTGCCAGACGCTCAGTGGTGCAGTCCGTCCCTCCGTCCACCTTTCTCTCTACCACCCTCTCTGATTCATGTTGATGCCCACTTCTTAAAAAGGCATCAGTGAGTCATGATAAAGCGATGGATAGGTGCTGCAAGTCAGCCAGTCAGTCAGCTAGTCAACCAGCCAGTCAGTGATGCTGTTCCATGCTAGCCTAGCGCTGTGATGTGAACGGCTGCTGATGCTGAATCCGGCTTTTCACAGTGGTGGAGGGGTAACCTGGCAACAGGCGCTCTCCTCTCCATCCCTCGCAGGCAGCCAGTTGTTAAGGGAAGATCACGTTTGGAGAAGATGAAATCACTACACACACACACACACACACACACACACACACACACACACGCAGTTCAGCAGAGCTTTCTTCTCCTCCCCCTCTCTCTCTATCCCAACCCAGTCTTTCCTCTCTCATCTCCGTCTCCCTCCAGAATATACTCATCATAATAACCAGGCAGAATTAGCTGTGTTTGGTAGCGCCTTAACGAGCCTGAACCAGGCGTTGTCATGACACGTTTGACAGGAGGAATTCTCCCTTTCTGCAGGTGATCATGATTATAAAACTACAAAGCTAAGGAGGAGCCATTGTCTGAAAATGAATGCACATGACCAGAATCAGCTGTGCTAAAGGCTTATGTAACATGTCTGCATGTAGGCTACAGTATAGAAAGAACACCAAGGGTAAGGCATTGCTCCTGGGGTCGGGAAACTGGCCTCTCTCTGCACGTCAACACACCCTTGAGCAAACATTCTCCCACACACAACCTTCAGCCAACAACATTCATCTAGACACACACTTCTCCTCCTGTAGGCCATCATTGTAAATAAGAATTTGTTCTTAATGGACTTGCCTAGGTAAATAAAGGTTACACACTGGCTCCTCCATGTTTGTTATAAGCAGTCTGTCAGCACAGTGAGAGAGGACAGGATTAACCATGTCATAGCCCCTACAACAGGGGGGATATTTTTAACCCTGGCTGATAAAACCATAGAACCCTACCACTCGCTCACCATCACCTTAACAGCTTGAGGGCAAAGTTGTCTTTAACCACAGAGTTAGGATCAGATTACCAGACCCATAATCTGAATCTTAGTCTAACCATTAGAGGGGTGAAAAATATCTGGCCCTGTATCAGTTGTGTGAGACAACGTCTACTAACCCCAGAGATTCTACTTCCCCCTTCCATAAGGCCCCAGGAGGTCTGACAGAACAGATGCATTCTGGTCATGGCGTGAGGCGAGGGTTGGCGGCAGAGAGAGGAGTGATTCCAGACCTCACCGCATGTGAAGCGGCTGTTGGTTTGCCATGGGAACGGGAGTGAGTGATAAGTCAGCTGCAGGATAAGGACCCAGTCGGTCACAGGACAGAGCAGGGCTGTCCCAGCAGATGCAGTCATTAATCAGGACCCCAGTCACCCCTGCACCCATAAACACTGCTGTTAATCTGGGTGTTGACTAGGGCACCCGATTGGGCAGAAACATTTCCATACCTCGTCTATGAGACTCATCTCACTATAGATGAGATGTATATAGATTTGTTTTTTTCCCCTACTGTATTATTGACTGTGTGTTTGTTTACTCCAATGTGTAACTATGTGTTGTTGTATGTGTTGAACTGCTTTGCTTTATCTTGGCCAGGTCGCAGATGTAAATGAGAACTTGTTCTCAACTTGCCTACCTGGTTAAATAAAGGTGAAATATATATTTTTTTAAATAGATCAGTGGTTCTCAATCCTGGTCCCAGGGACCCAATGGGGGGCACATTTTTGTTTTTGCCCTAGCACTACAGCCTTTTGATGAGATGATCATTTGAATCAGCTGTGTAGTGCTAGGGCAAAAACAAATATGTGCCCCCCTTTGGGTCCCCAGGACCAGGATTGAGAACCACTGATCTATAGATGACTAAATCACTGAGCAGCACAGAGTGCGTTTACATGCTAAACAAAAAAATGACAGTGAATTGTGACAATATTGTCCACCTCGGTTTCCTCATGGGGACAGTATAAAACCCCGGTTGAGAAAAAATACATCTGCCCTGGGAATTAATTTCAAAGATAGATAAAAGCACTTACATGAGAGCAATTCGTCACACATTCAGTAACCTGCAAAGTTAAGAACTGTCAAAACACTGGTCTCACATTAAGAGCTGTACGATTCAATTAGGGCTTGCACTCACAAAAGAACACACTCACTGCTGGTGTACCAAACATGTACTGAGAACAGACACTTTTACTGTCACCAAATGCCAAAAAACAGAGCGCAGATGATCTATAAATGAACCACAACACACATATGTTTGGTACCCCAACCACCACAGCCATAAACTGACAGCAGGCAGTGGTATTCACCTGTGTAATGCCAAGCCCCTAAAGCTAGGCAAGCCAGGCCGACCATATGTGAGAAAGGGTGCTGCCTTCTCCCACTTCTGCCTCCCCTCACTCCCCTCACACCTCTCGTCAGCACACATGGTGCGAGGGAGGGAGGTGTGAGACTCCTCTGTGCCACCCTCCTGGGTATGTGGCGGTATTTTGAGTTTAATGTCACAACAGGTGGCTGGGGCATGCTTGGCAGGTGACTCAGTCAAGAAAGAAAGAGAGAGCGAGAGAGAGAAGAGAGAGAAGAATAGGAAGAGAGAGAGAGAAAGGGGGAAAAGGAGGGAGGTGTAGAGAGAGATAAGACCACTCAAGGGGGCATGAATCATTCAGGTCTTCACTTCTACAGCCTGCAGCTAAGATGCCAGACCGAGAGAGAGAGAGAAAGAAAGAAAGAAAGAAAGAAAGAAAGAAAGAAAGAAAGAAAGAAAGAAAGAAAGAAAGAAAGAAAGAAAGAAAGAGAGAGGTGTGAGAGAGAGAGAAGCGAATGAGAACAGGAAGAGAAAAAGAGAGCGAAAGAAAGACAGAGACACAAAAAAAGTGTCGAGAGAGATAAGACCACTATCAAGGAGGCGTGAATGATTCAGATCTTCACTTCTACAGCTAAGACGCAGCCACAATGCCAGACAGTCAGAAGAGCTGAAATTGAACATTATATTCACCTTGGGATTCAGGGCATGAAACAGTGACGGAGTATTAAGATTTTTCTCCTTCCTTGACCTTACAAGAGTCACGAAGAAGATGGTTGTCCTTACTAAAAGCGCAAAAAAATTGAGTGTTTTTCCATTGGTCATGTTCACAATCACAGCCAATTAGGCTCCAGTACCTCACAGATAGGGGAAGGCATAGCTAAACACAGTCAGACAAGCATGACATCAATGACAGGAACCAATTGTTCAGTAAACTTAATGGCGCAGGCAGCTGAGGATGACAACATCATAGATCTTCCTGGATCTTAAGTAAAGAATCCTGAAGGGACTTCGAGGAGGCTCTTATTCCCAGAATCACCAATACCATGCAGGCGGCAGATGATCACATGATCTGCTTCAGTGTTATCACTTCGTGGGAGAGGCTTGACTAGGAGCCATTCATCACTCAACTGTACAGGACCACCGACACCTTGCTTAGATCACTTCCACCCATTCCAGCTGCGCTCCATGACTACATGACATCAGAATGCCCGGAAATCAATACCCCTTTAAAGGAGCCCTTCAACCCTATCCCACTGAAGGGACATACATAAGGACTGATATACCGGTCTTCCCCGCTATCTGTCCGCATCTAAGAATGTCTGGATGAAAGCTGAGAAACTAAGAGTAGAATGACTAATCAAGCAGTAAGTCAGCACTCTTCTGCCCACGGGGAGGGGAAAAAGGTCACGGCTGAGTTTGACCAGTGACAGGCAACCGAGGCAGTTCACAAGAAAATGTACAACAGAGAGAGAACGGCAGGGAAACTACGGAGTGCTGAATAAATTTGTCTACTAAACTAAGGATGACACCCAGCTGCCCAAAGGCTCTTCTCTTTCACTTGTGTTTTCACTTGTCCCACAAGCCAAGTCAGTCGCTGTTCAGATCAGGACCCCGACCTGAATAACAAAACAGATTGGGGAGAAAAAGCGTGAATCAGGAAAGTGTTAGGCAATTCTCCGGTCTTTTGCCTTTAACTTTGTCACTTCGCCAGGCAATGCAATGCACTGCATCATGGCATCACTGACTATTAATTATATATCAGATGAGATGCGCCAGGTGTACAGGGGCCTTAGGAGATCAGATCAACATCTCTGCTGCACTAAAAGAAGTCCCGACCAAGAGGAAGAAACATGGCGATGAGGAAAAGATGGAGGGAAGGAGGGAGCAAGGGGTCTTGTGTTACAGTACAGACAGCTGTTAAACATTACTGGGTTAGTGGGCACGCTGGTGGCAAACGTAGCCCTGCTGCACTGTAACATCAGACCCCAGGCCCCCCTGAAGCTCCCCTGAAGCCTAGGCCTCCCGGACACTGAGAAGAGACTGTATGGAGGAGACTATATTGAGCTTCAGCATCAATCGAATCAGCAGAGTAAATCACTATGAAGGCTAGAGCCTGACGCCTACACTGTCACCTCACTACAGGACATCATAACCAGAGTGAGAAGGGAAGGGAGGGAGAGAAGAAGAGAGAGTCAGGAGACAGGAGCATAAAAAAGGAGGGACGTTAGGAAGGACGGCAGAAAAGGACAGTAAGCATGAGAAAATTCATGATATCAAGAGTGATCAGAAAGAGCGAGATGGGGATAGAATGTGAGTGGTGAGTGTAAGAGAGCGAGTTGAGGTAGAAGTTCTGCCAAGGCTGGGCTTTAAAAGGAGCTTGCCAAGCTGCGTTAGCGACACCGTTCAAAGTATTAGGGCTGTCACAGGCCCAGACAGAGGTAATGGATAACCAACACATGGAAAAGACTCCCTGCTCCACCAGATGCTTTTAACAGCTCTGCAGACAGTTGTGCTGCAACGGTTTTACATTTATGTCAAACAGAGGTATGTTTTCCAGAAATGTGTCTGGTGGCTGCGTCTTGGACGACTGGTGGAAACCGGAGCTGCAAGTGCTGCATTTTGATGAGCTATAGTGTTATCAAATGGTTTAGG
Organism: Brachymystax lenok tsinlingensis; assembly: GCA_030435695.1. NCBI lineage: Eukaryota > Metazoa > Chordata > Actinopteri > Salmoniformes > Salmonidae > Brachymystax > Brachymystax lenok. The sequence continues at coordinate 23,904,719 of CM059817.1, forward strand.
ATCCTCATCACAGATGGTGTGTTTTTCTTTGGTATATAGCGTAGGCTTACAGTATGCAAATACTTTCCTTGCTGGGCTACTCTGTGTCCAAACACCTAAACGAGAAGGTGACATGTTTCTGGCATCCAGCTCAGTAGAGAGATAGGATCACAACAAGTCACCATGAGGGATATGACATAAGTAAAACTCACCCTGGATCAGCGTGAGGGGCAACTCCCACAAACACTGACAGATACTAAACATGAGGATAAATATCAAAAGTCCTTACAAGACAAAAATCAATAACACATTTTCTTATACCGATCAAAGGATGGAGGATGCAGATGGGACTGCACACAAAAGGGTAGGTTATTCACCAGCAGCAGAACTGGGCTGTGACGATCGGTAGATACACTATATGACCATGAGTATGTGGACACCTGCTCGTCAAACATCTCATTCCAAAGGTGGAGTTGGTCCCCCCTTTGCTGCTATAACAGCCTCCACTCTTATGGGAAGGCTTTCTACTAGATGCTGCGGGGACTTGCTTCCTTTAGTGAGGTCGGGCACTGATGTTGGGCGATTAGGCCAGGCTCGCAGTCGGCGTTCCAATTCATCATCCAAAGGTGTTCAATGGGACTGAGGTGAGGGCTCTGTGCAGGCCAGTCAAGTTCTTCCACACCAATCTCAACAAACCATTTTCGTATGGACCTCTCTTTGTGCACGGGTGCACTGTCATGCTGAAACATGAAAGTGCCTTCCCCAAACTGTTGCAACAAAGTTGGAAGCACAGAATCGTCTAGAATGTCATTGTATGCTGTAGCCTTAAGATTTCCCTTCACTGGAACTAAGGGGCCTAGCGTGAACCATGAAAAACAGACATCTCCAGGCATCCGCCAAACCCAGATTTGTCTGTCGGACTACCAGATGGTGAAGCGTGATTAATCACTCCAGAAAACGCGTTTCCACTGCTCTAGAGTCCAATGGTGAGGAGCTTTACAGCACTCCAGCTGACGCTTGGCATTTCTTATGGTGATTTAAGGCTTGTGAGCGGCTGCTCGGCCATGGAAACCTATTTCATAAAGCTCCTGACTAACAGTTATTGTGTTGACGTTGCTTCCAGAGGCAGTTTGGAACACGATAACGTGTTTCGCAACAAAGAACAGACGATTTTCACGTGCTATGCGCCTCGGCACTCAGCGGTCCTGTTCTGTGAGCTTTTGTGGTCTACCACTTCGCTGCTTAGCCGTTGTTGCTCCTATAACAGCACTTACAGTTGACCGGAGAAGCTCTAGCAGGGCAGAAATGTTACCTACCTGTTACCCTACCTTGTCACAACACAACTGATTGGCTGATTGGCGCATTAAGAAGGAAAGAAATTCCACAAATTAACTTTTAACAAGGCACACCTGTTAATTGAAATGCATTCCAGGTGACTACCTCATGAAGCTGGATGAGAGAAAGCCAAGAGTGTGCAAAGCTGTCATCAAGGCAAAGGGTGGCTACTTTGAATAATCTGTTTTGATTTGTTTAACATTTTTTGGTTACTACATGATTCCATGTGTGTTATTTCATAGTTTTAATGTCTTCACTATTATTCTACAATGTAGGAAATTGTAAAAAAATAAAGAAAAACTCCGGAATGATTAGGTGTCCAAACGTTTGACTGGTACTGTAGGTGTATCTCAATTACATTCCATCATCAATCTGCTTTGATGACAAAATTAGGACAATGAGGGCACCATTCAGACAGACAACAGGACATCTGTCATAGCCTGGGCACATATAGTTTATTATGCAGACTGATTTCCAGCCTTTGACCTAAAGGAGCAGGAAGCAGTCTTTGTCCTTTCACACATTTCCCCCCCCCAGGGACCTTTGAGACAAATAATATTCTCTGGATCAATTTACATGACAACAAATGCGGAAAAAGTACAAGAAATTGCACAAATCTGTTGAATAGCGGGCGTGGTCTGCTATAAAGAGTCTCTCTCATTTCAACAAGGTCGCCCGACAGAGATAGTAACGTCGTTTATTCATTCAAGTTTATTTTTCTTCAGCCAAATCTTGTTAACACAGCGACATTGGTGTGAGCATCTCCCGAGCTAGGCCAATCCAGAGTGACGTAACCAAATGGGTATGTCTCGATTCTCGTCTCCTGCCAACATTGATTCAAGGTGACAGCTATGTGCACAGGTGTGTCACCCAACAGAACCCGCTATTAGCCAATGGGCTAGCTCTGCTACCTGTGTCTGGGAACTGTCAGAATGATGATGGTGGTGAGAAAACTTCACCTGATGTGAAGAGAAGGCTCAGTTTTAATGCGCTAGCTACATAACCTTGTCCCCAGGCTAATTGCTAGAGAGCCGGCTGGTGGACAGGACTACTACCTTACCCCACATCTCTAGTGCTAATGTTTAGCTCAATATCCAACTCCTGATGTTGTTGTTCTATTTGAATCCTCTCCAGCTCCAGTCTGATCAATGATGTCATTGTTGCTAGGTACTGTTGTCATAAGCCAGAGACTGCTTTGAAACCGGTGCCTGTGGGAAAAAGACCCAAACGTCTCACTATAGTGTGGCCATGAAGAGACAAAACAATTATAGAGATGCAAAAAGAAAAACGACCATGCCGAACAAGTTAATAACCAACTCAACCAGGAATAAAACACCCAATAAAAACATGTCTTGAGAAAACGGCTTAACCAGTCACTCAATAACAAGAAGTTGACTGTCACACCGGTTCCATATAACTATGGTGATCTATATACTAACTCTTGATGAAATGGCCTACCACCCTAACGCCATCTGTTCATGCCTTTTACATATGGCAACGTGTCCAATTTTTTGTAGCTGTATCTCCTCAGAGGCACCGGGGAGGGCTCTCTAAAGTGCAGCTGGTTAGGAAAATGACCATCGGGGGAGAGAGACAAAACACACAGCTACGGCAATTAAGTCAAATTGATTCCACAAACCCGGGGGAGGCTACAGCCACACTTCAGCAGCTGATAAACTTGTTCTGTAGAACAGCAAAGCACACAACGAAAGACACTGTACACATTACACCACGAAAGACACTATACACATTACACCACGAAAGACACTATACACATTACACCACGAAAGACACTATACACATTACACCACGAAAGACACTATACACATTACACCACGAAAGACACTATACACATTACACCACGAAAGACACTATACACATTACACCACGAAAGACACTATACACATTACACCACGAAAGACACGATACACATTACACCACGAAAGACACGATACACATTAGCGTACAGGACAATGGGACGTGGTGTAATGTAAAAAACTTCCATATAGAACACATGGCTGAGCATACAGTACATATACATCAGTGGATGCTTCTCAGAGGAGGAAGTGTGTCATCAAAATATAAATAGTGAAACATAAAACAAAAAGTGATCCTTTTTAAAACTATACTAGATATATTCACATCACCAAATAATTTATTAAAACACACCGTTTTCCAATTAAGGTCTACAGTTGCCTCAACAGAACTCTGCAGGGTAGCACCATGTAGTTGACAGAGGACAGCTAGCTTCAGTCCTCTTCACTTTCACTTACTTAGCTAGCCAATGCAGCTAGTTAGTTTGGCCTACTCAAACATATGGCTCAAACAGAGAAGGATGCTATGTTACCTAACTGGCTACAGCTATCCACAAGAGAAGGGAAAAGGTGAGAGGAGGAAAGAGTGTACATGTGAGAAGGAATTCTACTTCAAGTAAAATTATCATACTGTTTCTATGTGGCTGCTATGAAAGTGAACTGTGTTTGCGTGTGTTCAGGGGTGTATTCATTCCGGCGATTCTGTTGAAAAAAATACATCTTAAACGGAATCGAACGGGACGAAACAGGGATAAACATACCTGAATTTGTCCGAGCAAGAGGACAAGTACATTAGTGTGTCTAGTTTGAGAAACAGACGCCTCACAAGTCCTCAACTGGCAGCTTCATTAAATAGTGCCCGCAAAACACCAGTTTCAACATCAACAGTGAAGAGGTGACTCCAGGATGCTGGTCTTCTAGGCAGTTCCTCTGTCCAGTGTCTGTGTTCTTTTGCCCATCTTAATATTATATTTTTATTGGCCAGTCTGAGATATGGCTTTTTCTTTGCAACTCTGCCTAGAAGGCCAGCATCCCGGAGTCACCTCCTCACTAATGACTTTAAACTGGTGTACTATTTATTGAAGCTGCCAGTTGAGGACTTGTGAGGCGTCTGTTTCTCAGTATAGACACTCTGATGTACTTGTCCTCTTGCTCAGTTGTGCACCGGGGCCTCCCACTCCTCTTTCTATTCTGGTTAGAGCCAGTTTGCGCTGTTCTGTGAAGGGAGTAGTACACAGCGTTGTACGGGATCTTCAGTTTCTTGGCAATTTCTCACATGGAATAGCCTTCATTTCTCAGAACAAGAATAGACTGATGAGTATCAGAAGAAAGGTCTTTGTTTCTGGCCATTTTGAGCTTGTAATCGAACCCACAAATGCTGATGCTCCAGATACTCAACTAGTCCAAAGAAGGCCAGTTTTTTTGCTTCTTTAATCAGAACAACTGTTTTCAGCTGTGCTAACATAATTGCAAAAGGGTTTTCTAATGATTAATTCGCCTTTTAAAATGATAAACTTGGATTAGCTAACACAACGTGCCATTGGAACACAGGAGTGATGGTTGCTGATAATGGGCCTATGTAGATATTGCATTAATAAATCAGCCATTTCCAGCTACAATAGTCATTTACAACATTAATGTCTACACTGTATTTCTGATCAATTTGATGTTATTTGAAATGACAAAGAAATTGCTTTTCTTTCAAAAACAAGGACATTTCTAAGTGACCCCAAACTTTTGAACGGTAGTGTACATACATATTTACAGTACATACATGAACACTCATACACACTCCAGGGTAGGACTTAGCTAAAAGGCTTTTTATGAACTCGTACTGAGTGTGCATCAATAAATATAGACCCACAGCAGCAAGCAGCTGAATGTTCCGGTCACTTCATCACAGGAGAAATACTATCCTCTAACTGGACATGAACTATATCGGAATGGATTCTAAGAGGACATGGTCTATTTATATGAGGTATTCTGCTGGTAGAAAGAAACCCCTATTAGACTATGCTCTATTAATGAATCAGTACTGGGATGGAAAGTAGAGAGGCTCACCAGACAGCAGCTAGAGCTATAAAATCAGCACAGACAGACTCCGCTCTAATCCAAACTGGGAATAAAGTAGTCACTGACTGGGTCAACTCTAGAGCCATCTTAAAACAGAGACATACGGAGGAAGAGCACTCAAAGGAAACCGTTTGCTAACATTACAAATCCACTACGTTCCCTTCCCACTCTTCCCCTGCTCGACAGAATCGCCACAGCAAGGACTTACGAGTCACGCGTCATGCTGGCGGTGGAGGCAGCAAATAGGTGTATCCAGCACCAACAACTGACAAACGTCTGTCTGAGAGGGTCTGCCTTCGTCTGTGTCCTGCGAGGTCCAGGGAGGTGTCCAAGGAGCTGCCCGACAGCACAGTGAGGCGACTGTGTAGACTAGAAGCTCCAACAGGCCTGCTGCCACGATGACCCCTCCTCCAGGGGGCTAAATTGGGCACTCAGGCAGCCCCCCACAGAATGAATCCCTCACCCCAGGAATAAACATGCTGACTGAAAGGCGTCATGGGACGGTTTTGTTCAGGGGCTTTTCTGAGAGAGAGCAACCCTCCACCTCACATCTCACCTCTCCGGGCTCCTCCCTGGCTCCAAACCCATTCCTACCCCCTGCCCAACAACCCTTTAGCACTCGCAGTACAGCACTCTGATATGTTGGTCCGGTGAGCAAGAGGGACATTTTAGATATGACTGACGGACAAGCCAATGTATATTTGCTGTAAAGCAGTATCATGGTAGAGTATCAGTTTGGCCATAGAGTATCAGCCAACTCAAGCCAAGTCTCTAGCTAAATCAATGGAACCATGTGATATAATGATAGACGATTGACTTCACAGAGAGATGTGATATAGACCTTTTCATACAGCGTGTGAAACACTGCCTCATCGTATTGATTCATCAGACTCCATTCTGAGGCGTTTTAAAACAACATCTAGTCTTTTCCATCAAACTGTGATTCAGTAATGAAGAGAATGACATTCTGTCAATTCTGAAAAGTCAACCTAATTCAAATAGGAAATGTGGGTCAAGAATTTAGTGTGGAATATGTCAAGGATCGAAAACGTCACAAGGTCCCTTTCCAGACCGCCAGGGCTAGGTGGAGTTTACAGGAACACTGGGGTCCTAAATCAGCACCCAAATAGAATCCATACTCACTGAACCCTCAGCAGAGCAGGCCACTGGACCCCATCATAAACCTTCACAACTTTACATTAATAAATACTATATGACATTTGCTGATCTCAGACTGCAGGAGCTAAAGAGATTGTGGCATCCTTGCCAGAGTAGGATGAAGTTGCCCATAGACAGTGATGTAATGATTTTGAGTCCGTCTGTAACCCGAAACAACGAAACAAAAACCCACCAAGACAATAAACAAGTCACTGTCTTAAGACAGCGATCAAATATATCACTTCTTTATAAAAAGAGCTCTCTCCCTCCCCAGTTAACATTTTATCCTTATGGTCCATTGATCCTGTTTCTATGGTGACGTGGACCTTTCATTCCAACGCAGGGAAATGGGCCAGTGGATTTTCAGGATTAGGGAGACATCATTCTGCCTCTCAGATGCATTGTGTGTGTGTCCTTCTTTTGTCCTGGGTTAAAAACATCCTGCTCTGCTAAAAACACAGAATGAAGACCCGGTTCAGCCCAGGTCAGTAGTGTGGTGGGTTGGTACTAGCCCCAAAATTGCCCTCCCTGGAAGCCTGTGTTTCAGACATGAGGAAGTGGACGGCGGCAAATGTTCTACTTTTAAACTCGGACAAAACAGATATGCTAGTTCTAGGTCCCAAGAAACAAAGAGATCTTTGGTTGAATCTGACAATTAATCTTGATGGTTGTACAGTCGTCTCAAATAAAACGGTAAAGGACCTCGCCGTTACTCTGGACCCTGATCTCTCTTTTAACGAACATATCAAGACTGTTTCAAGGACAGCTTTTTTCCATCTACGTAACATTGCAAAAATCTGAAACTTTCTGTCCAAAAATGATGCCCGAAAAATGTATCCATGCTTTTGTCACTACTGCAATGATCTACTTTCCGGCTACCCGGATAAAGCACTAAAGAAACTTAATGCTAAACCCGGCTGCTAGAATCTTGACTAGAACCAAAACATTTGATCATATTACTCCAGTGCTAGCCTCTCTACACTGGCTTCCTGTTAAGGCAAGGGCTGATTTCAAGGTTTTACGTCTAACCTACAAAGCATTACATGGGCTTGCTCCTACCTATCTTTCCTGATTTAGTCCTGCCGTACATACCTACACGTACGCTACGGTCACAAGACGCAGGCCTCCTTATTGTCTCTAAAATTTCTATGCAAACAGCTGGAGGCAAGGCTTTCTCCTATAGAGATAGCACTGGAGCAACGAACCGCCCTTGCTGTCTCTGCCTGGCCGATTCCCCTCTCTCCACTGGGATTCTCTGCCTCAACCCTATTACAGGGGCTGAGTCACTGGCTTACTGGTGCTCTTCCATGCCGTCCCTTGGAGGGGTGCTTCACTTGAGTGGGTTGAGTCACTGACGTGGTCTTCCTGTCCGCCCCCTTGGGTTGTGCCGTGGGGAAATCTTTGTGGGCTATACTCGGCCTTGTCTCAGGATGGTAAGTTGGTGGATGGAGATATCCCTCTAGTGGTGTGGGGGCTGTGCTTTTGAAAAGTGGGTGGGGTTATATCCTGCCTGTTTGGCCCTGTCCGGGGGTATCGTCGGGCGGGGCCACAGTGTCTCCCAACCCCTCCTGTCTCAGCCTCCAGTATTTATGCTGCAATAGTTTGTGTCGGGGGGCTAGGGTCAGTCTGTTATATCTGGAGTATTTCTCCTGTCTTATCCGGTGTCCTGTGTGAATTTAAGTATGCTCTCTCTAATTATTTCTTTCTTTCTCGGGGGACCTGGGCCTTAGGACCATGCCTCAGAACTACCTGGCCTGATGTCTCCTTGCTGTCCCCAGTCCACCTGGTCGTGCTGCTGCTCCAGTTTAACTGTTCTGCCTGCGGCTATGGAACCCTGTCCTGTTCACCGGACGCCCTACCTGTCCCAGACCTGCTGTTTTCAACTCTCTAGAGACAGCATGAGCGGTAGAGATACTCTGAATGATCGGCTATGAAAAGCCAACTGACATTTACTCCTGGGGTTCTGACCTGTTGCGCCCTCTACAACCACTGTGATTATTACTATTTGACCCTGCTGGTCATCTATGAACATTTGAATATCTTGGCCATGTTCTGTTATAATCTCCACCTGGCACAGCCAGAAGAGGACTGGCCACCCCTCATAGCCTGGTTCCTCTCTAGGTTTCTTCCTAGGTTCTGGCCTTTCTAGGGAGTTTTTCCTACCCACCGTGCTTCTACTACTGCGTTGCTTGCTGTTTGGGGTTTTAAGGCTGGGTTTCAGCTGATGTAAGAAGGGTTTAATAAATACATTTGTTTGATTGATTGATTACTAAACACGGCTCACTGTAGGCCAAGCCTTGCTAGCCTTGCAGAGGAAGGGAGGGCACAGGCCCTTGCATATCACCAGGATGACACAATTTTTTTTATATACAATTGGAGTTGGAAGTTTACATACACTTAGGTTGGAGTCATTAAAACTAGTTTTTCAACCACTCCACAAATGTCTTGTTAACAAACTATAGTTTTGGCAAGTCAGTTAGGACATCTACTTTGTGCAGGACACAAGTAAGTTATCCAACAATTGTTTACAGACAGATTATTTCACTTATAACTCACTGTATCACAATACCAGTGGGTCAGAAGTTTACATACACTAAGTTGATTGTGCCTTTAAACAGCTTGGAAAATTCGAGAAAGTTTTGTCATGGCTTTAGAAGCTTCTGATAGGCTAATTGACAACATTTGAGTCAATTGGAGGTGTACCTGTGGATGTATTTCAAGGCCTACCTTCAAACTCAGTGCCTCTTTGCTTGACATCATGGGAAAATCAAAAGAAATCAGCCAACACCTCAAAAAAAAAGTCTGGTTTATCCTTGGGAGCAATTTCCAAAACGCATGAAGGTACCACGTTCATCTGTACAAACAATAGTATGCAAGTATAAACACCATGGGACCACGTAGCCATCATACCGCTCAAGAAGGAGATGCATTCAGTCTCCTAGAGATGAACGTACCTTGGTGAGAAAAGTGCAAATCAATCCCAGAACAACAGCAAAGGACCCTGTGAAGATGCTGGAGGAAATAGGTACAAAAGTATCTATATCCACAGTAAAACAAGTCCTATATCGACATAACCTGAAAGGCCGCTCAGCAAGGAAGAAGCCACTGCTCCAAAACCGCCATAAAAAAGCCAGACTACGGTTTGCAACTGCACATGGAGAAATGTCCTCTGGTCTGATGAAACAAAAATGTAACTGTTTGGCCATAATGACCATCGTTATGTTTGGAGGAAAAAGGGGGAGGCTTGCAAGCCGAAGAACACCATCCCAACTGTGAAGCATGGGGGTGGCAGCATCATGTTGTGGGGGTGGTTTGCTGCAGGAGGGACTGGTGCACTTCACAAAATAGATGGCATCATGAGAAAGGAAAATTAGGTGGATATATTGAAGCAACATCTCAAGACATCAGTCAGGAAGTTAAAGCTTGGTCGCAAATGCGTCTTCCAAATGGACAATGACCTCAAGCATACTTGGCTTAAGGACAACAAAGTGAAGGTATTGGAGTGAACATCACAAAGCCCTGACCTCAATCCCATTGAACATTTGTGGGCAGAACTGAAAAAGCGTGTGCGAGCAAGGCAGCCTACAAACCTGACTCAGTTACACCAGCTCTGTCAGGAGGAATGGGCCAAAATTCACCTAAAGGCAATGCTACCAAATACTAATTGAGTGTATGTAAACTTCTGACCCACTGGGAATGTGTTGAAAGAAATGAAAGCTAAAATAAATCATTCTCTACGCTATTATTCTGACATTTCACATTCTTGAAATAAAGTGGTGATCCTAACTGACCTAAGACGGGTGGTGAAAAACTAAGTTTAAATGTATTTGGCCAAGGTGTATGTAAACTTCTGACTTCAACTGTATGTATGTATGTATGTATGTATGTACAGTATATCACAAAAGTGAGTACACCCCTCATATTTTTGTAAATATTTGAGTATATCTTTTCATGTGACAACACTGAAGAAATGACACTCTGCTACAATGTAAAGTAGTGAGTGTACAGCTTGTATAACAGTGTAAATTTGCTGTCCCCTCAAAATAACTCAACACACAGCCATTCATGTCTAAACCGCTGGCAACAAAAGTGAGTACACCCCTAAGTGAAAATGTCCAAATTGGGCCCAATTAGCCATTTTCCCTTCCCGGTGTCATGTGACTCGTTAGTGTTACAAGGTCTCAGGTGTGAATGGGGAGCAGGTGTGTTAAATTTGGTGTCATCGCTCTCACACTTCCTCATACTGACTGGTCACTGGAAGTTCAACATGGCACCTCATGGCAAAGAACTCTGAGGATCTGAAAAAAAGAATTGTTGCTCTACATAAAGATGGCCTGGGCTATAAGAAGATTGCCAAGACCCTGAAACTGAGCTGCAGCACGGTGGCCAAGACCATACAGCGGTTTAACTGGACAGGTTCCACTCAGAGCAGGCCTCGCCATGGTCGACCAAAGAAGTTGAGTGCACGTGCTCAGTGTCATATCCAGAGGTTGTCTTTGGGAAATAGACGTATGAGTGCTGCCAGCATTGCTGCAGAGGTTGAAGGGGTGGGGGGTCAGCCTGTCAGTGCTCAGACCATACGCCGTACACTGCATCAAATTGGTCTGCATGGCTGTCGTCCCAGAAGGAAGCCTCTTCTAAAGATGATGCACAAGAAAGCCCGCAAACAGTTTGCTGAAGACAAGCAGACTAAGGACATGGATTACTGGAACCATGTCCTGTGGTCTGATGAGACCAAGATAAACTTATTTGGTTCAGATGGTGTCAAGCGTGTGTGGCGGCAACCAGGTGAGGAGTACAAAGACAAGTGTGTCTTGCCTACAGTCAAGCATGGTGGTGGGAGTGTCATGGTCTGGGGCTGCATGAGTGCTGCCAGCACTGGGGAGCTACAGTTCATTGAGGGAACCATGAATGCCAACATGTACTGTGACACACTGAAGCAGAGCATGATCCCCTCCCTTCGGAGACTGGGCCGCAGGGCAGTATTCCAACATGATAACGACCCCAAACACACCTCCAAGACGACCACTGCCTTGCTAAAGAAGTTGAGGGTAAAGGTGATGGACTGGCCAAGCATGTCTCCAGACCTAAACCCTATTGAGCATCTGTGGGGCATCCTCAAACGGAAGCTAGAGGAGTGCAAGGTCTCTAACATCCACCAGCTCCGTGATGTTGTCATGGAGGAGTGGAAGAGGACTCCAGTGGCAACCTGTGAAGCTCTGGTGAACTCCATGCCCAAGAGGGTTAAGGCAGTCCTGGAAAATGATGGTGGCCACACAAAATATTGACACTTTGGGCCCAATTTGGACATTTTCACTTAGGGGTGTACTCACTTTTGTTGCCAACGGTTTAGACATTAATGGCTGTGTGTTGAGTTATTTTGAGGGGACAGCAAATTTACACTGTTAAACAAGCTGTACACTCACTACTTTACATTGTAGCAAAGTGTCATTTCTTCAGTGTTAGCTAGAGAAGAATGGATTCACTTTTTCAGAGCTAGTAAAGGATACTATAGGCCTAGCTAGCTAGCTAGCTCGAAGGACATTAGAAGTTCCTCCATAGAAGCTGCTCCTCCTATGTATAATTCTGTGGACCTAATTCAGATGATGCAGGTCATAAGATGCCCAGCCTTCAAGCCTCCTCCTCAACCCTCTCTTGCTCTATTCCAACCTGCAAAATGTCAGTTGCATCTTGCGCCATAGGCTACACTTGTACATCACGCACGTAAACAACTAGCTTGCCTGCTCTATCAGCACTGATTGGAGGAGTAATTTAATTAGCTAAAAGTAGAAAAAAAAATGATTTCACAGTTAAAAAAGTAAATAAATTAATTACAACCCCTGTTAAAAATGCAGCAGTAAGTGAAGTTGCATCTGTGAGATGCCGGAGAGGAAATTGTCCCATGGAGGGAATCACAGTGGTGTCTGAATCCACACATAAATCAGAGGCCTGCTGAGCTAGCTGGGTGGCTGGGGAGAAGATTGAATTATTTGTTAGCAACCAGCCGTTGCTACAATAACCTTGAAACTGATAGAAGCAGCCTTGGGTAGTCTTGTGTAGTCTGTGGTTGTGAATATTCACTGATGCACAGCAGAGAGCTGGGGGGAATCTGAGGACACTCATGGAATTGTGCGTCTGCATACTATTACTAACACGCACAATGAGCTTGAAGTTAGGCACTATATTAGTACTATGAATAGAGTCTGACCAATGTAATTTTATGAAATAAATGTAAAAAAAAAAACTTCATTTCACAGGTTAAAAAAGGAACAGAAAGGAACAATATAAACCAATACTTTTTTGGGTTCAAGCCTAGATACTCAGACTCCTTGTGGATATGGGCCCTGGTCTGGTCTGGGTAACTAACTGCCGGAGAGCTTTTTGTTCTGAGCAGTAAAAAGCTGAGTGATGAGGACTGGTCCTGGTTGTTCCTCTATGGCACTGATCTTTGTGGCCCAAACACAGTTACTGCTTTCATTTCAGACTTACGAATGCTTGGGAATGCAGCAGAGACTGTTCGTGTCTGTCTAAAGTGGAGGGGACTGGGTTGAGAGACCATCTTAGTGTGAGAGATGTAGAGGTAAAACCACCACAGGGACATTTTCTCCTGAACACAGGCATCTCTTAGAGATTTTGAAGACACCATGTTGTTGTGTAATTGCACCCAACAAGCACATCAAAAGCATCTGATGAGGGACTAAATCGCAACAGTGATTTACTTCTCTACATTTCCCCTGATCGATAGAAGACTTACATGACAGGATAGCTAGCCATCTTAAGACGAGAATGCACTAACTGTAAGTCGCTCTAGATAAGCTAAATTAAACGGATATAAAAATGGATAGGTGGGAAGGTCTGCTGGGTCTTTTTCCTGGCATCACAGACGGGCACAGCCCTGGGACCCTTGGCCTAGTTGATAAATGCTCCTTTGAGGCCCCCTGTGTGACAGGTCAACAGAAGCAGCAGTCTGCCTTGTGGGTTCTATCAGTCAGCCTGTCAGCAGACTTCCCAGCCTAGTCACAAGCTGGATCTGGCCGACTGCAACGCTGAGACCATAATCCCTAAATCTCTTAATATCATGTTGAAAATGCTCTGCCGCATGGACAGATATGCCATGATGGACAAAGATCAAATTTCATAGCAATGGTGAGGTTGGACTCTGGGGTTGGGCTGAATGACAACCCTAGAACATGTAGCACTCATACACACGGCAAACCTCAAGGCCTGTGCTACTGTAGTCAACTATAAATTGGGCCTTACCTTATCCCTGTAACCTCCAAAGACACCTTATAGAGGGAAGAGGCATAAGCAAAGCTTGATAAATAGTTTACAGTATATGGGTAATATGCAGTCAGGGACATAAGCAAAGTCAATATACCCAAACTAAAACATTGATATAATGAGGAATTGACCTTAAAAACATCCACTTTGCAAATTTACTCAGTTGGTTTATGAGCAGCTGGTCTGATAATTGATAGCATAAATGCTCAGTGCTACCCACCAATGTGGACCTACAGCAGTGGATGCTGCTGAGGGGAGGATGGCTCAAAATAATGTCCAGAATGGAGCTAATGGAATGGCAAACACATGGAAACCATGTGTTTGATACCATTCCACCCTATTCTGCTCCAGCCATTACCACGAGCCTGTTCTCTCCAATTAAGGTGTCACCAACTTCCTGTGATCTACAGTATACTAAAACAAGTTAGGGCTGTACTTTTATTCGACTCAACACCAGCCATAGAGCACAAACATATATTGATGGAAGGAAGCCATGAATCTCATCGCTCCCACATGAGCGGAATTCAGTGAGTGAGTGGAATTCCACACTCAGCATAAAGCCAGAGGTATATAATTAACAAACAAGAAATCTGCATCTGATTAAAATAACAAAAAGACTGGTCAGGAGGTAGACCTTCACGGAATACATCTGTCTGCTTATTTGGGATAAGAGGAGTTTACACCTTGCAACCTCTGAAGTGGATACGGGCAGAATTCTGCAATGCAAATTTAACGAGACGACCGCTTGCTGTGTGTGTAAATTCAGACTTCCTGTATGCAAAGCGGACCGTGAGGAAATGGCACCTAAAAGATCCTACCGTCTGATCTGTCAGTATCACTGCTAGAACGTTCTCTATGATGAGCACTACAGTACCAACATAGAGTTAACAGAACGATTAACAACAAAGTTGTTACTTGAATAAGTATAATGTACTCCTCTCTCGTCCAGGTTAAGGAGGGGTGTTTTACAGTCTGGGATGTTAGTCTAATCCTCTCCTCCTCTCTCGGAGGTAATTTAGCCCAGGAGGTGAGACGGAGTCTCTGTGGTACCAAACATGGCAACCATAACCTGATGACTCACATTCACTGTTCAGCTGCCTGAGCTCCGGTCCTCTCATCCACATACCCAAATACTGTAAGTCTGCACCAAGGTGTGTTTGTGTGTGTGTATGTGCGCTTCTCTGCATATTAGGCCCTCATTAAAATCAGTGAAACAGAGAGAGAGGCCTCGGTCGTCCTCCACACCGTTACATCCCATTATTCCCATGAGCCTCTTTCCACAGCGGATCACTCAACAAGAGGAATGTCTCCACTGCATTCTTTCCACATCATCAGCACTGCAACTGTCAGCCAGGGAGGCCCAAAATGAAAAGCCTTCAAGCTAGGAGATGCACAGGAGAACTATGCTGCTCTAAACGCAAATTACATTCTAACACCACTCTGGTTTGAAGCCCAGTATTTAATTCAGCTCTTGATGGAATAGGATCTGTAGCTATCTACCGCCTCCAGTCCCAGTCTGGTCCTGAGAAGCATCCAAATTCTGGAGTGTTATAGAATCGTTTCGGCAGGTAGCCTGGAATCTGTACGAACTCACACTAAACATCGCTAGAATCCATACTGAAACAGAGAAATATTCAGTTTGGAGTCCAGGCTATTAAGCGAGGGTCAGCGTTGGGGGTCAGGGGTCAAGGTTTCACGAGGCTCTCTGTCAAACATCCATCTCTGTAAAGCCTTGTAGACAGGAGGAAGGACAGAGTTAGCCTGGAAAAATAGTCTCTGGCCTGAGCAGGAACTGTGCCGACAGTGCTGAATTCTACAGTGCTGTTTATAGCCCAAACAGACCGTGTGATATGTGGGGAAGGGGGAGTGGTGTCATGCCCTGCCACTTTTGACTCTTCCGACAATTGAGTGAAGAGTCGTTACTCGGGATTACTGTGGAGAGTGAGTGAATTGATTATGCAGATTTCTGGACATACAGTTGAAGTTGGAAGTTTACATACACCTTAGTCAAATACATTTAGACTCAGTTTTTCACAATTCCTGACATTTAATCCTAGTAAAAATTCCCTGTCTTAGGTCAGATAGGATCACCACTTTATTTTAAGAATGTGAAATGTCAGAATAATAGTAGAGAAAATTATTTATTTCAGCTTTTATTTCTTTCATCACATTCCCAGTGGGTCAGAAGTTGACATACACTCAATTAGTATTTGGTAGCATTGCCTTTAAATTGTTTAACTTGGGTCAAACGTTTTGGGAAGCCTTCCACAAGCTTCCCGCAATAAGTTGGGTGAATTTTGGCCCATTCCTCCTGACAGAGCTGGTGTAACTGAGTCAGGTTTGTAGGCCGCCTTGCTCGCACATGTTTTTTCAGTTCTGCCCACAAATTTTCTATAGGATTGAGGTCAGGGCTTTGTGATGGCCACTCCAATACCTTGGCTTTGTTGTCATTAAGCCATTTTGCCACAACTTTGGACATATGCTTGGGGTCATTGTCCATTTGGAAGACCCATTTGCGACCAAGCTTTAACTTCCTGACTGATGTCTTGAGATGCTTCAATATATCCACAATTTTTCCTGTGTCATTATGCCATATATTTTGTGAAGTGCACCAGTCCCTCCTGCAGCAAAGCACCCACACAACATGATGCTGCTTCACGGTTGGGATGGTGTTCTTCGGCTTGCAAGCATCCCCCCTTTTTCCTCCAAACATAACGATGGTCATTATGGCCAAACCGTTCTATTTTTGTTTCATCAGACCAGAGGACATTTCTCCATGTGCAGTTGCAAACCGTAGTCTGGCTTTTTTATGGCGGTAAACTTCTGACTCACTGGAATTGTGATTAAGTGAAATAATCGGTCTGTAAACAATTTGTTGGAAAAATTACTTGTGTCATGCACAACGTAGATGTCCTAACCGACTTGCCAAAACTACAGTTTGTTAACAAGAAATTTGTGGAGTGGTTGAAAAACGAGTTTTAATGACTACAACCTAAGTGTATGTAAACTTCCGACTTCAACTGTAGATAACAAAACAGGAGCAGGGGTTGGAGCGGGCCCGGGCTGTATGACCTTTGGGTGACCTAGTGGCAGTAATGGTGCTGACACAGAGGGAGAGACAGGGAGGCAGCAGTAGCAGTCCCCAGGGAGACATCAGCAGTGGTGTGGCCAGCTAGTCTCCAACTGGCCTAGGGCATCTTCTAATACACATGGACGCTGAGACAAAGTGCTCCCATGCACAACAACAACGACGACGTCATCTACTGGTAGACTGTGCTGCTCTGAATGTGGCTTGTTGACATTTGTAGGAAGAGCTAGGCCTACATAAATTATCTACAGATCCCATCTTGACTTTTTGGAACATCTTTATCTCATGAATGACCCACACGTCATAACAGAAGCCTTCGAATCCTCCCGTAGACCAGAAGATTGCCAAAGCTACAGCTGAACAAGTCCACCAGAGAAGAAGAGTCCTCCGAGCAATACGAATCAGAGAAGTGACATGCAGACTAACATGGGTCTGTTCTTCTCACTACATCTTCCAGGAACAATAAGCATCCCTCTGCACTAGGAAGAGAACCGAAGGGAATGAGTTGAATAATCTAATACAAAGCCAAGATGCCTTATGAAAATGTCCAGGGGTCAGCAGTTTCCCTGAGTAAGAATGCTTCTAGGGGTGCCGTGCTGGCAATGAAGCTTGAGAACACAACAAGAGAAGCATCAGGCTCTCTTCCAAATGACATTTCTGCATGTGTTGATGAAACCTCCACCCCCTTCCCTCCTCTCCTTGCACATCCCATTGCATTGCCTTTTTTAATTAAGCCTTGCTTTGAGCTTGGCTGTTGGGTAAGATGCTCTTTTGTGTGGGGTAGAATTACCATGCAAGACTAGAGAAAAGCGGGATAGGGGATTTGAAGAGGGGAATTCTTTACATTTTCACAGGCTGGTTGTGTGCCATGAGAACCCTCAATGCCTTTTCAGCAGGCGGACAGCGGGAAGAGTGAGAGAGGGGAGGAAGAGATGAGACGAATGAGCAGGAGAAAGGAGAAGAAGAGGGAGGGGGCTGCGTGTTAATATTCTGACTGACCTACTGAGCTCAGAGACAATCTCTCAGGTCTGCTGTCAACATCGCTGAGGAGAGGGGATAAGGTGGTGTGTGTTTTGGAGAGGACACTTCAGAGCTGACATACATGGCAGATACATTTGGTTGTGGTAATAGGAGAGATTATGTATTGCATGCAATATGAGTCCTCCCAAGACATCCCATAGTCGCACTACATCAGCATCAGCCTGACTGCCTTCAGGTCTTTGTATTGAAGGAGCACCTGTTGTTGTGGGTGTGAAGATGGAGGGAGGGAGGGAACGAGAGGGAGAGCAACAACCAGGGAACAGCTGACGTGTATGGAGATGTGAGAATTATGCTAACCTGTCAGTGTCAGAGCAATTTAGTTAGGACCTGATAAACTGTGCTGCTTGTGACACACTTACCGACTTCACTCAAGGCACTTAGATTACTTAGTTACTGGAAAGATTAAACTACCAACGGGACATTAAAAACTGTAACATCTTATGCTTCAGAAGCCGTGGCTGAACAACGACAATATCAACATACAGCTGGCTGGTTATACGATGTACCGGCAGGATAGAACAGCGGCGTCTGGTAAGACAAGGGGCAGCGGTCTATGTATTTTTGTAAACAACAGCTGGTGCATGATATCTAAGGAAGTCTCGAACTATTGCTCGCCTAAGGTAGAGTTTCTCATGATAAGCTGCAGACCACACTACCTACCGAGAGTTTTCATCTATATTCTTTGTAGCTGTTTACATACCACCACAGTCAGAGGCTGGCAGTAAGATAGCATTGAATGAGCTGTATTCCGCCATAAGCAAACAAGAAAACGCTCACCCAGAGGCGGCGCTCCAAGCAGGAAGCACCAGTGACTAGATCAATAAAAAAGTGGTCAGACGAAGCAGATGCTAAGCTACAGGACTGTTTTGCTAGCACAGACTGGAATATGTTCCCGGGATTCAAGACCCGCTCCAATTTGCATACCGCCCTAACAGATCCACAGATAATGCGGTCTCTATTGCACTCCACACTGCCATTTCCCACCTGGACAAAAGGAACACCTATGTGAGAACGGTATATATTGACTACAGCTCAGCGTAACACCATAGTGCTCTCAAAGCTCATCAATAAGCTAAGGACCCTGGGACTAAACACCTCCCTCTGCAACTGGATCCTGGACTTCCTGATGGGCCACCCCCGGGTGGTAAGGGCAGGTAACAACACATCCGCCACGCTGATCCTCAACACAGGGGCCCCTCGGGGGTGCGTGCTCAGCCCCCTCCTGTACTCCCTGTTCATTCATGACTGCACGGCCAGGTACGACTCCAACACCATCATTAAATTGCTGGTGACACAACAGTGGTAGGCCTGATCACCGACAACACTGAGACAGCCTATAGGGAGGAGGTCAGAGACCTGGCCGTGTGGTGCCAGGAGAACAACATCTCCCTCAACGTGATCAAGACAAAGGAGATGATTGTGGACTACAGGAAAAAGAGGACAGAGCAGGCCCCTATTCTCATCGACGGGGCTGCAGTGGAGCATGTTGAGAGCTTCAAGTTCCTTGGTGTACACATCAAACTAACATGGTCCAAGCACACCATGACAGTTGTGAAGGTGGCACGACAAAACCTATTCCCCCTCAGGAGACTGAAAAGATTTGGCATGGGTCCTCAGATCCTCAAAAGGTTCTACAGCTGCACCATCGAGAGCATCCTGACTGGTTGCATCACTGCCTGGTATGGCAACTGCTCAACCGCAAGGCACTACAGAGGGTAGTGCGAACAGCCTAGTACTGGGGCCAAGCTACCTGCCATCCAGGACCTCTATACCAGGCGGTGTCAGAGGAAGGACCTAAAAATTGTCAAAGACTCCAGCCACCCTGGTCAGACTGTTCTCTCTGATATCATACGGCAAGCGGTACCGGAGCGCCAAGTCTAGGTCCAAGAGGCTTCTAAACAGCTTCTACCCCCAACTCATAAGACTCCTGAACATCTAGTCAAATGGCTACCCAGACTATTTGCATTGCCCCCTCCTCCACACCACTGCCACTCTCTGTTGTCATTTATGCATAGTCACTTTAATTAACTCTACCTACATGTACAGTCGAAGTTGGAAGTTTACATACACTTAGGTTGGAGTCATTAAAACTCGTTTTTCAACCACTCCACAGATTTCTTGTTAACAAACTATAGTTTTGACAAGTTGGTTAGGACATCTACTGTGTGCATGACACAAGTAATTTTCCAACAATTGTTTACAGACAGATTATTTCACTTATAACTCACTGTATCACAATTCCACTGGGTCAGAAGTTTACATACACTAAGTTGACTGTGCCCTTGGAAAATTCCAGAAAGTTTTGTCATGGCTTTAGAAGCTTCTGATTGACTCACATGATGTCAATTAGCCTATTGGAGGTGTACCTGTGGATGTATTTCAAGACCTACCTGCCTCTTTGCTTGACATTATGGGAAAATCAAAAGACATCAGCCAAGAATGTAGAAAAAAAAGTCTGGTTCATCTTTGGGAACAATTTCCAAACGCCTGAAGGTACCACGTTAATCAGTACAAACAATAGTACGCAAGTATAAACACCATGGGACCACGCAGCCGCCATACCACTCAGGAAGGAGACGCCTTCTGTCTCCTAAAGATGAACGTACAAATCAATCCCAGAACAATGGAAAAGGACCTTGTGAAGATGCTGGAGGGAACAGGTACAAAAGTATCTATATCCACAGTAAAATGAGTCCTATATCGACATAACCTGAAAGGCTGCTCAGCAGGAAGAAGCCTCTGCTCCAAAACCACCATAAAAAAGCCAGACTATGGTTTGCAACTGCACATGGCGACAAAGATCGTACTTTTTGGAGAAATGTCCTCTGGTCCAATGAAACAAAATAGAACAGTTTGGCCATGATGACCATCGTTATGGCCATGATGACCATCCCAACAGTGAAGCACGGGGGTGGCAGCATCATGCTGTGGGGGTGCTTTGCTGCAGGAGGGACCTGTGCACTTCACAAAATAGATGGCATCATGAGACAGGAAAATTACGTCGATATATTGAAGCAACAGCTCAAAACATCAGTCAGGAAGTTAAAGCTTCGTCAAAAATGGGTCTTCCAAATGGACAATGACCCCAAGCATATGTCCAATGTTGTGGCAAAATGGCTTAAGGACAACAAAGTCAAGGTATTGAGTGGCCATCACAAAGCCCTGATCCTCAATCCCATAGAAAATGTGTGGGCAGAACTGAAAAAGCGTGTGCGAGCAAGGAGGTCTACAAACCTGACTCAGTTACACCAGCTCTGTCAGGAGGAATGGGCAAAAATTCACCCAACTTATTGCGGGAAGCTTGTGGAAGGCTTCCCAAAACGTTTGACCCAAGTTAAACAATTTAAAGGCAATGCTACCAAATACTAATTGAGTGTATGCAAACGTCTGAACCACTGGGAATGTGATGAAAGAAATAAAAGCTGAAATAAATCATTCTCTCTACTATTATTCTGACATTTCACATTATTAAAATAAAGACAGGGAATCTTTGCTAGGATTAAATGCCAGGAATTAAGTTGAAATGTATTTGGCTAAGGTGTATGTAAACTTCTGACTAACTGTATAAAAGCATATCATCAGCAAATAATGAGATTCTATGTTCTTCGTCACCCATAGAGATGCCCATTATGTTATTACTAGACCTTATTGCCTCAGCCAGTGGTTCTATGGCAAACGTGAACAGAGCAGGAGATAAAAGACAGCCTTGACGACAGCCCCTACCGATAGGAAATCTTTCTAATTTTACATTTTTGTAAACTGCCGGTGATGGGTCAGAATAAAGTCATTTTACTAAATTCAGTCTGATCAGGTTCAATGAGGTCTGGAAGTAGGACCGCCAACCTGCGGGCAAGTGTATTAACGACTATTTTAACATCAACTCCTAGCAAACTGATAGGTCTAAACGAAGAGCAGTTGAATGGGTTTTTGTTAATTTTTCGTATCAGGGTAATGTATGCAGTTTTCCAGGACTCTGGTATTACGTCTCTTTTGAACAAATCATTTAGAGCAGGCATGAAGATAGGGCATATCTCAGGCCAGAACGTCTTGTAGAACTCTGCAGAGAAGCCGTCTAGGCCCGGGTGACTTGCCAGAAGGCATTGCCTTAATAGTTTCCCAAACCTCTTCAGGAGTAAAGGGAGCATTTAGTCTATTTGCTCATCTGATATAGTGGGCAAGATGATCTTATTCAGATATTTTGTACATTTTGTTGTTTGATCTTGTACATTGTGAAGTATAAAGAGATTTATAGAAGTCACAAAACATATTATTGATAAGCAATGGATCATAAGAAGTGGAGCCATCTGCCATTCTTATAGACTTAATCGATCTTTCATTCTTTTCTTTTTTTAAGTTGGTGTGCAAGTAGACGGCTCGGACGGTTACCGAACTCATAATATTTTTGCTTGGTAAAAAAAAAAACATGCTTTGTATGCTCTAAATTGAGTTTGGATTCAGCACAAGCTAGTGAATTCCAGTTCGCCTGGGTTGGTTGGTTGTTTATGAAAAAGTTCTAAATGCTTTACTACAGCCTCCAACCTTTCCCTATTTTCCATTCTAAGCTTCTTGATCAGAGGGGCTTGGGAAATGATATAACCCCTTATGGTTGATTTAGCAGCATCCCAGATAGTTGCAGCTGAGACAGAAGAGAGTTGATTGTCGAGCCAGAAATGTGATAATTTATCTTTTATCACAGAGCAGAATCCATCATTGTTAAGCACAGACGTATTAAGTCTTCAATATCTCGTTTTGGGGATTGTTTTGCCAATTTCAATATCTATATACACTGGGGCACGGTCAGAAATTACTATAGAACCAATAGCACATGACTGGACAACATGCATGTAAGTAGAGGGCATTAAAAAAAATAGTCCAATCTAGAATATTAATTATGGGGTCTAGAATAGAAAGTATAGTCACTGACATTAGGATTTTGCTCTCTCCATATGTCTACTAAACCAGATGAATCACAAACGCTTCTGAGATAATTTGAGGCTCTATGATTCGAGACTGAAGCAGTTGATGATTTACCCAAAGTACAATTAAAATCTCCTCAAATAAACCCAAGTCCCTTGCAGTCTTGATTAAATAATGTAAATCATGTCAGACATACATTTGGGGGAGTCTGTTCGGGCCATATACATGTAGTATGGTAATATGTTGACCAAGTATCAAAATTAATCGTCCTTCAGGGTCTGTATCTTGGTGCTCAAATATACATGGGACATTTTTATTGACAACGATGGCAGTGTCTCTTTTGTTTGAACTAAAATAAGAGAAGTTCGCCTGGCCCATCCAGTCCCTCTTCAGCTTAGCATGTTCTGTTGAAGATAAATGGGTCTCCTGTAGCATAGCAATTGAAACTCTTTCCGTTTAAAAATGCCCCAAACATTCCAGGAGACTGCTTTTAAATGATCTGTTTATGTTACAGTAGTATTAAAGAATAACTTAACCCAGACTGAGTAGTGCATCACAAAAACAAAACAATTAGACATTTGCGTAACCCTAAACTAAAATAAAAACATATTTTTGTTGGGAGGGAAAAACCACACTGCAGAGTCCCCAAATGAAACGACAGACCCCATAAACAGTACGTACCCTGTTCTCTGTCACGTAAAAAAAAAAAAATGTTGAATGAAGGGGAATTAACATATAGATCTAAGGACATGTGGATGAAAAAGAAATAAACGAATCTTTTAAATTGTCCTAAGCATTATCGCTATTGCACTCATATGCACGTGCCCGTACGTACACACACACACACACACACACACACACACACACACACACACACACACACACACACACACACACACACACACCTTAGCTTATATAATAAATAAAATACAAATTGCATGCCTAAAGTAAATTAATATAGCCTAGTATTTACGCCCCTTTGCCTACCTTGAGGCCCAACTAAATGAGCAAATTCACAGGAATGTCATTGGGCTTTGGCTTATTCATTAATGAAAAAATATTAAAATCTTAGTTACATTACACCTTAACGATTATGTTGTATACCATGGCATGGTAGACTGTTCCATCCCGAAGTAGTCAGCCATCTATGCGGTGCATGGACTGCCTAAATAGGGCAAATAAAAGTTACTCACGTTCACATCCATAAACTGGCCATGTGTTCACCCTAATAACATAACTAGCAGCCTTCACGGATCTGGGTTCTGTGCCGCTGTTAGGTGGATATTGTCCCGGTAGAAAGTGAGCGCGGTCGTCAAGTGGGTGGCTAGCCCCCTGGAAATTAATCCTCAGTTTAGCCGGGTGTATCAGGCCAAATATGACTCCTGCCTTGTGAAGGTGGGCTTTCTCATCTTTGTATGCAGTCCTTGGTTTTGCCAGGTCTGCCAATTAATCTGGGAAGATATGGATCCGTTTGCCATTGTAATTCAGCTGTCCACATTCGCGGGAGGTCCAAATAAATGTTCTCTTTGGTCTGGAAGTAATGTAGGCAGACCAGCATTGCTCTGGGAGGGCGACCAGGCTGTGGATTAGCCGCTAGAGTGTGACGTGCCCTGTCAAATGTCTCTCTGCCGAGGACGTCTTGCAGGAAAGAGGCCATGAACGCGATTGGATTGCGCCCCTTTCGTCTCTTCTGGGATTCCGACCACATTTATGTTCTGTCTCTGGGAACGGTTTTTCTGTTCATCTAGACTAACCTTTAGCTTCACGTTCTCGGAGGTAAGAGAATTGTTTTTGGTCTCCAATTCGGTAAGCCGCTTAACAATGTCGGTCAACAACGTTTCCATATCCTTTATTTTTGGGGTTTGTGTCGCGATAGTTGTTTGTAGTGTCGCCATAGTTGACTGGACTTCTTTCATAATTTCAGCTCGTAGACTTGACACAAAGAAACGAAGTTCGGTCATGAAATCAGAGCGTAATGTAGCCATTTCTGCCTGGATGGTTAGCATCCGTTAGCATCCGCCTTCTTGTTGCTAGTCTTTGTTGTGTCTTCTTGTTTACCGTTTCGTCTTGTTTTCCCGGTTCGAGACATATCCAACAATGCCACCCAAATGTTGCTAGAGCCAGTAGGTGTGCAAAGTGTGTTCTCGTTTTGATAGATAAAAAAACAAAAAAAAGTTTCAACCCTTAGTGGAGAGGCCTTCGTCTTTGCGTAGCCATGACGCCGCACCCCCATAACCAAATGTTTTATAGTACAAATAAAAAAGTACAAAAACTTTGTGAGAGAATTCACAATTGGGGCTACACTTTGCTGCAGGGTAACAGCTTGGCCATGCTGCAGTATGAGAATGTGAGCAGCAGAACCCAGTGCTGATACCAATTAGTCCAGTCATTTCCCTTCTTCCCTAAGACTCCTAACATCAGAGACTGAAAACACTGCAGACCAGCAACAGCCTTGCCCTCAGCTAACCCTGATTAAACACAACTTACAGCTCAAAAAGCTTTAAGAGTTTTGACAGACTTGGTCACCATTGGGTATTTTCAGATACCTTCCATGGACCAGTTGTAGGTCATTAACAGATACAGAAAGTATCAAAGTTTCACTATGCAGAAACCGCTCAGCCATTTCCTGGTTACTAAAACTCTAATAGTTAGCCTAATTTCACTTCGTGACAAAATAAGCTAGTATAGTGTAGATAATCATTGTACCATTTAAACCGCTGTGAAATATATTTTCTATAACCAACAATATTGTTGTTTCAGATGTTTGAAGCTGGTGTACAAAACCGAAAGTAAAAGAACCAAAACCTAAACTTAACCCGGAAACATAGAAATAGCGCATATAGAACATATCTACTGCTTCTTAGACTAGGTTTCAAGTAGAATGATAGATTTCTGACTCACATTTCTATGTGAATTTGGTCAGGTCGCCCAAAAAGTAACATATTGCCACTTTAATGAGAAATGTGAAACTGGAATATCAAGATCTGGTCTCAAGGTGAGTCTTACCAGCTCCTATAGTCACCCCACCCCGAAACAAAACACATTTCACACAAAAACCTGGCAAGAACAAAGGTGTTACTGTTGCCGAGACATCAGGTGTGTTCCACTGACTGTGCTTAGCTCCCGTGGGCTTCCCTGCCCTACTACTACAGAAAGAGGTTGGAAATCTTGCCTATGGGAACCAAGCAACATGACCCCCAGTCTGGAGAAAACATGGCAGGGAGGTGGAAAGGGAAAAGTAGCCACAGGACAGCTGCTCTTACCAGGGACAGGTGGGCAGAGATAGGAACCACCTGTTCAGAAACCCTGCCCAGCATGGAATGCCCAATGCTCTGGCCTCAAATAGCCACACGGCTCCCAGCACAACCAAGTCTTCCTGGGGGTTTCAAAGACCAAAGGAGAGGAGAGGACAGGGAAATATAGAGGGATGGGGTTGGCATGAAAAAATAGAAGAGAGTAAACAGGAGAGAGAGAAGAGAGAGAACAGGAGAGAGAGAGAGAGTGAGGAGGGAGTTGAAAAAGGAGGGAGAGTGAAGCGCGAGAGAGAGAGATAATACATGACAAAGATGGAAACAGACATCCTCATTCTGCAATCATGCAGAAATGACAGGCAAGATGACACTGCTCTGGCAGTCCATCACGTCTGTCGGAGGTGATTTACTGGGGAGAAAAACACCTCCCTGGTCAAGATGAGTTCATTCAGTCCATCAGACTCCAAAGATCAGCACTGTGATAAATCAACATCCAGTGAAAGGCGCCTGCCCATCGTTGCATGCCTCAGTAGTGGCTATATCCTGCCCAGGCTCCTGTCTGGCTTGCCACATAAGCAGGCGGGTAGGCAGCACCAAACACCCCCCGCCTCCCTCTTAAGCCCTTCCATTTTTCACAAGTGACATCTGCTGCTGCTAAATGCCAGCATCCAAGCAGGCAGGCCCATCCCTGGCTCATGTATGATACAGATACACACAGAGAGACATCCATCAGGACAGTATTGAGCGCTCCCATGGGTGTCCCTGGGTGCTCACAGCTAACTGATGTGCGCCGACATACACCCACGATAAAGGTCATTGAGATGACGACCGATCTGTGTCCCCTTACTGACCGTACCACAAAAGGCACTGCAGACTGGGCTGTTGGGCTCTGATGGAGATATGGCATCAATGAATTTGTTACAGAACATGTCATGCAGCCCTTTGTATTGGGACATAATTAGCCTACTGTGTTTAAGTGGAGGAATAATTTAACTGGAGACATTCATTGAAATGTAGACGACCGCATAAGGAATAAAACTGCCATGAATCAAGAGTTGTCTGCAAGCTTTGCGTCTAGACCAGGTTTAACTATAATCCTCTTTCTCAGTTGCTTCTTATGACCTGTTACATAACAGAAGACCACAAAATACACACTTCTAATGTACACAGACACACTCCCAGAGAACTAATCAAATTAAATTTGTCACATGCGCCGAATTCCGTGAAATGTTTACTTACAAGCACTTAACCAAAAAGGCTGTTCAAGAAATAGAGTTAAGAAAATATTTACTAAAAGTAAAAAAAGGGGCTATATACAGGGGGTAGCGGTACGGAGTCAAAGTGCGGGGGGACAGGTTAGTCACGGTAGTTTCTACATGTACACTACCGTTCAAAAGTTTGGGGTCACATAGAAATGCCCTTGTTTTTTAAATAAAAGCACATTTTGTCCATTAAAATATCATCAAATTGATCAGAAATACAGTGTAGACATTGTTAATGTTGTAAATGACTAGTGTAGCTGGAAACGGCAGATTCTTTATGGAATATCTACATAGGCGTACAGAGGCCCATTATCAGCAACCATCACTCCTGTGTTCCAATGGCACGTTGTGTTAGCTAATCCAAGTTTATAATTTTAAAAAGGCTAATTGATCATTAGAAAACACTTTTGCAATTATGTTAGCACAGCTGAAAATTGTTGTTCTGATTAAAGAAGCAATACAATTGGTTAGTTGAGTATCTGGAGCATCAGCATTTGTGAGTTCGATTACAGGATCAAAATGACCAGAAACTAAGACCTTTCCTCTGAAACTTGTCAGTCTATTCTTGTTCTGAGAAAGGAAGACTATTCCATGCGAGAAATTGCCAAGAAACGGAAGATCTCGTACAATGCTGTGTACTACTCCCTTCACAGAACAGCGCTAACTGGCACTAACCAGAATAGAAAGAGTGGGAGGCCCCGGTGCACAACTGAGCAAGAGGACAAGTACATTAGAGTGTCTAGTTTGAGAAACAGATGCCTCACAAGTCCTCAACAGGCAGCTTCATTAAATAGTAGCAACGTCAATAGTGATGAGGCGACTCCAGGATGCTGGCCTTCTAGGCAGAGTAGCAAAGAAAAAGCCATATCTCAGAATGGCCAATAAAAAGAAAAGATTAAGATGGGCAAAAGAACACAGACACCGGACAGAGGAAGATTGGAAAAAAAGTGTTATGGACAGACAAATCTAAGTTTGAGGTGTTCGGATCACAAAGAAGAATATTTGTGAGACAGAAAAAATGAAAAGATGCTGGAGGAATGCTTGATGCCATCTGTCAAGCATGATGGTCTGGGGGTGGTAAAGTGGGAGATTTTTCAGGGTAAAAGGGATCTTGAAGAAGGAAGGCTATCACTCCATTTTGCAACGCCATGTCATACCCTGTGAACAGCGCTTAATTGGAACCAATTTTGTCCTATAACAGGACAATGACCCAAAGCACAGCATCAAACTATGCAATAACTATTTAGGGAAGAAGTAGTCAGCTGGTATTCTGTCTATAATGGAATGGCCAGCACAGTCTACGGATCTCAACACTATTGAGCTGTTGTGGGAGTAGCTTGACCGTATGGTACATAAGAAGTGCCAATCAAGCCAATCCAACTTGTGGGACGTGCTTCAGGAAGATAGGGGGTGAAATCTCTTCAGATTACCTCAACAAATGTACAACTAGAATGCCAAAGGTCTGCAGGGCTGTAATTGCTGCAAATGGAGGATTCTTTGACAAAAGCAAAGTTTGAAGGACACAATTAATATTTCAATAAAAAAAAAGCATTATTTATAACCTTGTCAACGTCTTGACTATATTTCCTATTCATTTTGCAACTCATTTCATGTATGTTTCCATGGAAAACAAGGACATTTCAAAGTAAATAGTCCAACTGGCCATTCGATTAATTGTTCAGCAGTCTTATGGCTTGGGGGGATAGAAGCTGTTAAAGAGCCTTTTGGACCTAAACTTGGCACTCCGGTATGACGGGTGACTGGAGTCTTTGACAATTTTCTGGGCCTTCCTCTGACACCGCATAGTATATAGGTCCTGGATGGCAGGAGGCTTGGCCCCAGTGATGTATTGGGCCGTACGCACTACCCTCTGTAGCTCCTTACGGTCGGAGGCCGAGCACTTGCCATACCAGGCGGTGATGGATCCGGTTAGGATGCTCTTGATGGTGCAGCTGTAGAACTTTGAGGATCTGGGGACCCATTCAGTCTCCTGAGGGGGAATAGGTTCTGTCATGCCTTCTTCACGACTGTCTTGGTGTGCTTGGACCATGATAGTTCGTTGGTGATGTGGACACCAAGGAACTTGAATCTCTTGACACGCTCCACTACAACCCCATTAATGTTAATGGGGGTCTGTTCTGCCCTCCTTTTCCTGTAGTCCACGATCATCTCCTTTGTCTTGCTCACACTGAGGGAGAGGTTGTTGTCCTGGCACCACACTGCCAGGTCTCTGACTACTTCCCTATAGGTCGTGCTTGGCCACGCAGTCGTGGGTGAACAGGGAGTACAGGAGGGGACTAAGCCCGCACCCCTGAGGGGCCCCGGTGTTGAGGATCCGCGTGGCAGACGTGTTGTTGCCTACCCTTACCACCTGGGGGTTGGCCCGTCAGGAAGTCCAGGATTCAGTTGCAGAGGGAGGTGTTTAGGTCCTGGGTCCTTAGCTTATTGATGAGCTTTGAGGGCACTATTGAGTTGAACGCTGAGCTGTAGTCGATAAACAGCATTCTCACATAGGTGTTCCTTTTTTCTAGGTGGGAAAGGGCAGTGTGGAGTGCGAATGAGAGCATTGTCTGTGGATCTGTTGGGGCGGTATGCAAATTGGAGTGGGTCTAGGGTTTCCAGGATGATGGTGTTGATGTGAGCTAAGAACAGCCTTTCAAAGCCCTTTATGGCTTCCGACGTAAGTGCTACGGGGCGGTAGTCATTTAGGCATGTTACCTTCGCATTCTTGGGCACAGGGACTATGGTGGTTGGCTTGAAACGTGGGTATTACAGACTTGGTCAGGGAGAGGTTGAAAATGTCAGTGAAGACACTTGCCAGTCGGTCCGCGCATGCGCCGAGTACACGCCCAAGTAAACCGTCTGGCCCCGCGGCCTTGTGAATGTTGACCTGTTTAAAGGTCTTGTTCACATTGGCTACAAAGAGTGTGATCACACAGTCTTCCGGAACAAGCTGGTGCTCTCATGCATGCTTCAGTGTTGCTTGCCTCGAAGCGAATATAAAAGGCATTTAACTCGTCTGGTAGACTCACGTCACTGGGCAGCTCGCGGCTAACCCATGGACAATTGTATGAGAAAGGTCTGTAAAGCACAGGGGTGATCTTTAATAGCATATCATTGGATGGATGTCTTGGTTCAACTGAGCTCTTCTCCTCTAACTGAAGACAGGCAAGGAGAGAAAGGAGTAATCAGCCTAATGTTCACAAGTGGGATTAGTCACTGAGCCAGAACCAGTAGCAGGAAAAACAAGTACATACTGTAGTGGGGTAAACAACAAAACACATGGACACCAGAGGAAGGCAGAAAACTACAACTGTCAAATAGGCCACTAGGCCCACCCACGGCTGTGTGTGTGTGGTGTTTAGACTAGCGACAAGTGATTAACCAAATGCTTTTCAGAAGCAGCTGGGCGGCAGAGAGTGAGTCAATGGACACAGGCATGAAAAACACATCCTACAGATCAGACTTTTAAATGTTACCAGCTCTCTTTAGATCATAGTTTCTGTAAGAGTGCTTTGGACGGCTTCCTCTCGACTGTACTGTATGGGCTAGTGCTCACTGCTTAGTGGGAGGCTACTGGGAATATTATCCATCCAAAACAACATTAGGAGCTCAACTATGGAGTGCCGTCGAAGCCAAGTGGAGCCCCAGCTCTAAAACAATCAGTCAGTGAGAAAAGGCTGAAGTTAGATTAGCACACAAAGACTGAAATTCATTAGAGGTTTAAATAGCACTGGCTTTCACAGAGTCAGAGGGAGAGCCCAAAAATATTATTTGTTCTCTCTTCACTTTTCTTTGTGAGCAGATAGCATTTCAAGTGCTCCTTTTTGTGGTCTAACTCTCCTCAGTGAAAGCCGTTCCAAAACAGTTGAGAGGACAAAAGGATCAACATTCACATCCAGCAAATGGCTGCACTCCAACAGCACTCCTTTCCTACATTCAGACCTCAAAATGCAATGCTATTAGACCCATTTCTCTAGGGCAGGTATTTACAAACTGGGATACGCCAAATAAAAGTTCACATTTTCAAACAGTCCATTTATATTTTCCAACGGGACTATACATTTGGGTGAGTTTTTTCCCCCCCCCCTCGCCTGAGTAGCCTCGTTTCACTGCCAAAAATAAAATGAAACCATCTAGTGCTCAGCGAAATAACAACGTCAAATACAGGTAGCCTAGTCAAATAATTACCATCCAATCACAACCGTTACTCTCTCACGGGAATTCCACTAACGATCCATTTGTAGCCAAACGTAGCTGCTGCTCATTCCGTTTGCTCGAAAATGTATAAATGGTAAAAAAAAGTAAGGCCCGCGTCCATAGAGACACATACCAGCTCTACTGGTAGTACTGATATTACCAGCAGTACTACACCTGCCGATGACACAAGTTGTTCTGCATCCACGAGCACATCCAATGCTAGCATCAGTAATTCATTAATAAGAAGGGGCTAGAAGCGTCTGGTGAGCTACCGAGTGGCTAGGACAGGCAAACCCCATGCTATTGTGGAGGACTTAAATATTCCTGCTGCCGCAGATATGGCTGGGACATAGCTGGGGGGAAAGGCTAAACTGTACAGACAATGCCTTCATCAAACAACACTGTTTCACAACGCATCAGTGACATGGCAGACGTTTTGAAACAATTACTGCATCGCATACAAGCCAGTGAATTATATGCGCTACAGCTGGATGAGGCAACAGACGTGGCGGGCCTGGCACAGCTCCTGTTATATGTCTGTTACGTTTATGGTGGGTCAATAAAGGAAGATATCCTCTTCTGCAAACCACTGGAAACCAGGACAACAGGGGAGGATATGTTTTAAGTACTAGACAGCATTGTGACATCAAATGGATTGGTGGTCAAGATGTGTTGGTATCTGTACTGATGGCGCAAAAGCCATGACAGGGAGACATAGTGGAGTGGTAACGCGCGTGCAAGCAGTTTCTCCCGATGCCACTTGGGTACACTGCAGCATCCACCAAGATGCTTTTGCTGCCAAGGGAATGCCTGACAGCTTGAAAGACGTTTTGGACACTATAGTGAAAATGGTTAACTTTTTAAAGCAATGCCCCTGAACTCTTGTGTATTTTCTGCACTATGCAATGATATGGGCAGCAACCATGTAACACATTTACAACATACAGAAGTGCGCTGGTTATCAAGGGGCAAATTATTGACACGTTTTTTTGAATTGAGAGACGAGCTTAAGGTTTTCTTTACTGACCATCATTTTCACTTGTCTGACCACTTGCATGATGACTAGTTTCTCACATGACTGGCCTATCTGGGTGATGTCTTTTCTCGCCTGAATGATCTGAATTTAGGATTACAGGGACTCTTCGCAACTATATTCAAAACAAAATTGAGGCTATGATTAAGAAGTTGGAGCTCTTCTCTGTCTGCATTAACAAGGAAACACACAGGTCTTTCCATCATTGTATGATTTTTTGTGTGCAAATGAACCCAAGGTTACAGACAATGTCAAATGTGATATAGCGAAGCACCTGAGTGAGCTGGGTGCGCAATTACGCAGGTACTTTCCCGAAACGGATGACACAAACAACTGGATTCGTTATCCCTTTCATGCCCTGCCTCCAGTCCACTTACCGATATGAACAAGAGAGCCTCAAAATTGCAACAAGGGGATCTGTGAAAATTTTATTTAAAATCAGAAGCTACTGCCAGATTTCTGGATTGGGCTGCGCTCAGAGTAGCCTGCCTTGGCAAATCACACTGTTAAGACACTGATGCCCTTTGCAACCACGTGTGAGTGGATTCTCAGCCCTCACTAGCATGAAAACTAAATACAGGCACAGACTGTGTGTGGAAAATGGATTTAAGACAGACTCTCTCCAATACAACCCAACATTGCAGAGTTATGTGCATCCTTTCAAGCACACCCTTCTCATTAACCTGTGGCGAGTTACTCAAATTTATGAACAAGTAAGGTTTTATATGTAAGATGGCTAAATAAAGAGCAAAATTATAGATTATTATTATTATTATATTATTTGTGCCCTGGTCCAATAAGAGCTCTTTGTCACTTCCCACGAGCCGGGTTGTGACAAAAACTAATTCTTATGTTTAATAAATGTATCATATAGTGTGTGTGTGGCAGGCTTACAATGATGGCAAAAAAAAACAACATTTGAGAGTGCACTGACCCTGGTGCTAGAGAGAGGGTACGCAGCTGGAGGTTGAATGTTTGAAGGGGTACGGGACTATAGTTTGGGAACCACTGCTCTACGGCGATTTCCGTATCACAAATCATGATGAAAGCGGACATTTTTAGCACTTTTCAGGCCTAGACATTTTTTTTGTATTTTTAATTTCACCTTCATTCAACCAGGTAGGCCAGTTGAGAACAAGTTCTCATTTACAACTGTGACCTGGCCAAGATAAAGCAAAGCAGTGTGACAAAAACAACACAGAGTTACACATGGAATAAAGAAACGTACAGTCAATAACACAATAGAAAAGTCTATATACAGTGTGTGCAAATGAGGTAAGATTAGGGAGGTAAGGCAATAAATAGGCCGTAGTGGCAAAATAATTACAATTTAGCAATTAAACACTGGAGTCATAGATGTGCAGAAGATTAATGTGCAAGTAGAGATACTGGGGTGCAAAGGAGCAAAAAAATTAATAACAATATGGGGATGAGGTAGTTGCTGTAAGACCTATGATCTGTGAACCGTACATGATACTGACAACATATTGGTGTCATTATACTCCTTATAGTGTACTCTCAAATATGGAGAATGTCAAGATTCTGAAATACAATTTCACATTCATTTATTCAACTTTAACAATATTAATCTCAAAAATACCATTTTAGATTTGGCTTATTTTTATATATATTGTTTGGAACAATATACTCTTCAAACACGTCAAATTTCCAGAGTGGCTCTGTGGTACTTTTCATGATAGGACCTATTTTATACATAGAAATTGACATTATAGGTCATTTATTAATTTTTATTTTATTTAACCTTTATTTAACCAGGTAGGCAAGTTGAGAACAAGTTCTCATTTACAACTGTGACCTGGCCAAGACAAAGCAAAGCAGTTCAACACATACTCCAATGTGTAACTATGTGTTGTTGTAAAACAAACATACAGTTAATAATACAGTAGAAAAATATATACACTGCTCAAAAAAATAAAGGGAACACTTAAACAACACAATGTAACTCCAAGTCAATCACACTTCTGTGAAATCAAACTGTCCACTTAGGAAGCAACACTGATTGACAATAAATTTCACATGCTGTTGTGCAAATGGAATAGACAACAGGTGGAAATTATAGGCAATTAGCAAGACACCCCCAATAAAGGAGTGGTTCTGCAGGTGGTGACCACAGACCACTTCTCAGTTCCTATGCTTCCTGGCTGATGTTTTGGTCACTTTTGAATGCTGGCGGTGCTTTCACTCTAGTGGTAGCATGAGACGGAGTCTACAACCCACACAAGTGGCTCAGGTAGTGCAGCTCATCCAGGATGGCACATCAATGTAAGCTGTGGCAAGAAGGTTTGCTGTGTCTGTCAGCGTAGTGTCCAGAGCATGGAGGCGCTACCAGGAGACAGGCCAGTACATCAGGAGACGTGGAGGAGGCCGTAGGAGGGCAACAACCCAGCAGCAGGACCGCTACCTCCGCCTTTGTGCAAGGAGGAGCAGGAGGAGCACTGCCAGAGCCCTGCAAAATGACCTCCAGCAGGCCACAAATGTGCATATGTCTGCTCAAACGGTCAGAAACAGACTCCATGAGGGTGGTATGAGGGCCCGACGTCCACAGGTGGGGGTTGTGCTTACAGCCCAACACCGTGCAGGACGTTTGGCATTTGCCAGAGAACACCAAGATTGGCAAATTCGCCATTGGCGCCCTGTGCCGTGGAGAACGTTCTGCTGCCTGCAACATCCTCCAGCATGACCGGTTTGGCGGTGGGTCAGTCATGGTGTGGGGTGGCATTTCTTTGGGGGGCCACACAGCCCTCCATGTGCTCGCCAGAGGGAGCCTGACTGCCATTAGGTACCGAGATGAGATCCTCAGACCCCTTTTGAGACCATATGCTGGTGCGGTTGGCCCTGGGTTCCTCCTAATGCAAGACAATGCTAGACCTCATGTGGCTGGAGTGTGTCAGCAGTTCCTGCAAGAGGAAGGCATTGATGCTATGGACTGGCCCGCCCGTTCCCAGACCTGAATCCAATTGAGCACATCTGGGACATCATGTCTCGCTCCATCCACCAACGCCACGTTGCACCACAGACTGTCCAGGAGTTGGCGGATGCTTTAGTCCAGGTCTGGGAGGAGATCCCTCAGGAGACCATCCGCCACCTCATCAGGAGCATGCCCAGGCGTTGTAGGGAGGTCATTCAGGCACGTGGAGGCCACACACACTACTGAGCCTCATTTTGACTTGTTTTAAGGACATTACATCAAAGTTGGATCAGCCTGTAGTGTGGTTTTCCACTTTAATTTTGAGTGTGACTCCAAATCCAGATCTCCATGGGTTGATACATTTGATTTCCATTGATAATTTTTGTGTAATTTTGTTGTCAGCACATTCAACTATGTAAAGAAAAAAGTATTGAATAAGATTATTTCATTCATTCAGATCTAGGATGTGTTATTTTAGTGTTCCCTGTATTTTTTTGAGCAGTGTATAATCTATATACAATGTGTGCAAATGAGGTAAGATAAGGAACGTAAGGCAATAAATAGGCCATGGTGGCGAAGTAATTACAGTATAGCAATTTAACACGGGAATGGTAAATGTGCAGTAGATGAATGTGCAAAGTAAAAATACTGGGGTGCAAATGAACAAGATAAATAAATGAATACGGTAGGGGATGAGGTAGTTGGTTGGGCTATGTACAGATGCAGTGATCTGTGAGCTGCTCTGACAGCTGGTGCTTAAAGCTAGTGAGGGAGATAAGTGTCTCCAGTTTCAGTGATTTTTGTAGTTCGTTCCAGTCATTGGCAGCAGAGAACTGTAAGGAAAGGCGGCCAAAAGAGGAATTGGCTTTGGGGGTGACCAGTGAGATATACCTGCTGGAGCACATGCTACGGGTGGGTGCTGCTATGGTTACCAGCGAGCTGAGATAAGGCGGGGCTTTACCGAGCAGGGACTTGTAGATGACCTGGAGCCAGTGGGTCTGGCGACGAGTATGTAGCGAGGGCCAGCCGACTAGAGCATACAGGTCGCAGTGGTGGGTGGTATAAGGGGCTTTGGTGACAAAGCGGATGGCACTGTGATAGACTGCATCCAATTTGCTGAGTAGAGTATTGGAAGCTGTTTTGTAGATGACATCGCCGAAGTCGAGGATCGGTAGGATAGTCAGTTTTACTAATGCAAGTTTGGCAGCATGAGTGAAGGAGGTTTTGTTGCGAAATAGAAAGCCGATTATAGATTTAATTTTGGATTGGAGATGTTTAATGCGAGTCTGGAAGGAGAGTTTACAGTCTAGCCAGACACCAAGACAACTCGTTCATCTTATACCTATAAACTTGTCCAAGAACAATCAAACAGTTTTAAATGTATCCTTAGGAACACTTTTACGTATATTTACTATTATAAATCAACCGGAATATAAACTGAGCGATAAAGACGGTAAAAAACCCAAAGCATGCTTTGTCGGGAGCGCGCGTTCCCTTGTGTTGACATAAATGGGGCACTTCCTGGTTTCCTCTTATTCTCTGGTCTAATTCATCCAAAATGAAAATGAACACTGTCTCGAGACTGTTGACATCCAGAGGAAGCGATGGGTACTGCATTCATATGCCCTTATATGGGCATTTTCATAAGGGAGGGGTTCCAAATGAGCAATGTGTCAAAACCACTTTTTCCAGGACAGAAATTCCTTGGGGTTTCGCCTGCCATATGCGTTCTGTTTTACTCACAGACAAATGGTTAACACTTTTGGAACATTCAGAGTGTTTCCTATCCAATGGTACTAAATATGTGCATATCCTATTTTCTGGGCCTGAATGGGAGGCATTTTACTTTGGGCACGCCAGGCTCTCCAAAACGGTCACCTCGTGCGCCGATCCCCTAAGAAGTTAACACAGTGTCCAAAGAAGGGCCAGAAGTATACAGAATGGTGTCGTCTGCATAGAGGTGGATCAGAGAATCACCGGGAAGCAAGAGCGACATCATTGATGTATACAGAGAAGAGAGCCGGGCCCAAGAATTGACCAATCACAGCCCTACTTTAGGATTGCAAATTCAACAAACCATCAGCAGAGTTCCCATTGAATCCATTTACCATTCACTGTAATGGTGGCGCTCATAAAATGGATCAGAACCCCACTCTGGAAATGTTATGTACTTGTAGAGTATATTGTTCCAAATGGAAAGAAATGAACAAAATCAAAGAGTACTTTTGAGATATTTGTAATGTTGAATAAATTAAAATGTGAATTTGTATTTCAGAATCTAGACATACTCTATACGTTAGAGCAGACGATAAGGAGTATGGTTGTCTGCATCATGTGCAGTTCGCAGGTCATAAGGTCTTACAGGAGGCATGTATAGGTCTAAAAGGGGCCTAAAATGGCCACTTTATTAATGATTTTCCCAACAAAAAAATTATACAAACGTAAAAAGCATGTCAAACATCCTTCCTCCAAATGAAGTTTGTGAGAATTGCCAGAACAATCTCAGATACCAAAAATATTTTCTGCCTACGCTTGTGTTGAATAGCCCTGTACACAGTGATCTGCGCCTGCCAACATATCATTATACAGAACCCACATTGGCTATTGTTTGTCTGTTAAAACTTTCAAGCAAGGCCTCTTGGGTAATATGTTATACATACCAGGGAAAAGGGTATGAATGGAACACCTTTTCTCAATAAGATCTTCATTGTGACAGAGAATTTCTATCCATTCTTCAACATTCAGACAGGTTTTTCCACAGTAAGCTGAATCATACAAATTAGCTGAAATCGCTCAGCTAATTTTCTGCAATTCTATACATTTTTACATGGAGTCGAGGGAAAATATTGCAGTATGAATGCTAATTTCCTGCAATTCTACCCCCACCAACTGCCACAGCTGCTGAAAAAGAATCTTACGGGGAATAAAAGCTAGTGTTAGATCACACACTGACACAGAACCTCTTAGCAGAGCATTTAATCACATATCCTTGGCCAAAAGACTGAAACATCTCGTCACATTTAAACAGACACTGGCAGAGGGACGGGAGGTGCAGTGGTGCAGTGTGGATAATGAGATCCCCAGCTGTACAAAAGGTCAGGTGAAGTGAGAGTTGGTTTCCGTCCGACTCCGGTCGAGTGGCTCTCTTCAGAGCTACAGTATTCAGTATGACAGTGATAACGACTGCTCCACCTCTGAAACAACATCTATGGAAGTGTTGGCTCAAAGTCACTAAACAGTCAGGCTGTAATGTCATATTATGACGTAGTTTAGCTAGGCTAAAACAAGTCTTATTTAACCACAACACATTCGCCAACAACAAACTCTCGCTCCACAATAGGGGCCTGTTGCGTGCTTAGTTTTGATAAATGGGCCATTAGAAAGCATTCCCCGTACATAGAGGACAGGTCAAACTCTGGCAGGAGCGTCTTGCCGGTGCCTCCCGCTCCTTTTTCAGGCAGTTCACACTTTGCTAAAAGAGGCCCTTTCAGGAGTGGTGCTTGTAATTCACCAGTTCTCATTCCCCTAGAAGTTCTGTGTTCCTTTTCTCAATTTCAACCCCAGAGCTGAACGACTGCACCAAGCAATGTCCTCAGTCAGGGGAATTCATGTGTCAAATTATTATATTTCAGAGTTTCCTCCATTGTCACACAAACAAAATAAAGATGTTTGTATCATCTAGAGCATTGTGGAGTTACTAACTTAATGCCATCACATCCAGCATAATCTCGGAATATTTTTACCACTTCCTTTTGAAGACTAATCTTTTTCGGAAAACGAACATCAGATCATTTAGATTTCCTTGCTTTTTGCGTTGCCTGGGTAACCCCTTCTATGTGGAAAAATATTCTGCATGAACTATTCAATGCGCTCAGCATGGAAGACTGGAGGCCAATCAAGGCTGCATTTAGTTACAGAGCTAGACCGCTGGTCTGTCTCTGTGTGTGTGGATCAATGCACCCTGCTCACTCCATATTCAACAACACTGTTGAACAAGTTGAGACGAAAATACTTGGTGTAACCTTAGACTGTAAACTGTCATGGTCAAAACAGATTCAATGGTTGTAAAGATGGGGAGAGGTCTATCCGTAATAAAGAGATGCTCTGCTTTTTTGACACTCCACAAAAGCAAGTCCTGCAGGCTCTCGTTTTATCGGATCTTGATTTTTGTCCAGTCATGTGGTCAAGAGCTGCAAAGAAAGACCTAGTTAAGCTGGTCCAGAACAGAGTGGCACGTCTTGCTCTTCATTGTAATCAGAGAGCTAATATTAATACTATGCACACCAGTCTCTCTTGGCTAAGAGTTGAGGAAAGACTGAATGCGTCACTTTTTGATTTTATACGAAACAATGTGTTGGAAATTCCAAATTGTTTGCATACTCAACTTACACACAGCACTGACACACACACTTACCCCACCAGACATGCCACCAGGAGTGTTTTTTACAGTCCCCAGGTCCAGAACAAATAAAAGGAAACGTACAGTATTATACAGAGCCATGAGTGCATGGAACTCGCTTCCATCTTATATAGCGCAAGTGAACAGGAAACCTAGCTTTAAAAAACGAATAAAGCATCACGGCACAACGCCTCTCCATGTGACCTACTGGTTGTGTGTATGTACTGACATGTGTAACTGATAGATGCACACACACATATACAGTGCCTTCAGAAAGTATTCAGACCCATTGACTTTTTCCACATTTTGTTACTTTACAGCCTTATTCTAAAATGGATTGTTTCCCCCCCTCAATCTACACACAATACCCCATAATGACGAAGCAAAATCAAGTTCACATTTTTGCTGATTTATAAAATAAATAAAAAACTGACATTACATTTACATAAGTATTCAGACCCTTTACTCAGTACTTTGTTGAAGCACCTTTGGCAGCGATCGAGTCTTCTTGGGTATGACGCTACAAGCTTGGCACACCTGTATTTGGGGAGTTTCTCCCATTCTTCTCTGCAGATCCTCTCAAGCTCTGTCAGGTTGGATGGGGAGCATTGCTGCACAGCTATTTTCAGGTCTCTCCAGAGATGTCTGATCGGCTGGGACACTCAAGGACATTCAGAGACTTGTTTTTAAAGGATCTCTGTACTTTGCTCCGTTCATTTTTGCCTCGGTCTTCCCAGTCCCTGCCTCTGAAAAGCATTCCCACAGCACGCTTCACCGTAGGAATGGTGCGGTTTCATCCAGACATGACGCTTGGCATTCAGGCCAAAGAGTTCAATCTTGGTTTTATCAGACCAAAGAATCTTGTTTCTCATGGTCTGAGAGTCTTTAGGTATCTTTTGTCAAACTCCAAGCGGGCTGTCATGTGCCTTTTACTGAGGAGTGGCTTCTGTCTGGCCACTCTACAATCAAGACCTGATTGGTGGAGTGCTGCAGAGATGGTTGTCCTTCTGGAAGGTTCTCCCATCTCCACAGAGGAACTCTGGAGCTCTGTCAGAGTGACCATCTCCCAGCTCTAGGAAGAGTCTTGGTGGTTCCAAACTTATTCCATTTAAGAATGATGGAGGCCACTGTGTTCTTGAGGACCATCAATGCTGCAGAAATGTGTTGGTACCCTTCCCCAGATCTGTGCCTCGACACAATCCTATCTCGTAGCTCTAAAGACAATTCCTTCAACCTCATGGCTTGGTGTTTTGCTCTGACGTGATCTGTCAACTGTGGGACCTTATGTAGACAGGTGTGTGCCTTTCCAAATCATGTCCAATCAACTTGTAGAAACATCAAGGATGATCAATACAAACAGGATGCACCTGAGCTCAATTGAGTCTCATAGCAAAGGGTCTGAATACTAATGTAAATCAGTTTTTATTTTTAATACATTTGCAAAAATGTCAAAAAACCTGTTTTCGCTTTGTCATTATGGGGTATTGTGTATAGATTGTTGAGGATATTTATTTTTTTCATTTTTAGAATAAGGCTGTAATGTAACAAAATGTGAAAGTCAAGTGGTCTGAATACTTTCTGAAGGCACTGTACATTTAAAAACAATAACAATGAAAAGTATTTTGGACCAAAATTTTAAGTAGATTAAGGCTTTCTTTTCACTCTGTCAATTAGGTTAGTATTGTGGAGTAACTACAATGTTGTTGATCCATCCTCAGTTTCCTCCTATTACAGCCATTAAACTCGAACTGTTTGAAAGTCACCATTGGCCTCATGGTGAAATCTGTGAGCGGTTTCCTTCCTCTCTGGCAACTCCGTTAGGAAGGACGCCTGTACCTTTGTAGTGATTGGGTGTATTGATACACCATCCAAAGTGTAATTAATAACTTTAATTGCACAAAGGGATATTCAATGTCTTTATTTTTACCAATAGGTGCCCTTCTTTGTGAGATATTGGAATATCTGGAATACCTACTGGTCTTTGTGTTTGAAATTCACTGCCCGACTCAGGGACCTTACAGATGCATTGTGGGGTACGAAGATGAGGTAATCATAAAAAAATTATGTTAAACACTATTATTGTGAGTCCATGCAACCTGTCACATGTTAAACACATTTTTACTACGAAACTTGTTTAGGCTTGCCATGACAACGGGGCTGAATACTTATTGACTAAAGACATTTCAGATTTTCATTTTTAATTAATTTGTTACATTTTTGAAAAACAGTTCCACTTTGACATTATGGGGTATTGTGTGTAGGCCAGTGACAAAAAAAATCTAAATTAAATAAATTTTAAATCCAGGTTGTAACACAACAAAATGTGAAAGAAAGTCAAGGGATGTGAAAACTTTCTGAAGGCCCTGTGAGCAAAGAGAGAGAGATGGCTACAGTAATGCTGTTTCTAATGTGTTCCCAGAGAGCGAGCCCAGAGAGCGAGCCCAGAGAGCGAGCCCAGAGAGAGAGAGAGAGAGCGAGAGCGACCGACCTCAGAGCGAGAGCGACCGACCTCAGAGCGAGAGCGACCGACCTCAGAGCGAGAGCGACCGACCTCAGAGCGGCGAGCTACCTCAGAGCGAGCGAGCTACCTCAGAGCGAGCGAGCTACCTCAGAAGCGGCGAGCGAGCTACCTCAGAGCGGCGGCGGCGAGCACTACCTCAGAGCGGCGGCGGCGACCTACCTCAGAG
The DNA here is from genome assembly GCA_030435695.1 of Brachymystax lenok tsinlingensis. Lineage (NCBI taxonomy): Eukaryota > Metazoa > Chordata > Actinopteri > Salmoniformes > Salmonidae > Brachymystax > Brachymystax lenok. The sequence goes on from CM059817.1 coordinate 23,947,166, forward strand.
CGGCGAGCGAGCGACCTACCTCAGAGCGAGCGAGCGAGCGACCTACCTCAGAGCGGCGGCGGCGACCTACCTCAGAGCGAGCGGCGGCGACCTACCTCAGAGCGAGCGAGCGAGCGACCTCAGAGCGGCGGCGGCGACCTACCTCAGAGCGGCGGCGGCGACCTACCTCAGAGCGGCGGCGGCGACCTACCTCAGAGCGGCGGCGGCGACCTACCTCAGAGCGGCGGCGGCGACCTACCTCAGAGCGGCGGCGAGCGACCTACCTCAGAGCGAGCGGCGGCGACCTACCTCAGAGCGGCGGCGAGCGACCTACCTCAGAGCGGCGGCGGCGACCTACCTCAGAGCGAGCGGCGGCGACCTACCTCAGAGCGGCGGCGAGCGACCCACCTCAGAAGCGGCGGCGGCGACCTACCTCAGAGCGAGCGAGCGAGCCGACCCACCTCAGAGCGGCGAGCGAGCGACCTACCTCAGAGCGAGCGGCGGCGACCTACCTCAGAGCGGCGGCGAGCGACCTACCTCAGAGCGGCGGCGGCGACCTACCTCAGAGCGAGCGAGCGAGCGACCCACCTCAGAGCGAGCGAGCGAGCCACCCACCCACCTCAGAGCGAGCGAGCGAGCGACCCACCTACCTCAGAGCGAGCGAGCGAGCGACCCACCCACCTCAGAGCGAGCGAGCGAGCGACCCACCCACCTCAGAGCGAGCGAGCGAGCGACCCACCCACCTCAGAGCGAGCGAGCCAGCCCACCCACCTCAGAGCGAGCGAGCGAGCGACCCACCTACCTCAGAGCGAGCGAGCGAGCGACCCACCCACCTCAGAGCGAGCGAGCGAGCGACCCACCCACCTCAGAGCGAGCGAGCCAGCGAGCGACCCACCTCAGAGCGAGCGAGCCAGCGAGCGACTCCACCTCAGAGCGAGCGAGCGAGCGAGCGACCCACCTCAGAGCGAGCGAGCGAGCGAGCGACCCACCTCAGAGCGAGCGAGCGAGCGAGCGACCCACCTCAGAGCGAGCGAGCGAGCGAGCGACCCACCTCAGAGCGAGCGAGCGAGCGAGCGACCCACCTCAGAGCGGCGGCGGCGACCTACCTCAGAGCGGCGGCGGCGACCTACCTCAGAGCGGCGGCGGCGACCTACCTCAGAGCGGCGGCGGCGACCTACCTCAGAGCGGCGGCGGCGACCTACCTCAGAGCGGCGGCGGCGACCTACCTCAGAGCGGCGGCGGCGACCTACCTCAGAGCGGCGGCGACCTACCTCAGAGCGGCGGCGGCGACCTACCTCAGAGCGGCGGCGGCGACCTACCTCAGAGCGGCGGCGGCGACCTACCTCAGAGCGGCGGCGGCGACCTACCTCAGAGCGGCGGCGGCGACCTACCTCAGAGCGGCGGCGGCGACCTACCTCAGAGCGGCGGCGGCGACCTACCTCAGAGCGAGCGAGCGAGCGACCTACCTCAGAGCGAGCGAGCGAGCGACCTACCTCAGAGCGAGCGAGCGACCTCAGAGCGAGAGCGAGCGACCTCAGAGCGAGAGCGAGCGACCTCAGAGCGAGAGCGAGCGACCTCAGAGCGAGCGAGCGACCTCAGAGCGAGAGAGCGACCTACCTCAGAGCGGCGGCGACCGACCTACCTCAGAGCGAGCGGCGACCTACCTACCTCAGAAGCGGCGGCGGCGACCCACCTACCTCAGAAGCGAGCGGCGGCGACCTACCTCAGAAGCGAGCGGCGGCGACACCTACCTCAGAGCGAGCGGCGGCGACCTACCTACCTCAGAGCGAGCGAGCCAGCGACACCCACCTACCTCAGAGCGAGCGAGCGAGCGACCACCTACCTCAGAGCGAGCGAGCGAGCGACCCACCTACCTCAGAGCGAGCGAGCGAGCGACTCCACCTCAGAGCGAGCGAGCGAGCGAGCGACCCACCTCAGAGCGGCGGCGGCGACCTACCTCAGAGCGGCGAGCGACCTACCTCAGAGCGAGCGGCGAGCGAGCGACCCACCTCAGAAGCGGCGGCGGCGGCGACCTACCTCAGAGCGGCGGCGGCGACCTACCTCAGAGCGGCGGCGGCGGCGACCTACCTCAGAGCGAGCGGCGGCGACCTACCTCAGAGCGGCGAGCGGCGACCTACCTCAGAGCGGCGGCGGCGACCTACCTCAGAGCGGCGGCGGCGACCTACCTCAGAGCGGCGGCGGCGACCTACCTCAGAGCGGCGAGCGGCGACCTACCTCAGAGCGGCGGCGGCGACCTACCTCAGAGCGGCGGCGGCGACCTACCTCAGAGCGGCGGCGGCGACCTACCTCAGAGCGGCGGCGGCGACCTCAGAGCGAGCGGCGACCTCAGAGCGAGCGGCGACCTCAGAGCGAGCGGCGACCTCAGAGCGAGGCGGCGACCTCAAGCGAGCGGCGACCTCAGAGCGAGAGCGGCGACCTCAGAGGCGAGAGAGCGACCTACCTACCTCAGAGCGAGAGCGACCTACCTACCTCAGAGCGGCGGCGGCCGACCTACCTCAGAAGCGGCGGCGGCGACCGACCTACCTCAGAGCGGCGGCGGCGACGACCCGACCTACCTCAGAGCGGCGGCGGCGACCGACCTACCTCAGAGCGGCGGCGACGACCTACCTCAGAAGCGGCGGCGGCGACGACCCACCTCAGAGCGAGCGGCGGCGACCGACCTACCTCAGAGCGGCGGCGGCGACCTACCTCAGAAGCGAGCGGCGGCGACCTACCTCAGAGCGGCGACCTACCTACCTCAGAGCGGCGACCTACCTCAGGCGGCGACCTACCCACCTCAGAGCGGCGACCTACCTACCTCAGAGCGGCGACCTACCTACCTCAGAGCGAGCGACCTACCTACCTCAGAGCGAGCGACCTACCTACCTCAGAGCGAGCGACCTACCTACCTCAGAGCGAGCGACCTACCTACCTCAGAGCGACCGACCTACCTACCTCAGAAGCGGCGACCTACCTACCTCAGAGCGACCGACCTGCCTACCTACCTCAGAGCGAGCGACCCACCTACCTACCTCAGAGCGGCGACCTACCCACCTCAGAGCGAGCGACCTACCTACCTCAGAGCGACCGACCGACCTACCTCAGAGCGGCGGCGAGCGGCGACCGACCTACCTCAGAGCGGCGGCGACCGACCTACCTCAGAGCGGCGGCGACCGACCTACCTCAGAAGCGGCGGCGACCGACCTACCTCAGAGCGGCGGCGAGCGACCGACCTCAGAAGCGGCGGCGGCGACCCTACCTCAGAGCGGCGGCGGCGACCCACCTCAGAAGCGGCGGCGGCGACCTACCTCAGAGCGGCGGCGACCTACCTCAGAGCGGCGGCGACCTACCTCAGAAGCGGCGGCGGCGACCTACCTCAGAGCGGCGGCGACCTACCTACCTACCTCAGGCGGCGGCGACCTACCTACCTACCTCAGAAGCGGCGGCGACCTACCTACCTACCTCAGAGCGGCGGCGGCGACCTACCTCAGAGCGGCGGCGGCGACCTACCTACCTCAGAGCGGCGGCGGCGACCTACCTCAAGCGGCGGCGGCGGCGACCTACCTCAGAAGCGGCGGCGGCGACCTACCTCAGAGCGGCGGCGGCGACCTACCTCAGAGCGGCGGCGACCTACCTCAGAGCGGCGGCGACCTACCTCAGAGCGGCGGCGACCTACCTCAGAGCGAGCGGCGGCGACCTACCTCAAGCGGCGGCGGCGACCTACCTCAGAGCGGCGGCGGCGACCTACCTCAGAGCGGCGGCGGCGACCTACCTCAGAGCGAGCGGCGGCGACCTACCTCAGAGCGGCGGCGGCGACCTACCTCAGAGCGGCGAGCGACCTACCTCAGAAGCGAGCGGCGACCTACCTCAGAAGCGGCGGCGACCTACCTCAGAGCGAGCTACCTACCTACCTCAGGCGAGCGGCGACCTACCTACCTACCTCAGGCGGCGGCGGCGACCTACCTAACTCAGAGCGGCGGCGACCTACCTACCTACCTCAGGCGAGCGACCTACCTACCTACCTCAGAGCGGCGGCGGCGACACCTACCTCAGAGCGGCGGCGGCGACACCTACCTCAGAGCGGCGGCGGCGACCCACCTACCTCAGAGCGGCGGCGGCGACCCACCTCAGAGCGGCGAGCGGCGACCGACCTACCTCAGAGCGGCGGCGACCGACCTACCTCAGAGCGGCGGCGGCGACCTACCTCAGAGCGGCGGCGGCGACCTACCTCAGAGCGGCGAGCGGCGACCTACCTCAGAGCGGCGGCGGCGACCTACCTCAGAGCGGCGGCGGCGACCTACCTCAGAGCGGCGGCGGCGACCTACCTCAGAGCGGCGGCGGCGGCGACCTACCTCAGAGCGGCGAGCGGCGACCCACCTCAGAGCGGCGAGCGAGCGAGCGACCCACCTCAGAGCGGCGGCGGCGACCTACCTCAGAGCGGCGGCGGCGACCTACCTCAGAGCGGCGGCGGCGACCTACCTCAGAGCGGCGGCGGCGACCTACCTCAGAGCGGCGGCGGCGACCTACCTCAGAGCGGCGGCGACCTACCTCAGAGCGGCGGCGGCGACCTACCTCAGAGCGGCGGCGGCGACCTACCTCAGAGCGAGCGGCGGCGGCGACCCACCTCAGAGCGGCGGCGGCGGCGACCTACCTCAGAGAGAGCGAGCGACCTACCTCAGAGAGAGCGAGCGACCTACCTCAGAGAGAGCGAGCGACCTACCTCAGAGAGAGCGAGCGACCTACCTCAGAGAGAGCGAGCGACCTACCTCAGAGAGAGCGAGCGAGCGACCTCAGAGAGAGCGAGTGAGCGACCTCAGAGAGAGCGAGCAACGGTCATGCCAAAGCCAAGGTTAAAATAACATTCCAAATATATCCCAGTGTCAAAAAGAAAGACGGCAGGATGTTAGAAGAGCCTATTTCCATCAGGGCTTTAGAGCACTATTTAAAGATGGACTGTTACCAAACGCAGTATTGTGTTCACTTTATAAATAATGCTGCGCTCGTAATGAGGAAGCCATTATGCTAATCCAGTGTCATTTGGACAACTATAAGCAGCACTAAACAAAAGTTGTCCACTTCCCATTCCATGGAAACGGAATTTAATGTTTAAAACATCATTACAAAAGGGAGGTTTGGTAACAGTGTGGCGAGTTGACACTGTTTGTTTGGTACGCAGGCGGTGAGGATTGATGCTGTGGTTCTGAGAGCCAGTCATTCTAATGTGGGAGAGCATCGCCCTGTCAGCATACAACACTGGGTAAACAACGTTCTACTGCAGTACAGAGGAAGAGAGACCGATAGCAAGACAGAGAGCGAGATGGAGAGAATCTTAAATCACAAATGAGTCGTTCCACTTCAAAAAGCACAAGAAAGAGGATTGACACCCACCATCTCAGATTGTTCGGAAATCGTTTCTGTTAGAAATATAAGATTAGCATTCCTGAAACATTATTTTGTTGAAATGTAATTTCATTTGAGAAATTAAGCTATTTGATTGCACCCAAATTGGCCATTTTAATTTATAGGATTCATCTAATCTTGAATAAATATAATACCCAACATCTGATTTTGATCATAATTCTTCTTAACAATGAGTAAGACATGAGGAATAAAATAGAATGATCAAAAGCCACCCACGCCAATCCCACCCCAACAACCAGTATACAGTGTCAGTTCTCTATGACTGACAAGTAGTATGGAGCTGCTGCTTGGAGAATTGCTTTTCCAACCTTTGTAATGTATTCCCTGTGAATCTGGGGATGTTTTTCCCCCCCCTTTCAGAGAAATTTGTAATTGAAGTCACTTGCATTCTTCACCATAAATTAGTGTGAAAGTACTAAGTTTTGCCCAGCAGATGCCGCTGTTCTTGCTACTGCCACCACAGAAGCAGGATTTTGCTGGTCTCTTGTGTTTATTAAATGGATCACAACATTTTCTTTGCCCTCTCCACAAAGCTTTGCCATGTCTAGTGATTCATGTCAGAGAGACAAGGCAAGACAAATCCTCCACCTCTAACAATGGAGACAGTTCTGTTCCCTGATTTTACTTGTGGCAAGGCTAAGTTAAAAGGCTAAACACATACTGGACACCCACATACACACATACACAGTTACGTCTTACTATACTTGTGAGGACCTTTTGGGGACCAACAATTGAGTCCATTCAAAATCCTATTTTCCCCCCTAACCCTGACTGTAACCACTAACACTAACCCTAATTCTAACCTTAACACTAAAATAGGCTTTTTACAATTGAGAACTGATGTCCTCACTTCTCTGAACTTCAGTTGGTTTAGTATTCTTGTGAGGACTTCTGGTACTCACAAGTATAGTAAAATGTGTCCACACGCACAAACACACAAAGACAGAGCAGCTTACTTACACGCAGTTCAACTTAGATTCACACACAACAGGTAGGAGGGGAAACACACCAGCCTGAGAATGTTATAATGCAGTCAGTGGATTAAACATTACGTAAAAATTATTTGAGCACAAAATCACTTGTCTCCTGTAAATCAGCCCTAATCCTAGGAGATGAAACACTGTGGTGATTAGTTCTCTCCTGGGTCCACTTTGCTTGGACGAACAATCACTCAGAGATAAGTGAAGTGCACCGAGTGAAAGACGAAACTCCTTTGCAATGACATCAGATAAGAGGCCAAAATCAAATGCTTACAGAAAGCCTGGTTTGCAGTTTTTCGGTGAACAGAGGAGAAATTTGAGAGATAAAGGATGGATTGTCAGATAGTGAGCTGGAGGTAGAGGGGGAGGAGAAAAGCAGAGATCAGAGGGTGGAGGGTCGAGTGGACGATAGAATCGGAGAAAATTTACAAAATAAATCATTGGAGCACAATAACTTCTTCCTCACATCCTATTCCGAAGACTCATGCCACCGTTTTATGACAATCCCCTATCAAATGAAACAGAGAAATTACATCAAATTATTACTGTATGGTAGACTATCTGGGATTAAACCCTGGCTTTCCGCTCACTCACGGCTGACTGTGGACACACATACACACACACACACACACACACACTCCCTCTTGACTGCTGTCTGATGAGCCACTTGCATCATTAGGCTCAAGACAAACTTGGACTAAATTATTTTTTATTTGGAGGGTTACTCCAGTCCATTAAAAAGCCAGAGGCTGAATACAATTGTGGCTGTCATCAAGAAAACTTGAACCAAAATTGTATACAAAAAAATACCAGCAGCATTTCCACAGCTGTTATTTCTCAGCATCAGTGTAAATGTAACAGGGTCCTCAAAAGGAAAAGGCTGTCAGAGGTTGTTACTATGACACATAACAGCCTGATGCTTAATCAAAAACCGGGAGCGATAAAACGTCAAGCGTGCTTCACTTCCCATGATGCATAACTGACCAGGGGCTCTATTTTAAAACATCATGGGTGAAGAATTTTAAAGGAACAGACAGTTCAGCTTTCATCACTGACATGGTAAAGGTGTCTAATGTTTACAGGTCTTTGAGCTTATAGTGACTGATCAGTTGACATGGAGAAAGACAACTTCCATGCTGTCTGTCTGTGCTGACACACAACAACAAATGGTCATGACTCAGTCAGGCCAGCAACTTGGCCTAGCAGTCAACTCAAGCAACCAACCCACACCTGTTGAACAAACCCACCAGGCACATCTAATAGCCTAGCCCCCCTTTTTACACTCATCTTTGTTGTCTAATGAATAAAAACTACTTCAATTTCACCCACCATTTACTATCACTTACCAGGTTTCCATCTAACCATTCCATGCGGATGAATTACTTGACGCATGAAAAAAAGTCACAACCGGACTTTAGGAAAAAGGAAATGCGGGTACAATTTTATAAATGTCAACAGAAAATTTGTTCGTTCGACATGGTGGGATCTTTTTGTGTCTGTAAAATGAATAACGGCTGTGGAAACGCCTTTATGCTCAAATATTGATCTAACTATCTCATATCAAAGTAAACTTGGAGTCACGCGATGACATGTGTGGTCCTCCCATTACGACTCGGGGAACCATGCAGCTTATTAGGCAACAGATGACATAAATTGTGAAGAACTTCACAGCGGGGTGAAAGTGCACGGTGATGAGCTTGATGCTGCTTCCAATAAGTTTTGGGAGTCTTATTCTGGTGAAATGACAATCGATGCTTGGCTGCTGTTTGACAAATAAAAATTATCTGTCTCTTATCCATAATCTCATGTAGGTAGCCTACTCACACTGTATCTGTGAGCTGTTGGTTAGAGCGCACACGCTATATAAAACGCAACAGTTGTGGCAAAACCATCAGTAGAGTTGACAATGTGATGGAAACCCATTTAACTTGGGATTTTTTATTCGGTACACGGGGAATTTAACTTCAAAAGTTATTTTTATGTGCACTACGTCATCACGCAGTCTTTTATCCACAATAAGCCAGTTTGATGGAAACATCACTGGTGGAAATATGTGCATATTGTTTTATGATGATTTTAGAATATTCACATGAAAATCTGTCACCAATTGGACGGAAACCTAGCTATTTACTATTTCCAATAAGTAATTGCAAGATGCAAGATGAATAAAAATATATTTGAGAATTCCAGGAGAGCTTGAGTTCCTTGGAGCAGCCAGAGTCATTGTTAGATGAGTCTAGTGGAGAGATGCCAGCAGCTGGCCTCATTTAGGCCTTTTTCTAGAGGGGCCCCATCCTCCCCCGCCCCTGCCATGTTGAGTCATGGATCTGACTAGGGGTCACCCTAGTGTTTCACCCTCTGACTGTGGACCAAGCCTTGACATCTGAACTCTCCCTAGCCCACAGACAACTCCCTCCACTACAATGTGATGAACGAGTTACAACACAATGAGAGCCTTTTTCAAACAGCCACAAAGCTGTTATACTTATACACATCTTTATCAGCAACATAACACCTTTTGAATAGAGGAAGACTAAATATTGTAACATGCAAATTTGAGATGCTTGTTTTATCCTGGGGTTAAAGTAAACTGCACACCTGCACTGCAGAGACATGGGACACCGAAGTGCAGTGGTGCTCAAAATCAGCAAGTCAAGTGTGACATAGGTAGAAGAACGACCTTAGAGGACTAATAAAACATTAGGGATTAAATAATCATACTTACTAAATACAGGTTTAGAATTGTGTGATATTAAATGTGTTCAATGCAAATAAATCTATTTTTAAGGCACAACTCATTGAGAGTGCGCAAGCCCTGCGTAATAAACCGGCATAGCCTATCCAATTGTCACATCAACGAAAAAACGCATGTTTGAATTAACGTGACATCAAATAAATTATATTTCATTATCGTCGTGAATAATCCCAAAATGTCTAACCAGCAAAAAAAATCCACAATGAATTAAAACCCATTGCACGTAGAATACAACCCTAGCAACATTTCCATGCGTCGTTCTTGTCAATATGCATTGGAAATTTCTATGATCAAATTGACATTCATGTTGATTGAAAGTACACTGGCCAATTAGCCAAGGTTTAACCATTCAACTTGCGGTTATTGCTTCTTCCCGTTACTGCATTGATTGCAACAACTGGGCAAATGTTTCTTTCTGGAGGCGTGTGTAGGTGTGACAGTTTGAAATAAAAAACAAATGTGTTTTTCAGTAAGCTCTGTAGCAGCCACTGATAATACAATTGCGCACTGCATGCCTTGCTATTTTAAATTGTCCACAACGACATTGCTGCACTGAAATTTGCTGTATATGCAGAATAGAATACACTTTTTTACTATATTTAAACGACCAAATAACCTAATGAATAACATGCATTTGATCGCAGCCGGTTAGAAAGTTTGTTGGACATATAGCCTCTCAAAAAGTTACCATTTTAAATGTTCGCATCATGTTGCTTCAATGTTTTTAATCAAGACAGATCAATTACTCACCTCATGATTCAGTCACAGTACTGTCACACAACAGTATCTTCGTCAAGGGCTTCAAATCTGTTATTTAACTGATGACTTATCTTGCAGTGGTTTTCAGAAAGTTGAATATGTCACGTAATAATATCAATGGGACGAAAGAGGTTCGTAGTTACATCCAGTAGAGTAAAAAAAAAAAAGAAAAACGAAAATGTAAAAAGTATGTATTCTACATGATCTAGTGTTTACGAAATTCTAATGAAAGAAAATATGAAAAAAAATAACTGGTTTTCGCTAATGCGAGACTGCAGTTGTTTCATACAGCGACAACGTGCGGCTGGGATCCCCGTCTCTCTACTGCTGACAACACTGACGCTAACCTTTTCTCAACTACGTGGGTACGTAAGAGACGTACAGAACATACAGGGCCACACCCCCTCGATTTTTTTATAGCCCAGAAGCCAACATATATGGTGCAACTACCCCCTGCAAAAAAAAGGGAATAACGGGATTTTTGAATGAGACGTTTATGGGGGGCTGTAGGCTAATAAGCAACCTCAGTGCGCCACTATGTGGATGTCAGTTGTGGTCCCACACGATTAAATCGGGGAGGGGACTGTGGGTCTGTCTCCGTTCGTACCAGCTCATGCTGCGTTCAAAACAACTGGTAACTCAGGAATCTCAGACTTTCGACTTCAGTGCGTTCAATACAACTGGGAACTCGGCAAAAACGACTGGGAAAAATCTTTTGAACGGTCATTGACCTCGGAATTCTAAGTCGTAAACTCGGGCATCTTTCTAAAGCTCCGACTTTCCGACCTGAAGATCAATGACGACATAATTTGACCTCGTTTTTTCCGAGTTCCCTGTTGTCTTGAAAGCACCATGAGATCCGGCGTTTATAAAATTACTCTGGGAGCTAAAGTAATTGACTGACATTTGTTAGTCACTATCGATATCTCAATTGGCCCAAGTGGCTGTTGCTTTGTTATTTCAGATTTAGTATTAATTATAGGCTACAGCCTGGGGTTTGATCCCAGGCTTTGTCATTACCGCTTGCCGTGCTGAGGCAGAGAGAACAATCTGGCTTGGGTGGTTGGAATCTTTAAGTATTTTCCGGGCCTTTCTACCACATCACCTGATATAGATGTCCTGGATAGCAGGAAGCTTGGACCCAGTGATGTACTGGGCTGTCCACACCACCCTCTGTAGCGCCATGCGATTAAGGGCAGTGCTATTGCCATACCAGGCAGTGCTATTGCCATACCTGGCAGTGATTCAGCCAGTCACAATGTTCTCAATGGTACAGTTGTAGAACTTTTGGAGGATTTGAGGGCCCATACCAAACTTTTTCAATCTCCTGAGGTGGAGGAGGTGATGTCGCGCCTTCTTCATGACTGTGCGTGTGTGTTTGGACCATTTTAAGTCTTTAATGATTTGGACACCGAGGAACTTGAAGTTCTCGACCTGCTCCACTGCAGCCCCATCGATGTGGATGGGGGTGTGCTCTCCACCCCGTTTCACAATCAACTCCTTGGTCTTACTGACATTGAGAGAGAGGTTGTTGTTCTGGCACCACACTGCCAGGTCACTGACCTCCTCCTTGTGGGCTGACTCATCGTCGCCGGTGATCAGGCCTACCACCGCCATGTCGTCAGCAAACTTGACAATGGTGTTGGAGTTGTACGTGGGTGAACAGGCAGTGCAGGAGGGGACTAAGCACACACCCCTGTGGGGCCCCTGTGTTGAGGGTCAACGTGGTGGAGGCGATGTTGCCTACCCTCACCACCTGGGGTCAGCCCGCCAGGAAGTCCAGGATTCAGTGTGCAAAGCTGTCATCAAGGCAAAGGGTGGCTACTTTAAAGAATCTCAAATATAAAATAGATTTAGATTTTTTTAACACTTTTTGGGGTTATTACATGATTCCATATGTGTTATCTCATAGTTTTGATGCCTTCACTATTACTAAAATAGTAAAAATAAAGAAACCCTTAAATGAGTAGGTGTGTCCAAACCTTTGACTGGTACTGTATATATCATCAATAATCATATAGGTCTATGGACTGCTTTTGTTTGTCAAATCTCTTTGGTTTGTTGTCAAACAGCCCATTATTTAATGAAAATTGAAATTGTTTAGTTGAATGTCTTATAATGTTGAGAATAATTTCTTTTTTGTCAAGAAGAATTATTACATTTCTAATGAAAGCGCTCTTGAAAATACATAACTATTTCTGCCATCTACTGGCTGATGCGTGAAGGCCTCCATGAGGTGTACAGCAGCAGAGATCGTGGACTTCTCTCTGGAGGAGTATCATGTCTCGTAGCTGTGTAGAATACTTTCTAGAATTACGACATACCTTGAACGCCACAGTATTGTGCTCTGTGATTGGTCTTCAGAGCTCTCGTCCAATCGCAGACGTTTATATACATCGGTTATTTTCTGCCGGGTAGTTGGCTGATGTGGTTTTTAAGAAGTTAATAAACCTATCAGGCCGATTTCAACAGTTTTTATTTTATAGTTAACTTCTTATGCACAAGGATTATGCCTTATTATCAAACATGGGAAGAGTTTGCCCGTGCAGCAGAAAAACTATATTTGACAGCGCCAGTGAAGGTAACCATGACATTTTTCTGTTGAGAGCAAGTTTAAAACTTTGTTAGCTACAGTACAGAAATTAACTAGCTAACTGTCGGAGTTAGCAACATTTATTTAGTAATGGTTATTTCACAGCACAAATAAATGTTATAGCCCATAATAACCATCACCGTTGGAGTGCTATGAAGTCTAGAGGAGCAGGATAGCTAACTACTGTTAACTAGTTTGTTATCTTGCCGTTTTCAAGCAATGCAGCCAGCTAACGAGAAGCCAACTGTTCACGTTAAATATGCTGGCAAATGTGATTAGGAAGAAAAACTATAAACTGCCTAATAGTAAGGTTAGTCAACTGTTGAAATACATGTAGCTCTGTTGTATATTATTTTAATTCAATAAATAGGTTAAGGTCTTTCAGTTACCTTTGTTGAAACGAGTTTGCTAACGTTAGTAAAACATTTTCTTCTCTCCTTTTAATACAGGTCAGGGTGGTTCTCAAATACAGACACTGTGATGGTAACCTTCGCATCAAAGTCACCGACGATGCAGTGGTATGTTCAAGAGAAGACAGCCTTTTCAATGTGCACATCTGTTTTTATCCTACATTACACTAACCAGTAGTCCCTTTTTAAGAATCCGAGAGTGGAAGACTTACATGTGTCTAACATGTAGGCTCAACATTTCCGAACAGTCCCATTACAAGTCAGATGTTGTTGAATTCACTTTCATTTGGACAGTATATACAAAAGCACCCCTTAAAATGAGTAGATTCAGCTATTTCAGCCACACCCGTTGCTGACAGATGTATAGAGCACACAGCCATGCAATCTCCACAGACAAACATTGGCAGTAGAATGGCCTTACTAAAGAACTCAGTGACTTTCAACGTGGTCAGTTCTTCATATTTCTGGCCTGCTCAAGCTGCCCCGGTCAACTGTAAGTGCTGTTATTGTGAAGTGGAAATCTCTAGGAGCAACAACGGCTTAGCCTCAAAGTAGTAGGTCACACAAGCTCAGAGTGTTGAAGCGTGTAGTGTGCAAAAATGTCTGTCCTCAGTTGCTACACTCACTACAGAGTTCCAAACTGCCTCTGGAAGGAAGTCAACACAAGAACTGTTAATCAGGAGCTTCATGAAATGCATTACCATGGCCGAGCATCAGCACACAAGCCTAAGATCACCATGTGCAATGCCAAGTGTCGGCTGGAGTGGTGTAAAGCTCACAGCTATTGGATTCTGGACCAGTGGAAACGTGTTCTCTGGAGTATTGAATCCCGCTTCACCATCTGGCAGTCTGACGGACAAATCTGGGTTTGGCGGATGCCAGGAGAACGCTAACTGACCGACTACAGTAGTGCCAACTGTAAAGTTTATTGGAGGAAGAATTATGGTCTGGGGCTGTTAGTTCCAGTGAAGGGAAATCTTAACGCTACAATGACATTAGACGATTCTGTGCTTCCAACTTTGTGGCAACAGTTTGGGGAAGGCCCTTTCCTGTTTAAGCATGACATGCACAAAGCGAGGTCCACACAAATGGTTTGTCGATCAGTGTGGAAGAACTTGACTGGCCTGCACAGAGCTCTGACCTCAACCCTATCAAACACCTTTGGGATGAATTGGAATGCTGACTGCGAGCCAGGCATAATCTTAATCGCCGCCCAACATCAGTGCCCGACCTCATTAATGCTCTTGTGGCTGAATGAAAGCAAGTCCCCGCTGCAATGTTCCAACATCTAGTGGAAAGCCTTCCCAGAAGAGTGGAGGCTGTTATAGCAGCAAAGGGGGGACCAACTCACGATTTTGGAATGAGATGTTCAATGAGCAGGTGTCCACATACTTTTGGTCATATAGTGTACCTTACCTGTTGTCCCAATGTCGGAGGTAATCTGAGACAAAATAGCCACAGGGAAGTGTTATTACTCCAACCTTTAGTACGCTGGTCTGTATGTAGTTCTATTGGTTTGTATTTTCAATACGGCACACGACGTAAACATTTCCACAATATGTAAACAATGGCGGAGCATAACCGAACCACAGACCGAATAGTGACAACCTTTTAATTTGCAGTAAGAGGCAAGTACTTCCAGCTGATCGTAAGGAAACATGCTTTGGTCGACAAGGTTCGGTTAAATTTGGCTATTGTTTACAATATATGCATCACGTGCAATGCGTTAGGAGAGCAGACCGAGCCATAGACAGACCGCCACCCCAAAAAGTTGTTGAAATGTCCACAGGAAAGTATTATTTACTGTCAAAGGACCAACTGCACAGACAACTGGCAAAGTACGTCTCAACATTTTGGCTTGTAGAGACTTTTTTTGGGTGGGGGTGACTTCTTTGACTGAATATCCATGGGTAACCGTGGTTAGTGTGATGTATAGAGTACCACAGTATGAGTCATAATGCCTCAAAAACCTAGCGGTCAAACAGGGAAATGGTTCCAATTATTTTTTCCACCATTTTCCCCATAGGGGATTTTATAAACACTTAGAATAAGGGCTGTGCTTCGTGTAGGCTTACCCTGGCGTGGCATTTGATAACCGTGCAAATCTCTCTAATACAAGCTGACTTAACAATATATTCACCTGTATTTACTCCCCCCAAAATGAAATGCTAATGTGGCTATCATAAAGAATTACAAATGCCATGATCTGGATGAGACTGCCAAATCGAGGCAAAGGTAAGAATCTCTGGATTAACTATCTAATGTTGGCTAAATGTAATAATTAATAAATTGTCAAAATTTCTTTAAATTGACAATTCTGTGAACTCTCTTGCAAGTTACAATACCTGTTAGCAAAGGTGTCAGCTAGAGATGACGTGCAGGAGCTTGCAGGGATTTGTAGTTTTGCATGACTAGATTCATAAAAGTCACCTTGTCTGAGAGAGATTTACATGGTTATCAAAACGTCACACCAGGGTAAGCCTACAAGAAACACAGTCCTTACTTTAAGTGTTTCTAAAATCCCCTTTGGGAAAAACAAATGGTGGAAAAACTATTGGAACCATATTCCTGTTTAACTGCTAGGTTTTATGGGTAATATGACAACACCACTGTGGGGCTCTATTAGGCAAACTAACCAGTTGCTTGTAAGACCTTTGAGACATATTTTTATTTTATTTTTGTATATAACAAATATTTGCTTCATGTCTGTTTCCCTCTACCTAATCCACGACTCATTCTGTTCCATTGCAGTGTTTACAATACAAGACGGACCAGGCCCAGGACGTGAAAAAGATAGAGAAACTGCATGGCAAACTGATGAGGCTCATGGTGTCCAAGGAAAGTGGTGCCATGGAAACGGACTGAACCCCTTAGTTGTGTTAACTCCCGTTGGGGTCTGTACTGTGGTTTGTTAATAGCACAAACAATGGAAGAGAACGGCGCTGGAATGACTACATCGGATCCTGAGAGAGAAGGGAGGGGAAATGGGAGGTTTGGTGGGAATCAAAAATTAAAATGGCGAGCATAACCTTCGCTGCTCTGAAGAGGTATTTGCTGGAGTTCTTTTAAAGAGCTTGTATTTATTTTCAGTTTTAAGATGGACTAGAACAGATGGAGAGACTCATGTCTATTTATTTCTATGGTTAGATTTTTATTTTGTTATATTTTTTATTTCCATTTCCACTAGGAGAAATGTTCACCATGTTGAGGTGTACATGAATGAAGCAGGACCTTTTTGATTGCTATTTCAGTGAAAGAACAATGTCTCCAATGCCATTTAGTCAACAAATTACTGCGTTACTCAATAAATGTTTATATGCCTCAAAACAGCCAACATCTCTCAACTGTCTGAAATATTGATTTTAATGTATTATTACATTTCAATGTCTCCCCATATTGATGCTGTTTAAGCTGCTGTAACACAACGGCCCTCCTGAATGTCTTCAGATTTATCTTTATTCATCAAGAATGCCCGATTTTTGGACATCTATTTAATCTTTGAAAATAATTTGTCCTCAAACCAGGTCACTAGCTTCGTAGGTTTCCATCCAATTGGCGACAGATTTTCATGCAAATATTTGTACATTGAATAAAAACAATGTCCAATTTCCCACCATCCATCAAATATTTATGAAGCCCTTTTTACAGCAGATGTCACAGCCTAAAACCGCAAGCAATGCAGATGTAGAAGCAGATAAGACTGGTGACCAAGTGCATTCTGAAAGCATTCAGACCCCTTTACTTTTTTCCACGTCTTATACGTTACATCCTTATTCTAAAATGGATTAAATAGATTTTTTTCCCCCCTCATCAATCAACACACAACCCCATAATGACAAAGCAAAAACAGTTTACTTAAGTATTCAGACCCTTTACTCAGTACTTTGTTGTATCACCTTATGCAGTGATTACAGCCTCGAGTCTTCTTGGGTATGACGCAACAAGCTTGGCACATTTGGGGAGTTTCTCCCATTCTCTGCAGATCCTCTCAAGCTCTGTCAGGTTGGATGGGGAGTGTCGCTGCACAGCTATTTTCAGGTGTCTACAGAGATGTTCGTTTGGGTCCGAGCTCTGGCTAGGCCACTCAAGGACATTCTGAGACTTGGCTGTGTGCTTAGGGTCGTTGTCCTGTTGGAATGTGAACCTTCGCCCCAGTCTGAAGTCCTGAGCACTCTGGAGCAGGTTTTCATCAAAGATTCCTCTGTACTTTGCTCCGTTCATCTTTTTCTCGATCTTGACTAGTCTCCCAGTCCCTGCTGCTGAAAAACATCCCTACAGCATGATGCTGCCGCCATGCCAGGTTTCCTCCAGACGTGACGCTTGGGATTCAGGCCAAGGAGTTCAATCTGGGTTTCATCAGACCAGAGATTCTTGTTTCTCGTGGTCTGAGAGTCTTTAGGTGCCCTGACCAAGGCCCTTCTCCCCCGATTGCTCAGTTTGGCCGGGCGGCCAGCTCTAGGAAGAGTCTTGGTGTTCCAAACTTCTTCCATTTATGAATGATGGAGGCCACTGTGTTCTTGAGGACCTTCAATGCTGCAGACATTTTTTGGTACCCTTCCCCAGATCTGTGCCTCGACACAATGCTGTCTCGGAGCTCTACGGACAATTCCTTCAACTTCATGGCTTGGTTTTTGCTCTGACATGCACTGTCAGCTGTGGGACCTTATATAGACAGGTGTGTGCCTTTCCAAATCATGTCCAATCAATTGAATTATCATAGGTGGACTCCAAGTTGTAGAAACATCTCAAAGATGATCAATGGAAACAGGATGCACCTGAGCTCAATTTCGAATCTCATAGCAGAGTCTGAATCCTTTTTAAATAAGGTATCTGTTTTTTTTATACCTTTGCAAAAATGTCTAAACCTGTTTTTTTCTTTTTCATTATGGGTTATTGTGTGTAGATTGCTGAGGATTTTTATTTATTTAATCAATTTTAGAATAAGGCTGTAACGTAACAAAATGTATAAAATAGTCAAGGGGTCTGAATACTTTCCGAAGGCACTGTAGTGCACATAAATACATTTTGAGGTTAAATTCCCATGTACAGATTTAAAAGAATACACGTTAGATGGGTTTCCATCGCTTTTTTGACTGTACTGATGTTTTTCTCACAATTTTTGTTTTGCGTTATATAGCCAACAGCACGCAGATACAATAGTATAGCACCCCGTATAGCCTACATGATGAGATTATTATGGATTCTTTTTATTTGTCAAACGGCAGCCAAACATCAATGATCATGTCACCAGAATAAAACCCTCAATATTTATTGGAAAGGAGCATCAAGCTCATCACCTTGCACTTTCACCACCCTGTGAATTTCACAATTTATTTTATCTGTAGCTTTCCTGATGAGTCGTAGTGGGAGGACCCCACATGTCATTGTGTGACTCCCAAATTTACTTCGATATGATGGTTTTAATATCAATATTTGCGCATAAAAGAATTTCCATCGACAGTTCTCGCATTGTTGATTTTACCAACACAAATAGATCCCACCTTGTCTAGCATGTTTTTTGGGGGACATTTCAAGATTTAATGTCACATCCACAAGTACAGTGAAATGCCTTTCTTGCTTTCTCTGTATTATTCTGTACTTAAATCCAAGACACTCCATTTAGTATGATATGTTAAGCTTCGAATAGTATGTATTAATTTGTGGATGTCCATCACCCATTTCGTATGATATGTTACGAATTACAATTCGTATTATGTTGCGAATTTGCAAAATGTATATCTTACGAATTCTAACTAGGTGGCTAATGTTAGCTAATGTTAGTTAGGCTAGGGGTTAAGGTTAGGGGAAGGGTTAGCTAACATGCTAAGTAGCTAAAAAGTAGTAAGTAGTTGAAAAGTTGCTAAAATGCTAAAGTTGTCCATAGATGTTTGGGAAGGCTTAGCTAGCATGCTAACATCCTAAGTAGTTGCAAAGTAGCTGAAAAGTTGATGAAATTCTAAACTTGTCCGTGATGAGATTCAAACTCGCAACCTTTGGGTTGATAGACGTTCGCATTATACGCCCTGTATCCATCCTGACCAACCACACCTTTTGCATTAAATAACCCTCTGTCTTATGTAACCATACCAAACATATCATACCAATTTGAGTGTCCCGGATTTACTCTTACTATGTAACGTCTAGTCTGAGACCCGGCTGCAGAGGTATATATGTATAGGAGTAAGGTGACTGGGCAGGATTTTTGATCAACAAGTGTAGCAGCATCTTATATGATGATTGTATGTGGGTGTGTGTAGAGTCGGTATACATTTTTTATAACGTTCATAATAAAAATAGCCTATGTAGAACAAACATGCCTCTGACATGGAGAATAAGGAATCACGTCAGCTCTAATCATGGAATTTCTATCTGCAACGTTTGAGAATGTTTGACAACTGAACGTGGCCAAAGTTTGCACTGGTTTGAGTCCAGTAGACAAGAACTACATTTCCCATGAACCACTGGTCTCTTTTTCGACACTATAAACTGTGGCTGAGAGCAGAATTGACACTGCATCTTGTGGAACAGCAACAAGTAAGATTAACTCTTGCTTTTAATAATACCTGAAAGAATAGCTCTAAAAGTATTCTTGGTCGATATTTCTTATCGATAATGTATTAATCGATCATGTAGGATATTGAGACTAATGAAACATTGTTGCAAGTTGAAAGGTGTGAAGTTTGGATTGTTGTGACGAAACAATGGTGCGTGTATAGAAATTGAACGCTAGAATATTTTTGACAAAATAATAATAATAGTAGTAGGCCTATGTGCCCTTCCCTTAAGTATAATTTGGGGTAATTTGATAACAATTTTGGAAAACAGTGCATGCGTCCATATTTCAAGCAAAAACACGATAGGCAGATTGTTTAAATTAGGTATTGTAGCATATCCATTGTAGGACTATCCAACCGTTATCTGAAATATAAATATCAAATGTAATGTTAGGAATGATCTGTGAATAGATTCACATTGAATACGCGACATACCGTACTTGCAATTCTAGTCATCTCAATTCAAACTTTGTTTTTCAATTGGTTGCCCGTCAAGTCAGATTAGTGCATAACTGGACCCGTTTTTAGGACCAGCTGCAGTATTGCACATCAATCAGGTTCATAGCAGAGCAGACTAGTTATTTTGCATTAACTATGCACGCCAAGTTGCCAACATTGTAAATGTGTTGCCGTAGGCATTTTGTAGTACAACCTCAGTCAGCTCTCATCACGGGCCTGTTTTTGCTGGTTGCCATCTGCTTGTTCCAGAAAAAGGTTTTGTCTGGGCCCCCATGGAGGGAACTTCTAGGGCTCAGTACTTTCATTTTATAATTATTGCTGTATGGATATATTTATATAACTTTCTGTCAGGTGAAAAACAAGTTGTGTCAGTTGTAATGTCTATCAATAAAGAGATGCTCACAAAGAAATCAGATCCATGTTTCTAAATTCTCTATGAAAGTTGTTGTGGTATCAGAGGCCGGCTAGAGAAAAGCTTTGTCATGCATTTTGGCCCCAATGAATTGACTATGGGGCCTTGTCCACTGCATTCTTTACCTAATCCTTTCAGAACGGAATTCTGTGCAACAACAGTGCTCCAGTACTTTTGTTCTATTTTTCACATTGTCTGCAAACCTCTGGTCAATTGTCATAATTTTTCAGTAGCAATTTGTTTGCATAATGAATAAAACAGTCAAGTAGGCTTATGTGTGTCTGTGTATGTCTGTAGTGCTGGTAACCATACATTTCAGGTGTCGCTAAATTTATTTTTCTATTATAAATTACATGCTACAAACAAAAACTATTAATTTACTCACTACTAATTGTAACATGTCTGCTGTACCTGATTTGTTTATTCTGTTCACTGGGTAACCCAGAAGGCAGCACCATGTTTACAGAGGTTCTGTTAGCCCTGGTTGTGGGAGGAGTGATCTACTTCCTGGTGCAGAGGAGTAAGAGGCATCAGCTGAAGAGTGAGGATGGCTGGTGGGGAGAGGGGACTCCCATGGATGGGGAAGAAGATCTCAGCATTCGCCCCTACGCAGTCCGAACGGATGACGAGGAGTTGGAGGTGAGATGGGGGATTATGGGCCTAGAGGAGGGCCGAGCTCTTAGAGAGTTAAGGCTTATGCAACAGTCTTTAGTTGAACCTCATACTCAATGCTTCACCCAGGACCTGTACAGGAGAATAGACCAGACCCGATCCTTCCCCTCTCTAGAGGACAGCCAGTTCACCTACGGCTTCAACTCCCACTATCTGCAGAAGGTGGTCACCTACTGGAGACGTGACTTTGACTGGAGGAGACAAGTGGAAAAACTGAACAAATTCCCACATTACAAAACAAACATTGAAGGTGAGATGGTGTGTAGAGATTGATCAGTGTAGAACAAGATGAAACTGAACAAGCAGATCTGTTGGCTGCCAGTCTACGTGAAACTTTGCACACACAAAAAACAAACAATTTGAGTCTCCAGGAAATGGCTTATGGTTCATTCAAGCATCCTCTGACCTACAGTTGAAGTCGGAAGTTTACATACACCTTAGCCAAATACATTTAAACTCCGTTTTTCACAATTCCTGACATTTAATCCTAGTAAAAATTCCCTGTCTTAGGTCAGTTAGGATCACCACTTTATTTTAAGAATGTGAAATGTCAGAATAATAGTAGAGGGAATAATTTATTTCAGCTTTTATTTTTTTCATCGCATTCCCAGTGGGTCAGAAGTTTACATACACTCAATTAGTATTTGGTAGCATTGCCTTTAAATTGTTTAACTTGGGTCAAACGTTTTGGGAAGCCTTCCACAAGCTTCCCACAATAAGTTTGGTGATGTTTGGCCCATTCCTCCTGTTTATTATCTATGCATAGTCACTTCACCCCCACCTACATATACAGATTACCTCAACTAGCCTGTACCCCTGCACACTGATTCGGTACCGGTGCCCCCTGTAGCCTTGTTATTGTTATTCTTATTGTGTTACTTTTTATTATTTCTTTTTATTTTAGTCTACTTGGTAAATATTTTCTTATTCTTGAACTGCACTGTTGGTTAAGGGCTTGTAAGTAAGCGTTTCACGGTAAAGTCTATATTTGTTGTATTCGGCGCATGTGACAAAGTTTGATTTGACGATATATCAGGCATTGACGTCCACTACGTCCATGTGCGGCCCAAGAACCTCCCTGAGGGCGTGACTGCTGTGCCTCTGCTCATGGTGCACGGCTGGCCGGGCTCTTTCTACGAGTTCTACAGGATGATACCCCTCCTGACTGAACCCTCCAACCCAAGCGACATCGTGTTTGAGGTGGTGTGTCCTTCCATCCCTGGGTATGGCTTCTCTGAGGCTCCACATAAGAAAGGTAAGTGGTTAGAGTCCTGGCTGGGTTTAAGGGTCACATTAATGCCCAGCCCATTGAATCTAACAAAGCATTTCTGCCAGATGAACGTTATATTCAGTGACTTTATATTCATTTTCTCAAATGAATGATTCTGTTTATGTTGCAGGTTTTGACTCGGTGTGTGCGGCCCGTGTGTTCCACAAGCTGATGAAGAGACTGGGCTTCCAACAGTTCTATGCTCATGGAGGAGACTGGGGATGGCTTGTCACCACCAACATGGCCCAGCTGGAGCCCAAGTAAGACAGACAGATAGACACACAGAAATATGGCCAGATCTTATCTTAAGCCATGGGATGCATAGCCAATATTATGTTTGTCTCCTTATTTATGCATGATAATGTTTTATGAGTGAAATGTTCTCATCAGTGAATGATAGGAAGTCTAAAAGCCTCACAGATTGATTAAATGTTTGTACTTCATCTCTCCTTTCTGATTTTGTCGCCCCAGAATAATCAAAGGCTTACATCTCAACTTTGCTCCCCCTTCCAAGCCGGGCCTGCCCGTGGTTCTGTCTATAATGCTGGGCCGCAGTTTCCCCAAGCTGTTTGGCTTCAACGAGCACGACATTCAGCGCATCTACCCCGTTGTGCAGAACCTAGTGGTGGAGTCTGTCAAGGAGTCAGGATACATGCACATCCAGGCCACCAAGCCTGACACTGTGGGTAAGAGATGGAACCAGTTTAGAAGGGGAAGCATTCTGAGCTACACACAGCTTTAACTGATGCTTCTGTATAGACCAGGCCCAGGAATAAGAAACTGTGTTGTATCACATCGGATTGTGTGTCTGATCACTTTCTATAGGTCGAGGGTTGAACGATTCTCCGGTGGGTCTTGCTGCCTATATCTTGGAGAAGTTCTCCACCTGGACTGACCATGATTTCCGGAACCTGGATGACGGAGGACTTACGAGGTAGAACGTCTTAGACCTGAACCTCTTCGTCAAATTACCATGTCAATTTTTATGGCTTTTGTTTTTTAGCACCTCTCTTGCCTTGCAGGAAGTTCAGTCTGGATGACCTGCTGACCAACGTGATGATCTACTGGACATCTGGTTGCATCATCTCCTCCATGCGCTTCTACAAGGAGAACTTCAGCAAGGGTCTTGACCAGCCACACTCGAAGTCAGTGGAATGTTGCTATGTAATATCTATGTATGTGCTATGTAATAGTCTTAACTAGCACGAGGAGCTCCACCTTCAGAACATACATAACTTGTCTAGCATGTTTTTTGGGGGACATTTCAAGATTTAATGTCACATCCACAAGTACAGTGAAATGCCTTTCTTGCAAACTCTAACCCCAACAATGCAGTAATCAATAACAATGTAATATAAAAAATAACAAGGCAGAACAAAAACACAAGCGAAATAAAAATAAGAAACAGGAAGTACACGATAAAGTAAGCAGGCATACTATATACAGGGTCAGTTCCAGTACCATATTTACAATGTGCAGGGGGGGTACTGGATCTATAGTGTTGTCAGAGCATTCCGTATTATTCTGTACTTAAATCCAAGACACTCCATTTAGTATGATATGTTACACTTCGAATAGTATGTATTAATTTGTGGATGTCCATCACCCATTTCGTATGATATGTTACGAATTACAATTCGTATTATGTTGCGAATTTGCAAAATGTATATCTTACGAATTCTAACTAGGTGGCTAATGTTAGTTAGGCTAGGGGTTAAGGTAAGGCGAAGGGTTAGCTAACATGCTAAGTAGCTAAAAAGTAGTAAGTAGTTGAAAAGTTGCTAAAATGCTAAAGTTGTCCATAGATGTTTGGGAAGGCTTAGCTAGCATGCTAACATCCTAAGTAGTTGCAAAGTAGCTAAAAAGTAGTAAGTAGTTGAAAGGTTGATGAAATTCTAAACTTGTCCGTGATGAGATTCAAACTCGCAACCTTTGGGTTGATAGACGTTCGCATTATACGCCCTGTATCCATCCTGACCAACCACACCTTTTGCATTAAGTAACCATCTGTCTTATGTAACCATACCAATTTGAGTGTCCCGGATTTACTCTTACTATGTAACATCTAGTCTGAGACCAGGCTGCAGTGGTATATATGTATAGGAGTAAGGTGACTGGGCAGGATTTTTGATCAACAAGAGTAGCAGCAGCTTATATGATGATTGTATGTGGGCGTGTGTAGAGTCTGTATACATTTTTATAACGTTCATAATAAAAATAGCCTATGTAGAACAAACATGCCTCTGACATGGAGAATAAGGAATCACGTCAGCTCTAATCATGGAATTTCTATCTGCAACGTTTGAGAATGTTTGACAACTGAACGTGGCCAACGTTTGCACTGGTTTGAGTCCAGTAGACAAGAACTACATTTCCCATGAACCACAGGTCTCTTTTTCGACACTATAAACTCTGGCTGAGGGCAGAATTGACACTGCATCTTGTGGAACAGCAACAAGTAAGATGAACTCTTGCTTTTAATAATACCTGAAAGAATAGCTCTAAAAGTATTCTTGGTCGATATTCCTTATCGATAATGTATTAATATGTGCTATGTAATAGTCTTAACTAGCACGAGGAGCTCCACCTTCAGAACATAAATAACTTTGTCCTGGTAAGTGATGCTGTTAAAGTAGAAAGGACAAACTCAGTTTGTTTCAGTAAACTAATGCACTTATTCACTCCCTCTCTACCCAGGATGCCAGTGCATGTGCCCACCGGTTTTGCCTGCTTCCCCAACGAGCTGATGCACACCCCCAAGCTGTGGGTACAGCAGAAGTACCGCGAGCTGAAGACCTTCACGCCCATGGCCCGAGGAGGTCACTTCGCCGCCATGGAGGAGCCAGAACTCATGGCCCAGGACATCCAGAACTTCACCAAAATGCAGGAGAAGATGAAGTGATCGCTCTGCACATCTGCCTTTCCTGTTTACCAAACAGCACCAGATGCTAGGTCAGCGAGCACTGGTATTATGATAGCACTGACATGTGAAGTTTCTTCCTGATAAGCCCATAGAGAGAGAAACCTCTGCCATAGCTGCCTTTTTACACACATCTGAAAATAATATTAGCCATGTCACAGATCTGTTTGTGCTGTTTTGGCATGACAACGACCATATGACAGTCCCTCCAGGATTCTGGAATCGCAACTCGATACTATGCGAGGGCTTGCAATTTCAACCAATCAACGCACATTTTGCCGCATTATATGGTTCAATCAAGCCACATGTCAACAAACCTTTCCCCTCATCAGCGCATTGCATATTGCCATGCAAAATGTCAGAATTGCTGCAGCAAAATCAAGCATTTTTGCCTGCAAATATCACAACAAAAAAAACATGAAATCCTGGAGGAATGATATGTGACAAGACTGCACAAACAGATCTGTGACCAGACTAATATAATACAGTAAAGCCTCCCAATGACTACTACTACTACTACCACTGAGGTGGGGAAGAAAAGTGTTCATCAACTTACTCTCTAGTTCAATTTCGTTAAGGTTGTTCATTAATCATTGTTAAGGAGGCGAGCACAGGCAGTTATCTGTTTAGATTACTGGCATAGTCTAGCTCGGAGTGGCTATCAAATGATGCATAAAATATCAACTGATATGTTTTCTTCTTTTTTGCAATAGTTGCCAGAGACTGAAATGTGTATTTTATTCTGATCACCTGTTTACTCAAGTTATTTACAATGTTATAGCATTCCATGAATAGCACTTTGCATTTATTTCAGAAACTAATCTCCTGATCTATATATATTTTGGGGACAAATTATATTAAAACATTTAAATTCAATTCTTGTTCTGTCTTTCTGCTAATGTCTTTGGAATAAGATATGTGGCCTTTGTCCCCATTCAAGGTTTAATACCCCAAAATGGTATGATGATTGTACCAAGTGCAGTACCATCCTCCTAGTTGTCCATTATGGCAGGGAGACCAGAGGTTCCTCCAGCTGCTGCCAGGCCCTGGTGTTTCCCAAGCCCTGCGTCCTGCCCTGGGACACCCCATTACTCTGACGCTGCTCCCCTTGGCAGAGCACACCCGGGGGAGGTGTGGGTGGGAGAGATAAGGGCCGCTTGAGATCCCCACATGACCTCACCAGATAAGGCAAGGGGAGGGAAAGAGAGACTAGGAAAGAGAGGGATGGTTGGAGAGGGAGGACATAGGACCACGATGCGCAGCGGAGAAGCTGTGACTGGAGATTGTTAGAGGGGCTGGGGAGCTGCGGTCAGAAAGCAGGCAGTGGGTCTCGGTTGGCGTTCTGTAGGGTGGCTGGGTGTCTGGAGCTGGTTGCTCTTCAGTTAGGTGGACAGTCTGAGGGCACCGCAGCCTGGACACAGACAGTCCACGTAGGGATCCTAAGAAGTGGGTGAGTTAAATCTCTACAGAACCTGGAGAGAATACAGTAGATCCGCCCCTCAGGGTTATAACTGGAAAGTAATTCAATATTTGGAACGTCCTCTCAGCTTTTGTTTATGTTAAGTAGCTCTACGAAGTGAAATTGTGAATTCTTTCTGAATTACTGAACTCCTTCATTGTTGATATCTGGACAATATTTAGACCCTTCACGTTAGGTATTTGCAGATTCAACTTCACACATGTCAGATCTTGTGGTCAGTGTTGGAAAAAGTACTCTGTCATACTTGAGTAAAAGTAAAGATGTGTTAATAGAAAATGACTCAAAAGGGAAAGTCACCTAGTAAAATACTACTTGAGTAAAGGTATTTGGTTTTAAATATACTTAAGTATCAAAAGTAAATGGAATTGCTAAAATATACTTAAGTATCAAAAGTATAAATCATTTTAAATTCCTTATATTAAGCAAACCATACGGTTTGAAGGATAGCCAGGGGCACACTCCAACACTCAGACATCATTTACAAACAAAACATTTGTGTTTAGTGAATCCGCCAGATCAGAGGCAGTAGGTATGACCAGGGATGTTCTCGTGTGTGAACTGGATCAAGTACTTGTGGGTGTCAGGGAAAATGTATGGGGTAAAAAGTACATTATTTTCTTTAGGAATGTAGTGAAGTAAAAGTTGGCATAAATATCAATAGTAAAGTACAGATACCCCCAAAAACATTTTAAGTAGTACTTTAAAGTGTTTTTACTTATGTACTTTACACCACTGCTTGTGGTATGGAAACTGATTTTATAGTGCTCTCTGGCTCTTTAATTTTACATTAATTGGTATGTCATTATTTTCTCATTTACTATCTCCATATAAATTAAGTCTCATTTACCACGTAAATGTAATGAAACATAAGTGCTCATGTTCCTCCTGCGTGGTACAGGTGAGGTCTGGGTGTGTGACGGGTGTGCAGCCCAGCAGGGCTATGAAGTCCCAACACTCCCCAGAGAACGCGGCCAGGGAGAGGAGCCGTGTACGTAACCTCCGCCAGGCTTTCCACAGCCTGCAGGCAGCCCTGCCCTCCGTCCCCCGTGACACCAAGCTCTCCAAGCTGGATGTCCTGGTCCTGGCCACCGACTACATCGCCCATCTTACGGAGACCCTGGACCAGGGCGGGGCCCTCTCTGAACTCACAGTGCCCCCCAGGGCAGGGGGATACCTCCACCCAGTCAAGGTTGGTGACATCAAACTACCTGGGTGCTTATCTTTTTCGTTCCTTGGTTATCATTGCTTATAACCCTGATCTGTCCAGATGTTCAGTTAAAATCAGACATGAATTGTAGTGTAACAGCAGTGTAGTAGGATGTCCACAGCAGGCATCACTGCTTCTTACATTATATTTATGACATTCACAAAGAGTTTTCATTTGGTATGACTTACTACAATCATATAGACTAACTGAAGTTTAACATGTCTCCTGTCCTGACAGAAGTGGCCGATGCGCTCCTTGCTGTACTGTGGGAGTGTGGGAGGACTGCTGTCAGCCAATCAAAAGCCAGCGTCAGGGGAGGAGGAGACACATCCACTGACCCCTACCCCAGAGGTCGACATGGACCAATCCGTTTAGGACTAGGAGCGTTGAAATACAATATATCCAACTGTGATGCTTATGAAACTGCAGCGAATGGCAATGTAATGTATGTGCTGTACACGGAAACACCTAGAACAATGTCAAGATAGAAATCAAATACACCAAAATCAAAGGATCGCTTTGATTAGCACATTAAATCACTCTTATTTACTACAGAAGCATAAAACATAAATCACTACTTTGGAGAAAAGGTGAAATATTTGTTAGGGACAGATCTAAATTTACTGGGGGGAGGGGCTGGTCCAACTCAAGGTGTCATAAAAAATAAATGCACCCCCTCCCAAACATAAAAAAAATATTTTCACATGACTCTCTCATTGTACTGTAAAATAAATTGAACATCCTCCCCTCTCGTAGAATTAACTCTAAATTATTATTACGACCACAAATAATAATAACTGTGTTTATAAACGGGGATATCGACTTTGCCACTTTAGCATGCTTTTGTCGATGCCATGAAGGGCTACGGGCCAGAAGGTTGAGGTTTCGCTGACCACCACAGACGAGCTCACTCTCCCTGCCAGTTTCATTACACTACGATCAGAGCCGACTGCAGACAATGATCAGCTAGGGGGAAATCTGATTTTCAACATTTTGATGCCATAATTATATAACATATATGCAACAAATGTTCTACCAACAGGTTTCTGTGTCAATGCACCACACAACCCATAAACAAAGCATTCCGACTTAGGCCACTTCAATATTAGGGCTGCACACAATTGGCCCACCGTCGTCCGGGTTAGGGTTTGGCCAGGGTAGGACGTCATTGAAAATAAGAATTTGTTCTTAACCGACTTGCCTAGTTAAATAAAGGTTAAATAAATAAATATCATAGTTTCTGTTTTCAACACAATAAATAGACTCGATAAATATTGACAAACAGAAAATTCCCCACCTTACCTTGTAGGCTTATCCAGATTCGATGGCTTGGCTTGAAAATCTCCAAGGTTTTTGGTGTTTTGTAACAGATGTCTCTTTCCAGTCAGCAATTGGCAGTTTCACAGTTTGGATTGACCGAATGATAAATGTTATTGGTCAGTAAAAAAAATACATACATATATACACAAAGATTTTAAAGGTGACCTGGATTGCACAATAAAGCCAGGGACTTATTTCCATTGTGGTTCCTATTTTTTTTTACATTCAAAGCAATGTTCCAGTGACTTATATTCTGTATTTAGCTTTAAGATGAGATAAAGTTGATCTCCTGGATTTGTTTCATTTTTAGTGGTGTAGTTGTATTGGGGGTGGGAGTGAAAGGATGGACAGATTAACAGAAAGGGAGGATTGTTGTGAGAATATTTGGCAACCATGCATTCAGCTGTGGAGCCCTGAGTACTAGTTCATATCTGTGCTATAATGACCGCTTTAGAGTAAAAATGTATTCAAACAGCAGACAAACATTAGTAAATTGATGTAAAAAACTTTATGTTATGGCTTTGTTTGAGCTATCTGACATAGTGAGCTCCAAAAGAACTGTGACACGTTGTGTTGTTTAGGCTCTGTACTCCAGGACTTTGGAATTGAAATGGCATTTTCATCCATATCGGGTGATTCGTTTAGAAATACAGCACTTTGTGTCTTTTTTGTCACTTTTATTTAAAAAAAAGAATAGGTTTGTAAATGCTTCTACATTAATGTAGATGCTACCATGATTACAGATAATCCTGAATGAATCCTGAATAAGTTAGACACACATATCACACCCTCAAGACATGCTCAACCCCTTACCATTACAATAACAGGGGAGGTTAGCATTTTATATCACACCCCCATAACATGCTAACCTTTCACCATTACAATAACAGGGGAGGTTAGCATTTTATATCACACCCCCATAACATGCTAACCTTTCACCATTACAATAACAGGGGAGGTTAGCATTTTCTTTTTGGGGGTGATATTTGGGCATCTAACTTTGACTCATTATTCACGGTTCATTCAGGATTATCCATAATCATAGTAGCATCTACATTAATGTACAAGTGTTTAGAAACATATATTCTTATTTACAATAAAAGTGACTCCAAAATTACACAATACATTATTTACCATTCATTTATTTTGGGCACAAAATAATCTGAAACACTCAAGTTTGATGTAGCCATTGCGTGCTATGAATATGCAGGTGCTTCTACACCTGCATTGCTTGCTGTTTGGGGTTTTAGGCTGGGTTTCTGTACAGCACTTACATCAGCTTATGTAAGAAGGGCTTTATAAATACATTTGATTGATTGATTGAATATGGGACCAAATACTAAACTTTTTAGTACTTTAATAGACATAAGTGAATTTGTCCCAATACTTTTGGTCCCCTAAAATTGGGGGACTATGTACAAAAAGCTGTAATTTCTAAGCGGTTCAAAATACCTTCAAATGAAAGCTGCCAGTCTGCATTTTAACCTCATAGTCATTGTATCATTTCAAATCTAAAGTGCTGGAGTTATCGCCCTAAAATGTACACTACCATGAAATCATGAGGCAATTTCAACATTTCATCAGGAGAGACGTGGTAGACTCATATTTCATATTCTAATATTGACCAAGAAATACACTTGTGACAAACACAATGCACAATAATTTCAACTCCACTAGCACACAGCTAATGTCTAAACAGACTGTAATGCCAAGTATTTGTGCTCAGGCAGACAGAAACAGCTTTTGTTGGCTGTAACATGGACGAGACCATAGAAGCATGGTCGTCGTTATGTCTCCCCCTTGAGCAACATGGGCTCAGGTCCACAAGAAACGGTACAGCGTTCAAGGCTAGCTCTATAAATCTGTTGGGGGCCCCCTTCTCTCATATTAACGGCTAATTTGGACCTGCCAGAGCTGTGCTACTAAGCCAGGGGTTACGGAGGGAAAGGAGAGGGCAGACATTTTGGTGAAAGAACGTGGGAATGCTAGACAGACAGTACTTCCCAACGTTCCAGCATTCCAACTAAGGTTATTCTAAAGTCTAATTCTCAGTGGATAAAGCATACTGGCCAGGGAGGATCTGTTGCATTGGGCAATATAATGAATGCGTATAAATTTGAATTCTCACATACTCATTTTTAATGGTAAACCCTTATACTGTATGCCAGGCCATGGATTCTCCAATTGTATTATTTATGTACCAAGTGTCCTCGAAGTGAGGGTCATCAACTAATAAACTTGATTTAAAAACGGCCCTTTTGGCTTGAACCTCAAATAGATCTTTAGGTGTTTGTGAATGTGGATATTTGTGCCAATAAACCCCTATAACCCTGATCTCCCTTAATGTTAGGAGATAATTATCATTGTTTCTGTATCTCCAGCTCATTATATCCAGTACACACTGATTGCTGAGTAAATTTATGAAGCTTTCTGTCAAGTTTCCCCTCGTTGGCCTGGCTTAGCTGGAACTGAAAAGAGGAAGAGGAGAGGGCAGACAAGGAGGAAGAGGAGTAGGGAGTACGGCACAACTCAACAACTTGGTCCATGAGAAAAATAGAGCGTATTTAACATAAGACAGGTTGATGGCTTGATCCAGGGAGATGTCCAAGAGAGGTAACTAAGAGAGGTTCCTAATACACACCACACCCCCTTCCGTCTAGCTTCCTTCCTGCTTAAAATGTGTAAAATCCAAGTCTATTTACCAACTCAATGGTTTGAGTGTCTGCCCGGAGTGTGGGAGTTCAATCCCCGGCTGACTCATACCAAAGGGACCCGGTGCGTCTCTGCTTGGCACTCAGCATTAAGGACCTATACTGGCGGGTAAGGCCCTGCGATAGACTACTGTCCAGGTGGTGTACTGGTGTACGGCTGACTCATACCAAAGGGACCCGGTGCCTCACCTGCTCCTATGAACTGTTCTGGCTCGCACAAGCCAAGGCTCATACAAGGCTACTTACTTCAACTATTGAGGTTTCAGTCAGAGGCAATCATACTTGGCAATGGTTAGAGTTCCCTCTGAGTCTACCACTTGAATTAGCATATCACCAGAAGGAGGGACTGCAGTGGGGCTGAATGAGTGGCCTGGTGTGGTGGCAACAGATGGTTTGCGGTCATTGGCACAAAGCTGGGATAATAGTGTTCCAACAACATGGGGAGAGAGACGCCACAGGAGTGGCACATGACCCAGTGACCCAGAGTCAGAGTGACCCTCCAGAGAGAGAAAGGAGCTGAAAGAAGCAGGGAGAATGAAGGCTACAGGATACTGCAACGATAACAGCCCTCCCTCAGGATGGGGAAGGCATAAACACAAGAGGAAGGCCCTCACTCTCTTTCGCTCAAAATGAAGGCTGATAGAGCACTCGCAGAGTTGGTTTTATCAAAATGATGTACAAGAAACTTCTTCAATCATCCAATCAAACATTTTATTTTCAAAAACAGAGCAACAACGATGGATCTTACCACTACAATTCATTCACTTAAACATTTAATCTTGAGAGGACAAATACATGCCAATGTTGGGAAATAAGGACCACAAGAGTGGTCAGACACAGAATTAGCCTCTATTGAAGACTAATTTCATGTTCGGTAGTGTCCAAAATAGAGAAACTATTTGCAAACGTAAAAAGAACCGCTTTTCCAATAGGGAAGCTCAGTTCAGTTCTCATTTTGAAAACATTCACTCCCATTTTGACTTAATGAACAGGACACAGAATGGAGTTCTACTCCAACCTATCACAGGTGCCCCTGTGTAGTGTGCTCGTAGGATGAGCCAATCAACATCCATGAAATCCAACAATATGAAAAGAATATTACAATACAGAGATCAAATGAAGGCACAGCCAAAGCAGTGTAGTTGACCAAACTCCACTGCTTATGGTTTTTTGGAATGCATACTAGGAATAATTGATACAGTACAAATGGGAGAACAAATATTGATAATATATAGTTGAGTCAGAATATTTACTATCGTTTGAAATTACCAAGTGCCATGCTTCTCTCTCATGGCCAAGTGTGTTCTAAATGTACTCTAAACTAAACACATTTCATAGTAACTTGGTATTGATGCTATGGTTATAGACTACTCAGGATTGGTCATTTAAGAGGCCATGATTTACAGGTTCTCTTTACTTTACATTTCAGGGGTACATTTTGTGTTATTCAATCTACGAGTTAGTTTCCTGGTGAAATATTTAGGGGTTTAATATTCAAGCAAACACAATAGAACTGTTTTGGCCTTCATATGCACGTGTCTCTCTACAGTTCACATATTTTCTAGGTAGATGGCCGTCCCAACTTCAGAGTAAGATAACAGCAACAGAATTGGTCTTGATTGTGTTCAGAGTGTATTTCAGTATTACTAGAAAACAGTGCTAAACCCACATTGGGTAACATCTCAGCACTTTGGACTGTAAGTTCACCTGAAACATGTCCTGGAATGAGGTGGGCTTCACTTAATTTAAAGGGTAGCATTACAGATACACATTTCAAGTAACTTCAAGTATAAAGAGGAATCAATGCTTTCCCATTTTATCAGATAATTAAATAGATTCTCTCTATACATCAACTTCATCAACGTTGTCAGTCACAGGACATCAATAAAAAGACTTTGAGGAGCAATAGAATAATAGAACAATAGAAATGTTTTGATTGTTTGTGAATGTTACAGGAAGAAGGGATAGCCCTAACAAGCTCATGATGCACCAACACAGAACATGTTAGGTTGCTTTGTTGTGCCGACACTGAGAAATAGAACTACAGGTACCACTAGATACTATATGACCACTTCTGTCTTCCATTCACTAAACATTTTATGGTCCACAACATAGTTCCATTTGCTACAAATGGAAATGAGGTCAATGTAATTATATATAATTCACATACTCGCTCTTTTGGTAAGAAAAAAAACTATCAAAACATGAAATGATGACATTTTCTATATGCTTTGAACGGGAAGAGGTATTTCTCTGTGGGGATGAATGAACAACATTCCTTGCTTGTATCACACTTCTGGATTTAAAAAGGGCTTCTCGGTCCATTGACTGTAATATATCCGTAGGAGCCCACGCTAAATGTGCCTGTGTATCATTGACAACAATGGTGTCAAAAGCTTAACAGCATGATTTTGAGTCAGTAGTGTCAAAATCTGGCCCCACAATATCAGTATATAAAGTACTGCCCATCCCTAGCCAGAGTCTCTATTCCCCATAAGGTACAAAGGCAGGTAGAATTTGTATGTAAAACGCTCTTAGGAAACAAGTATCAAGCAAATCGGTATAGGCTGAATGACAATACCAACCCAAACCATAGTAAGGGACAGGCAGGTCACTGGAGTCCCCAACTACAGACACAACCACACACAAGTAGATCCCCTGTTTGAGGGACAAACAGGGCATATGGAGTCCCAAGCTCACCACATAAGCCAGACAATCACAACAGAATACTACCCCATTACCCTGATTCTAATGATGTAGTATGGTTAGGGTAGATTCCAGTGCATGGAAGGAGCAAAAAAGGAAGATTTTGAACAGAGAATGACATGAGAATTCTTCAGATTGCAAAAAGGACCTTGAAACATTTGACAAATGACAATTAAAATTCAACATCTGCACTGCAGCTTTCATGTTCATAGAATGAATAAATTTAAAAATCCCAAAGTGCTTAATAATAAAACATTAATCAACCACAGATACTGGCATGGTGGCAAAACAGTTACATCATTAGATAAAAATGGCCACGTACAAAGCTCTTAAAACACGTTACAAAACATTGTTATTTTTAAATGATTTGTGAGTACTGTACTCTGTTGTGCCATCAAAATGGCTGCAGTTTTTCAGTTTGATCAAATAATGTTCCCTTCACTGTAAATATCCTGTTAGAACAGTGGGGTGGACGAGCCAAAGGTCATGTATGTAAAGTGAACAAACATCCAAGACACACACGGAGAATCAATATAGTAGTGCGATACAGTATAAGTCTACTTCATCACAATCCTGTTTACACACTGATCAGTTGTCAAATTAACAGAACTACATTTAATACAGACTACTAATGAGGCACTTCATGACAACTATGGGATCTACAGTGTGAATGGCTTGAGAGGACATGGTATTCTACATTCAATAATGTCACTAGCTAACCAACAGCTTGTATGGTTGTCTTAGTGAAGTGAGTAGAGCAGACTCAGTGACCTTTCTCTCTCTAAAAACGTGATCCCAGTTAATGGCAAATGAGGGTGATCGCTTGTGCTCTATAGATCTGTATACTGCACTTATCTCTCTCTCTTCTAAGTATGTATTAATTTACTATAGCAGCTTGAAAGGCAAACGTTAAACTAAGGCCATGTAAAGCAAACGGACGTAAGGAGCTTTAGAAACCAAAGCTATCGATTAAGGGAGCTTTCACATATTTCTGTATGATCCGTATCCTAGAGCATTTGGTACCCGATCCGAGCTATACAACATGTGAAATGCAAATGAACCCTGGCTCAAACTGATCCTGGACCTGCGTGAGTGGCGGGTCCAAGATCCAGGACCAGAGTACCAGGTATTGTGACGCAGCAGCGCGAGTCGCGTGAAACGTTTTTTTGCCCGTTGTAAAGCTGGCTTCCTAACGTCATGTAGAACGTGCGTCTGGCAAATCACATTCTGAAACGGTTATTTTCAGATCTTGAGAAAGCAAAATGTATTTTGTAGAATTGGCACAATTAAGGAAACCGATCTAGGATACCGAATTTCATATGTGGAAAGGCCCTAGAACACTGTCACTATGCCTTAAGTTGTCTACTGGGGCATCAAATATTTTGAAATATTCTCATAGTCCATCTGACGTACCTGCTTAGTCTTCTCTATAGCAATAACATGCAGTGACAGTTACATCTGAAGTACCTCGCTCTTCAATGCCTGGTCTCTACCTGATTCTCTTCGATAAACAGAAAGACTTGGGTCCATTTTCACAGTCATTGGAACAACTCATTGTGCGTGTGTACGACCACAATCCTTCAATCATAATTGGACAAAATCACAGTCCAGGCTTTGGTTCAGTCCAACAATGACGAGACTTCTCAGTTCTGAGCATGATGGTATTTATCCATCCAGGAATCCACCTCGATTCAGACATTTTGGCTCTTCTCAAAACTCCAGTTTCATAACTAGTAATTTCCAGTTACTTCAGTTCAGGAAAACTGACCAGTGCCATCATTAATGAGGTACCAATGAATTCAAGATACCCCTGGACCCCATCCACTAACCGCGTTTAATTGCACTATTCTTCAATCTAGTAAAGGACTCAGGCTCTGACTCTCTTAACCACCAGAGATTTGTGGTGTATCAGTTTCTCCAGGAAGTAAGGGTCAAAGGTGAAACTCCCTGTTCCTCCACATTGACCCTGTGGTGCTTGATGGAAGTCATGTCCAGGAACCCTGGGTCTCCGTTGCCCTCCGGCCCTATGTGGATCTTCTCCCCTGGGGCAGAGAAAGTTGAGCAGTATGGGGGCTTGTGAAAGTGCTGGGGCTTGGCTGGGGGCTGTGTGTGTGGTGTGTTGGGGGTCTACAAGGCTGTCTCCTGCAATGTGTGAGCCAGTCGGCAGGAAGGCTGAGGGGTTGCCGTCTCCTCGTCCTCATCCTTCTCTCTCTCCGTCTCCTCAGTCTTCTCCTCCTCTTTGGGATGGGACACTCCATTGCTCTCCTTCTGAGCCATCTGGTAAGGTTGTGTATCGATAGCTTTGGGCTGAATTACATTTAAAAAGATTAAGAAAAGAAACAGCGAGCGGCTATCACAATAACTGTAAAGGGCATTCACAATTACTACTCTGTAACAATGTTACGGCTGGTATGTTTTCATTGGTTCATAGGTGGTATCCTCCATCTCGGAGGCCTGCAGCCTACCTTGTGTGGCAGGGGGGTGACACAGCAGAGTAGCTCCCTGTAGCATTCAGGCAGGAAGAAGAGCAGGTTGCCCAGGACAGGGTACACCGTCCCTGGGATCAGGTCCTTCTCCTTCATAGGACCAGTCAACAGGCTGACTATCAGTCCCACTATCACCACCGTGGTAGAGTTGTGGGCACTGTACCACAAATAGGATAGATTGTACAGGGCCTGCACACCCGTAGGCCTGGAGAGAGAAACACAGGTACTTGGTCAGATTCAGATCATCATGCTTATGCAGTCATCCTTAAAACAGTTCTAATATTTTTGGAGGGATACAATTCAAGTGCTTAATGTTTGATACTGCTGTTCTGGTTCCAATGCTATCAATTTAACGAGGACAAGAAGTCACTGTACTTTGGTTTGGCGGTGATCGAGGCAATCAGGGAGGTCATGACAGCAGTGGTCATGTTGCCGGGGAGGGGCATAGCGGTGCCGTTGATGATGGGGGGCAGAGTAGTGGGCACCGCCATACGGGACACAAAATGACCAATGCCAATCCAGAAAGCCATAACCAGGCCAGCCACCAATCCTACAATCGCACCCTGTTGACAGGCGGAGTAAGGAAGAGTTAGATGAAATCAGAAAGATCTCGCTAATTCACCACAGATATGAAAAAAAAGTCAGCACAATCTTACAGTACATTTTACTGTACAGTGAAGAAACCCATATGTCCTCTGCTTTAGTATCCCTCAATGCCAGCCAACTTGACCCGTGTTACCAAGGCAGTATTGTGACTTACAGTGGAGTTAGCCCAGGGGAAGAACATTCCCAGACAGAAGAGGCCGAGGAGAGGACCACCCACCATCCCAAAGATACTTAATGCTGCCTGGATGAGAGAGGGAGTGAGAGAGCGAACGAAAAAGAGAGAGGTTTATCATCTTTTACTGGTCTGTAATATGAAGCCTCTGTCTACGATGGTAGTAGGTGATCCTCTGGAGGGGAGGTGAGTGCAACAATGCTACATGTAATTCAGTTGGGTAGAGGAGTAACCATTAACTAAAGCAAAGACAGCAGGGGAAACGGGTCAGTCACCTGCAGCACTGAGCCCATGTGGGAGGCGGCGTAGGCCATGGCCAGACACACCAGCCCGTAGGCAAATGCTGGGAGAAGAATAGAGTAAGGGAAAAACAGGTCAGGACCATAGTAGTACAATCCTGATACAGTGTACTCTACCAGAACAAAAAAAAAAAAATATATATATATATATATATATATATATATATATATATATATATATATATATATATATATATATATATATACACATACACCTCCACAGTATTTGGACAGAGAAGTCAAAATTGGTTTATATATGAACACTGCCAGCGTGTGGCCACTCAGGGAACAGCAGCTCACCCAGGCCTTTTGAGAGCCGCGTGGCTTTGGCCTCCGTCATGGCCGGGCAGTAAGGCTTGATTAGGTCCTCCATGGTTACCGTCGCTAGGGAGTTAAACGCTGATGAGATGGTACTGCAACACAAGAGGGAGGGAAGCTGAATGAGTAATGTCATGGGGCTAAATTGTGTGGTGTAGTGTGCTCATAACAGTCTCATAATACAACCTTGACTGGTGTACCACAACACCTTGACAATAATGTAGCAGAGAAACAGTTCCTTGGGGTCTGACTAGTAATACAGACCGAGCATATGAAAGCCAGTAGCAGTTAAGTGAAGTACCTGAGAGCTCCGCTGAACAGGCAAGCTACAAACAGCCCTGGGAGGCCAGGCAGGTCCCTGAACACATCCATTACAAAGTACAGCACCATCTGCAGACAGGAAGAAACTGGCATTTAGACTGGATCAACAGAGGCAAAATGCCTCACAAATGACATTTATAGGAGAACTTAACCAAACATCTTTACAAAAGCCTTTCTTTGGCTATGATCTGAAGAGAGATAGATACATTAACTAGGGCTTCAAAATGACTCAGATTCATATCGGAAGAGATCCATATCGCATTGCAATACTTTGAAACGTGTAACATCCGTTTTTTTCTCCTCTTGCGGCTGCTTCCCATACACACCAAGTCCCGCACCCTGTCACTCAAGCAGCGCAGTTCCTCAACCTCGCTGTTAGATTCACTTTTAGTTTGCACGCGGTTCTGTTACTGTAGGTCAAATGCAGTCAACAGATTGTTCCAAACAAGAACGATGCTGCTTTCCAATTTGCTTCTTAATAGAAGTCATTCTACTTCAATGATTACCACAGTTCACCCAAGTGTTTCGATCAATATCTCACGGAAAATAGCAATCTTTGGTAAAACAATTATAATAATGCCCATATCGTGCTGCCCTAACATAACCACAGCCAAACAGTCACATCAGGATGCCAGTACAGTGAGGGTCCACTAAGTGTGTTGTTATGGAGGTAGCTAGTCCTACTTGCCTGGTCGTTGGTTTTGACGTAACCCTTATCCAGTGGGCTATCCTCACCGTAGCGAGCAAACATCACCAGGCCCATCAGACAGCCCAGACACAACACCACCTGCTGGCAGGGAAACACCACGTAGCACGACCTGGCGACACACCACAGCGGATAATATTACCATTGTGTCAAAGCAGTTGTTCATTAGTAACATGATGTAATTCATCTGAATCCAGTTCAACCAGGTGTTGGTGTTGATGCTTACATGACGGCCTCCCTCTCAGTGCGGGAGCTGAGGTACCTCTGAACCTGGGCCTGGTTGACACCGTACAACGCCAGCATGAGGAACACCCCGCCCACCCCCAGCGTCCAGAACGTGTGCCTCTCCGTCGGGTCAGGGTTCAGGCTGCACGGGACACAGGTCAAAGGAGAGGAGGGTTACAACACGACACACAGAGCCGTAGACCACTATTAACATCCTCTGTAACTGGTCCAGGGACAGTTTTAAGTCTCATTAGGTCAACTAAGGAAAAGACTCACTCCAGACTAGCGATGCGGCTGCCGTTGATGGCTTTCCTCCACACCTCTCCCATGCCTCCTGCCTGGTGGGCCCCCACTATGATGACCGCGAGTTGGCCAGCAAACATCACAATGGTCTGGAACACATCTGTCCAGATGACTGCCTTCAGCCCTCCCTGACAACGCAAGACAAGATACACATACTGTATATAATAATTGCATTCAGAGTTGTAGGGAGATGGGTGGCTAAATTGAAAATTCCCTGACGAAAAGAGACACTCACTAATGTTGTGTAGAGGGTGCACACCAGTCCCATGGCCAGCACTGCCCCCCAGAGGTCAAATCCAGTCACTGCAGGTGGACAGTATCAACAGCACACATCACCAACATAGACCACATTTACACCACACCAGTCATTGATAGTCTATAAAGCCAGAACAGAAAGCTCTCACTGAACGTACTCTGTGAAACTAGTATTATTCTACCACTTTATATAGGAAATGCATGTGACAGATCCCTTTACCTGCATTGAGTGCGAGTGCTGGTGCATAGAGGACCACTCCCATATAGATCACCTGCAGAGACAGTCAAACAACGGTCCAAATTCAGAGGGAAGCAAACCGAGTAGGAGCCATAGGTGGTTGATTAAAATACATATCAATTACACATCAAGTGGTGAAACTCCACAGGAGAAGGGCGAGACCTACTAGTACCGAATGTCCTTGTTCTGCAGAGCACAGCATGTCCAGGATATTAGTAACGTGGGAACACACCAGGAGCACACACAGACATAACTACAACAGTCTGGAGGACACACAAATACACTCACCATCTGAAAGATAAAGGTCACGGTGCCCATGACGCGAACCGTCTTATTGAAGCGCAGCTCCAAATACTACACGATGAAGAAAAGACAGAAGGTGGGGGAGAGGAAGAGAGAGGTGTTAAAGCCTACCACTGATCCTAAAGCGTCAGTCATCTGTGACTGTGTCTAT
Source organism: Brachymystax lenok tsinlingensis (assembly GCA_030435695.1). Classification (NCBI taxonomy): domain Eukaryota; kingdom Metazoa; phylum Chordata; class Actinopteri; order Salmoniformes; family Salmonidae; genus Brachymystax; species Brachymystax lenok. The sequence continues at coordinate 23,988,157 of CM059817.1, forward strand.
TCTAAGGGCCGAGGCACAGTCTTTTGTTGTCAGCAGCACTGTCTCGTCTGCTGTACATCAATGCTCAATGGAGAGACGTACTCTGGTTAAGCTACTCTGGTTAAGCTACTCTGGTTAAGCTACTCTGGTTAAGCTACTCTGGTTCGCTATTGTCAAAATGAAAAAGCAGACAACATGCTGAGAATGTTGTTTTTGCGTTCAACTAGCCTCCCTTGCCAGGGTTCTAGCAAGGCAGAGACACAGAGAGATACACAGCTGCACACAAACTCCTCATCATCTACAGACACTGTTCCCTCTCTAGGTAAGGTTAGGGTTTAGAGCTCACCTCATAAGCGCTGGTGAGGCGGAGCCTGTAGAAGACCGGTATGAAGACGTGGGCGGGGATAAGCAGACCCAGGAAGTAGGAGACTCCCAGGAACCAGTACTGCGTTCCGTAGGTGTAGATCTCCGAGGGCGCTCCCAGGATGGCCACGGCCGACTGGAAGGTGGCGAGCAGCGAGAGCGACACGGGCAGGCAGCTCATAGAACGGTCGGCCAATAGGAACTCCTGCGTGGTACGCTGGCGCCCGCCGGACAGGGCGTAGAACAGGCCGATGCACGTGGACGCCACCAGCAGCAGGGCAAAGATCACATAGTCCGGCGTGGAGAAGTGCATCTGGACTACGTCCCCCATAATGCCGCAGGGTGAGGGGCTGGGAATGGAGGTGGGGTTGGCTGTAGGTGGCGCAGCCCGGGTGGATGAGGACTGTGTTAGTGGACACTCACCTATAGGTCTCCTCCCAGACACCGAAGTGGAAGGATAAAATGCTATAGTGAGGGAGAGAGGGGAGACAGAGGGTAGTTAGTTATTCTCTACAAGCATGAAGAGCTAGATACACGCAATGCATACAGTAGGTGCTTTGATGGGAACATTTTACACCACCCTATAACCAAATATAATTCCCATCTATTCATTTTCCACTTGGTTACTCTTCCATTTCAGAGCGTCTCAGGAAGTGTGGATGCTAAAAGTTCAACATTGAAAGCGTAAATCCTCTCTACAGTAGGTCCGTCTGCCATACATCCTCTCTACAGTAGGTCCGTCTGCCATACATGCTCTCTACAGTAGGTCCGTCTGCCATACATGCTCTCTACAGTAGGTCCGTCTGCCATACATGCTCTCTACAGTAGGTCCGTCTGCCATAGCAACACAGTCGCTGCTGATAAAAGTGCTAATCAAATGAGCATTAGTTCTCAAGGTTCCAACACACTCACGGTTGGTGGTCTACTGACACATACCACAGTGAGTGTGAGCCAGGACAGACTGACCTAGCCTAACTCCTTACCATCACAACAGTTAGTTAATCAGCGGCCTAACACACAATGATAAATTCTCCTCACAGTGCAACTGACAGAGATCACAGTGTCTGAGGTCTTCACAGTCTCTCACTCCCTCAGCGAGCAGACAGGCATTATAGTGAGGCATGCCTACAGTATTTACAGTATCTGAGGTATCACTGATGCAAGGATAACATCCTATTGTGACCCCGGTGACTCATGCATTTACAGGACAGGGAGAATACTGATAGTTAAATAAATAGTAGGCATTGAAAAGAGAATGAGGGAAAGGGAGAGGAATATAGACAAGACAGGGAATAGAGAGAGAGAGAGAGAGAGAGAGAGAGAGAGAGAGAGAGAGAGAGAGAGAGAGAGAGAGAGAGAGAGAGAGAGAGAGAGAGAGAGAGAGAGAGAGAGAGAGAGAGAGAGAGAGAGAGAGAGAGAGAGAGAGAGAGAGGAGAGAGAGAGAGAGTGAGAGAGAGAGAGTGAGGGGAATATAGACAAGACAGGGAATAGAGAGTCGAGAGAGAGAGAGAGGGGGAGAGAGTGAGGGAGAGAGAGGGAGGGAGAGAGTGAGGGAGAGAGAGGGAGGGGAATATAGACAAGACAGGGAATAGAGAGTCGAGAGAGAGGGGGAGAGAGTGAGGGAGAGAGAGGGAGGGGAATATAGACAAGACAGGGAATAGAGAGTCGAGAGAGAGAGAGAGAGAGAGAGAGAGAGAGAGAGGGAGAGAGTGAGGGAGAGAGTGAGGGAGAGAGTGAGGGAGGGGAATATAGACAAGACAGGGAATAGAGAGTCGAGAGAGAGAGGGAGAGAGTGAGGGAGAGAGTGAGGGAGAGAGTGAGGGAGAGAGTGAGGGAGAGAGTGGGAGGGGAATATAGACAAGACAGGGAATAGAGAGTCGAGAGAGAGAGAGAGGGGGAGAGAGTGAGGGAGAGAGAGGGAGGGGAATATAGACAAGACAGGGAATAGAGAGTCGAGAGAGAGAGAGAGAGAGAGAGAGGAGAGAGTGAGGGAGAGAGAGGGAGGGGAATATAGACAAGACAGGGAATAGAGAGTCGAGAGAGAGAGAGAGGGGGAGAGAGTGAGGGAGAGAGTGAGGGAGAGAGAGGGAGGGGAATATAGACAAGACAGGGAATAGAGAGTCGAGAGAGAGAGAGAGAGAGAGAGAGAGAGAGAGAGAGAGAGAGAGAGAGAGAGAGAGAGAGAGAGGGAGAGAGTGAGGGAGAGAGTGAGAGGGGAATATAGACAAGACAGGGAATAGAGAGTCGAGAGAGAGAGAGAGGGGGAGAGAGTGAGGGAGAGAGTGAGGGAGAGGAATATAGACAAGACAGGGAATAGAGAGTCGAGAGAGAGAGAGAGAGAGAGAGAGAGAGAGAGAGAGAGAGAGAGAGAGGGAGAGAGAGGGAGGGGAATATAGACAAGACAGGGAATAGAGAGTCGAGAGAGAGAGAGAGAGAGAGAGAGAGAGAGAGAGGGAGAGAGTGAGGGTGAGAGTGAGGGAGAGAGAGGGAGGGGAATATAGACAAGACAGGGAATAGAGAGTCGAGAGAGAGAGAGAGAGGGAGAGAGTGAGGGAGAGAGAGGGAGGGGAATATAGACAAGACAGGGAATAGAGAGTCGAGAGAGAGAGAGAGAGAGAGAGAGAGAGGGAGAGAGTGAGGGAGAGAGTGAGGGAGAGAGTGAGGGAGAGAGTGAGGGAGGGGAATATAGACAAGACAGGGAATAGAGAGTCGAGAGAGAGAGAGAGAGAGTGAGGGAGAGAGTGAGGGAGGGGAATATAGACAAGACAGGGAATAGAGAGTCGAGTGAGAGAGCTAATTGATACGTTTGAAGCAGGTCTTACCGTGTCAGTGGTTGGGCTGGCTGGTGAATGGTGGTCTGAGGTTGGCCGGCTCACACAGAACCTGGAATTTAATAATAGCCAAGCTGTGGGAGTGTCTTCCACCAATCATAAACCCCTGTAGAAGGCAAAGGGAAGACCTGCAACAACAAAAAGTGGTTTTCATAACACTGTTCCCAGATAAATAATAATTCAAAACATCTAATACAACTAGGTTGTTTTAAAAGTATAAGTGCACATTATAATACCAAACTTTATCCTACACATCGTTTGCACTGCCACTAAACAAACTATCATTTACAGTCTCTACTTACTGACAATATTAGTATTATCAAATGTCAAAACACATCAGGACCCACCGCCCTCTTCATCACTTTCATTGCTCTACCAGTCAAAACATGCAATACTTTCTTACACAATGTGCCTTTTGACAACACACCCAACTCCAGCTGATCTGAACTGTCCTGTCCTGCCTGAGTAACTGGCAGCTTCCTGCAGAGCGAGGCGAGTTAAGGAGATCTGGTGAGACGCTGTGCTCTCATTCGATTAGTCCGTCAGAGCAAGCGGTCATGTGTTAATGCGAGAGTGTGTGAAGGTATGAGAGAGTGAGCTAGTGGAAGTAAGTGAGGGGTCACTGTGCCATGACTTTAGGCCTTCCATTGTGCAATCATCATCATAATAAATCCTAGATTCCAAGGGGTGCAGAAGTTTAAAGCTCTGTCTGTGTGTTAACAATAAACTACCCGACTTCTACTCATTCACTCCGGGTTACACTTCAAAGTAGGACGACACAGTATGTCTGACAATAAATTATCCTCTCATGTTGCTTTTTTTTTTATATAATATTTTTTATTCACAGTTAATGAAAGATTAAAACATTGTACGTTTCACATTTTTGTCTCCCCTCAAACTCCTATCAGCCACCCCTACAGAATGCCTTCAAGCACATAAAAATAAATAAAGGCAAAGTCATATCAGAAAACAAATACGTATACAACTTAATGTTTCTTAAATACAAAGCAAAAACTTAATAGCCTAACAATTTCAGGTGATTAGGTGATCTTATCGGCCTATATAGCCATAACCTCAATGGGTGGGGGTGAGGCCAAGAGTACTAATCTGGAGAAAGTCTTTGAAGCTGTTTAAAATATGATATCAGGTGGAATAAAATGTGTTGGTTGACCCTCGAATGGTATGCTTTATTTGTTCTAATTTTAGGAATCGCATCAAATCTTTGAGCCAAAGAGAGGCTAAGGGAGGATTGACAGATTTCCAATCCAATAAAATCCTTCTGCAGGCCAACAGGGAGGCAAAGGCAATGGCATCTAGCAGTCTATTGGTCAGGGAAGGATTGTCTTTTGGTATTCCAAAAATATATATTTCTACACTGGGCTGCAACTCTATATCAAATGCTTCAGAAAGAGTTGTAAATATAGTGGACCAGTAGTCTGCCAGATGGGGACAGGACCAGAACATGTGGGTCAAGTCTGCCAAGGAGCCTTTACACACGTCACATGTACCATCAATATTTGGGTAGAATTTAGACAAATCTGGCCTTACTGAAATGTATACGGTGGAGTAAAATTGTGAATCGGAACTAATAGACTTCCAAGATAAAACTCAAATAAATATGAATAGATCTAATGTAGGGCTAGGATAAAGGATTATAAAATGTAAAACCTCTACAAGAGTAGGCCTATAAGATCCTTAAATAATTGATGTCATTATCATTTTACATTTAAAAATAAATCTCAATATTAAAAATGTAAAGAACATATTATTGTTCCGATACACACCTGCAAATGGATTGGGTATTGTCAACAGCGTTGTAGTCTCTATTAGTGTGTGGCGGGCTGGTTAACACTGGGTTAAACTGATTAAAGTTAACGGTATGCATAAGACACATTTTTACTGGCAGTCATTGACTTTTTTCTGCAGCACATACAGTGTGTTAAGTTAGCCTTTTTTTTTTTTTTTATGTTCATCAATCTACACACGCCATAATGAGAAAGCAAAACAAGGTTTATAAATGTTAGCTAATAAAAAATTAAAAAATGGAAATATCATATTTACATAAGTATTCAGACCCTTTACTCAGTACTTTGTTGAAGCACCTTTTGCAGCGATTACAGCATTGAGTCTTATTGGGTATGACGCTACAAGCTTGGCTGTATTTGGGGAGTTTTTCCCCATTCTTCTCTGCAGATCCTCTCAAGCTATGCCAGAGATTTTCAGGTCTCTCCAGAGAATTTCAAATCGGGTTTAAGTCTGGGCTCTGGCATGGCCACTCAAGGACATTCAGAGACTTGTCCCGAAGCCACTCCTGTGTGGTCTTGGCTGTGTGCTTAGGGTCATTGTCCTGTTGGAAAGTGAACCTTCACCCCAGTCTGAGGTCCTGAGCAAGTTTTATTAAGGATCTCTCTGTAAAATCCTCTCCGCCCTGTGCAACTGGGTTCTGGACTTCCTGACGGGCCACCCCCAGGTGGTGAAGGTAGGAAACATCACCTCCACTCTTCAACACTGGGGCCCCCACAAGGGTGCGTGCTCAGCCCCCTCCTGTGCTCCCTGTTCACCCAGTCACCTCCACCATCTGGATGCGGCCCGTCAGGAAGTCCAGGACCCAGTTGCACAGGGCAGGGTTCAGACCCAGGGCCTCAAGCTTAATGATGAGATTGGAGGGTACTAGGGTGTTAAATGCTGAGCTATAGTCAATAAACAGCATTCTTACATAGGTATTCCTCTTGTACAGATGGGATAGGGCAGTCTGCAATGCGATGGAAATTGCTTCGTCTATGGATCTATTGGGGCGATATGCAAATTGAAGTGGGTCTAGGGTTTCAGGTAAGGTGATTACGACCCTTAAAAAACGTATTATTCGGGATCGGTGTCCCATCCACTGGACGGTTGAGCTAACGTAGGCTAATGCGATTAGCATGAGGTTGTAAGTAACAAGAACATTTCCCAGGACATAGACATATCTGATATTGGCAGAAAGCTTAAATTCTTGTTAATCTAACTGCACTGTCCAATTTACAGTAGCTATTACAGTGAAAGAATACCATGCTATTGTTTGAGGAGAGTGCACAATTTTGAACATGAAAAGTTATTAATAAAAGAATTGGGCACATTTGGGCAGTCTTGATACAAAATATTTTAATAGAAATGCAATGGTTTACTGGATCAGTCTAGACTTTGCACATACACTGCTGCCATCTAGTGGCCAAATCTACATTACATACATTACGGCCTTTCTCTTGCATTTCAAAGATGGTACAAAAAAATACAGAAGAACGGTTGTTTTTTTCTTTGTATTATCTTTTACCAGATCTACTGTGTTATATTCTCCTACATTCCTTTCCCATTTCTCACCGCTGGCTCTCTTTCGTATCATCTAAGATCCCCAAAGATTGGAAAGCTGCCGCGGTCATCCCCCTCTTCAAAGGGGGATACACTCTAGACCCAAACTGCTACAGACCTATATCCATCCTACCCTGCCTTTCTAAGGTCTTCGAAAGCAAAGTTAACAAACAGATCACCGACCATTTAAAATCCCACCATACCTACTCCGCTATGCAATCTGGTATCCGAGCTGGTCATGGGTGCACCTCAGCCACACTCAAGGTCCTAAACGATATCATAACCGCCATCGATAAGAGACAATACTGTGCAGCTGTATTCATCGACCTGGCCAAAGCTTTCGACTCTGTCAATCACCACATTCTTATCGGCAGACTCAACAGCCTTGGTTTCTGAAATGACTGCCTTGCCTGGTTCACTACTTCTCAGATAAAGTTCAGTGTGTCAAATCGGAGGGCCTGTTGTCCGGACCTCTGGCAGTCTCTATGGGGGTGCCACAGGGTTCAATTCTCGGGCCGACTATTTTCTCTGTATACATCAATGATGTCGTTTTTGCTGCTGGTGATTCTCTGATCTACCTCTACGCAGACGACACCATTCTGTACTTCTGGCCCTTCGTTGGACACTGTGTTAACTAACCTCCAGATGAGCTTCAATGCCGTACCACTCTCCTTCCGTGGCCTACAACTGCTCTTAAATGCAAGTAAAACTAAATGCATGCTCTTCAACCGATCACTGCCCGCACCTGCCCGCCCGTCCAGCATCACTACTCTGGACGGTTCTGACTTAGAATATGTGGACAACTACAAATACCTAGGTGTCTGGCTAGACTGTAAACTCTCCTTCCAGACTCACATTAAGCATCTCCAATCCAAAAAGAAATCTAGAATCGGCTTCCTATTTCGCAACAAAGCATCCTTCACTCATGCTGCCAAACATACCCTCGTAAAACTGAAAGATTGAAATGCATATAATTAAAGTTAGCTCTCTGTTTACAACCAAAGGCAATTTTGCAATTTTCTTAAGTCCCTCTTTATGGCTCCTAACCAAACAACTGAAAAGTTGTCCAGGTGTGACAAAACTAGGGCCTGTAGGACCTGCCTTGTTGATGGTGCTGTTAAGAATGCAAAGCAGCTCTTTATTAGACAGACTTCGCCCATCCTAGCTACTGTTGTATCAATATGTTGTGACCATGACAGTTTTACAATCCAGGCTTACTCCAAGCAGTTTAGTCTTCTCAACTTGCTCAATATCCACATTCATTATAATATTTAGCTGAGGTTTAGGGCTTAGTGAATGATTTGTCGCAAATACACTGCTCAAAAAAATACAGGGAACACTAAAATAACACATCATAGATCTGAATGAATGAAATAATCTTATTAAATACTTTTCTCTTTACATAGTTGAATGTGCTGACAACAACATCACACAAAAATGATCAATGGAAATCAAATTTATCAACCCATGGAGGTCTGGATTTGGAGTCACACTCAAAATTAAAGTGGAAAACCACACTACAGGCTGATCCAACTTTGATGTAATGTCCTTAAAACAAGTCAAAATGAGGCTCAGTAGTGTGTGTGGCCTCCACGTGCCTCAATGACCTCCCTACAACGCCTGGGCATGCTCCTGATGAGGTGGCGGATGGTCTCCTGAGGGATCTCCTCCCAGACCTGGACTAAAGCATCCGCCAACTCCTGGACAGTCTGTGGTGCAACGTGGCGTTGGTGGATGGAGCGAGACATGATGTCCCAGATGTGCTCAATTGGATTCAGGTCTGGGGAGCAGGCGGGCCAGTCCTTAGCATCAATGCCTTCCTCTTGCAGGAACTGCTGACACACTCCAGCCACATGAGGTCTAGCATTGTCTTGCATTAGGAGGAACCCAGGGCCAACCGCACCAGCATATGGTCTCACAAGGGGTCTGAGGATCTCATCTCGGTACCTAATGGCAGTCAGGCTACCTCTGGCGAGCACATGGAGGGCTGTGCGGCCCCCCAAAGAAATGCCACCCCACACCATGACTGACCCACCGCCAAACCGGTCATGCTGGAGGATGTTGCAGGCAGCAGAACGTTCTCCACGGCGTCTCCAGACTCTGTCACGTGCTCAGTGTGAACCTGCTTTCATCTGTGAAGAGCACAGGGCACCAGTGGCGAATTTGCCAATCTTGGTGTTCTCTGGCAAATGCCAAACGTCCTGCACGGTGTTGGGCTGTAAGCACAACCCCCACCTGTGGACGTTGGGCCCTCACACCACCCTCATGGAGTCTGTTTCTGACCGTTTGAGCAGACACATGCACATTTGTGGCCTGCTGGAGGTCATTTTGCAGGAGCTCTGGCAGTGCTCCTCCTTGCACAAAGGCGGAGGTAGTGGTCCTGCTGCTGGGTTGTTGCCCTCCTACGGCCTCCTCCACGTCTCCTGATGTACTGGCCTGTCTCCTGGTAGCGCCTCCATGCTCTGGACACTACGCTGACAGACACAGCAAACCTTCTTGCCACAGCTCGCATTGATGTGCCATCCTGGATGAGCTGCACTACCTGAGCCACTTGTGTGGGTTGTAGACTCCGTCTCATGCTACCACTAGAGTGAAAGCACCGCCAGCATTCAAAAGTGACCAAAACATCAGCCAGGAAGCATAGGAACTGAGAAGTGGTCTGTGGTCACCACCTTCAGAACCACTCCTTTATTGGGGGTGTCTTGCTAATTGCCTATAATTTACACCTGTTGTCTATTCCATTTGCACAACAGCATGTGAAATTTATTGTCAATCAGTGTTGCTTCCTAAGTGGACAGTTTGATTTCACAGAAGTGTGATTGACTTTGAGTTACATTGTGTTGTTTGAGTGTTCCCTTTATTTTTTTGAGCAGTGTACAATGCTTTTAGTTTTTTGAACTACTTAGGGAGTGGTGGGGCGCTAGCGACACCGGTGAAATGCAAGGCGCCAAATTCAAAATCCAAAAGTTGCATTATTAAACATTCATCAATATACAAGTGTTGCATAGTCATCAAAAGCTCTGGCAATATCACAGTGTTGTCAGATTTCAAAAAGGCTTTACGGCGAAAGCACTACATTTGATTGTTTGAGGGTAGCACCTCCAATTTTTCCATTAACATAAATTCATAAACCATGCGGTTCACACAAAACACATTTCACAGCGAAAACAAATCAATTACCTTTTGAAGAACTTCTGCTGAGGGCTTCCCATGTGTCCAACGAAGACAATCCATGGTTCTTTTGTTAGAAAAAGTCATGTGTTATATCCAGAAATCTCCGTTTGGTTGGTGCGTTATGATGAGAAAATACAGCGTCCACTCGCCCATTGAAACGTGAAGAGAACTCGTTCAACCTATACCTATAAACTTGTCCAAGAACAATCAAACATCATTGATAATGTATCCTTAGGAACACTTATGTATATTTAGCATAATATTTCAACTGGAATATAAACTGGGCGATAGGAAAGGAAAAAACCACAGCGCGCGCAAGCCGGTGAACGCGCATTCTCTTCTGTTTACTTCTCTGTGACCACTTCCTAATTCTTCTTCTATCACCATCCTGATCAACAAAATAGAATCTAAACACTGTCTAGAGACTGTTGACATCCAGTGGAAGCAATAGGTACTGAAATCTTATTCCCTTATATGGGCATTTTCATAAGGGAGTGGTTCAAAATGAGGCAATGTGTCAAAATCACTTTTTCCAGGACAGAAATTCCTCGGGTTTTCGCCTGCCAAATCTGTTCTGTTATACTCACAGACAATATTTTAACACTCTTAGAAACTTCAGAGTGTTTCCCATCCAATGGTACTAATTATGTGCATATCCTATTTTCTGGGCCTGAGTGGGAGGCATTTTACTTTGGGCACGCCAGGCTCTCAAAAACCGTCATCTCGGTTTTTGAGAGCCTAATTCATAATTCAAATATGGATTGCGTTAGGGGCGTGTTCCACGCAATGTCCCCTCTGCCGCACCTTCTAGGCAGAGTTCCTCTATCCAGTGTGTGTTCTTTTGCCCATCTTAATCTTATCTTTTTATTGGCCAGTCTGAGATATGGCTTTTTCTTTGCAACTCTGCCTAGAAGGCCAGCATCCTGGAGTCACCTCTTCACTGTTGACATTGAGACTGGTGTTTTGCTGGTACTATTTATTGAAGCTGCCAGTTGAGGACTTGTGAGGCATCTGTTTCTCAAACTAGACACTAAAGTATTTGTCCTCTTGCTCAGTTGTGCACCGGGGCCTCCCACTCCTCTTTCTATTCTGGTTAGAGCCAGTTTGCACTGTTCTGTGAAGGGAGTAGTACACAGCATTGTACAAGATCTTCAGTTTCTTGGCAATTTCTCGCAAGGAATAGCCTTCATTTCTCAGAACAAGAATAGACTGACGAGTTTCAGAAGAGAGTTCTTTGTTTCTGGCCATTTTGAGCCTGTAATCAAACCCACAAATGCTGATGCTCCAGATACTCAACTAGTCTAAATAAGGACAATTTTATTGCTTCTTTAATCAGAACAATGGTTTTCCGCTGTGCTAACATAATTGCAAAAGGGTTTTCTAATGATCAATTAGCCTTTTAAAATTATAAACTTGGATTAGCTAACACAAAGTGCCATTGGAACACAGGAATGATGGTTGCTGATAATGGGCCTCTGTACGTCTATGTAGATATTCCATTAAAAATCAGCCGTTTCTAGCTACAATAGTCATTTACAACATTAACAATGTCTATACTGTATTTCTGATCAATTTGTTGTTCATTTAAAATTGACAAAAAATGTGCTTTCCTTTCAAAAACAAGGACATTTCTAAGTGGCCCAAACTTTTTAACAGGTAGTGTATACTTTATACACCAGCACAGAGGGCATCCAGTCTCTGATAGAAGGAGAAAGAGATGCATGACAATACCTACTAGCCTATACGTTGACTCTGTACCGGTACCCCCTGTGTATAGCCCCGCTATTGTTATTTACTGCTGCTCTTTAATTATTTGTTATTCTTATCTCCTACTTTGGGGGGTATTTTAAAACTGCATTGTTGGTTAAGGGCTTGTAAGTAAGCATTTCACTGTAAGGTCTACTACACCGGATGTGACAATTATTTTGGATTTGATTTACTGAGCTTCTCTTAACGATGGGCTGTTATTACAGGTAACGAAAATGAGTACCCTCGCAGGGGATGACCTGTGTAAAGAGAGTGCATAAAGCGCTTCAGAAGAACGCCTTGGTTCTTGTGACATTAAGAAAATTAGGCTGGCTATACAGAGATGAAGTATCATTCTGAAAGGGAAAGGTTAGTATAATTTCCAAAGGAGAGGGGGAGTTTTTTATATACATTTGTGCTGAAGGATAAACACAAGGTTAAGAATGTTTTGTCTCTATTGTGTGGCAGATGTGTCTAAACCCCATTTAAAACAGCCTTGTGTGTCCTGATAAGGAGTCCTTCAGGTCTGCACTTCAGAAATATTCTCACCCCTTGACTTTTCCACATTTTGTTGTGGTACAGCCTGCATTTAAAATGGATTATATTGAGATGTTCGGTCACTGGCCAACACACACGGGACCACAGTGTCTCCCGACCCCTCCTGTCTCAGCCCCCAGTATTTATGCTGCAGTAGTTTATGTGTCGGGGGGCTAGGGTCCGTCTGTTATATCTGTAGTATTTCTTCTCTTATCTGGTGTCCTGTGTGAATTTAAGTATGCTCTCTCTAATTATCTCTCTCTCTTTCTTTTTTTCTTCTTCTCTCTCTCTCGGAGGACCTGAGCATTAGGACCATTCCTCAAGGCCTACCTGGTCTGATGACTCCTTGATGTCCCGAGTCCACCTGGCTGTGCTGCTTCTCCAGTTTCAACTGTTCTGCCTGTTTTATGAACATTTTAAAATCTTGTCCATGTTCTGTTATAATCTGCACCCGGCACAGCCAGAAGAGGACTGGCCACCCCTCACAGCCTGGTTCTTCTCTAGGTTTCTTCCTAGGTTTTGGCCTTTCTAGGGAGTTTTTCCTAGCCACCGTGCTTTTACACCTACATTGCTTGCTGTTTGGGGTTTTAGGCTGGGTTTCTGTACAGCACTCTGTGACATCAGCTGATGTAAGGGGGGCTTTATAAATAAATTTGATTTGATTTTGATTTGATAGGCGTTCTTCCTAACTGAGTTGCCGGAGAGGATGGTGACTTTAAAACAGTTACAGAGTTTAATGGCTGTGAGGAAAAAACTGAGGATGGATCAACAACATTGTAGTTACTCCACAATACTAACCTAAATGACAGAGTGAAAAGAAGGAATAAAAAATATTCAAAAATATGCATCCTGTTTGCAATAAGACACTAAAGTAAAACTGCAAATGAATTGGCATTTAAATTCACTTTATGTCCTGAATACAAAGCATTATGTTTGGGGCAAATCCAACACATCACGGAGTACCACTTCATATTTTCAAGCATGGTGGTGGCTGCATCATGTCATGGTTGTGCTTGTCATCGGCAAGGACTACAGAGTTTTTTATAGGATAAAAAGAAACTGAATAAAGCTAAGCACAGGCAAAATTCTGGAGGAAACCTGGCTCCGTCGGCTTTCAAAACTGACACTGGGAGACAAATTCCCCTTTCAGCAGAACAATAACCTAAAACACAAGGCCAATTATATATTGGTAACCTTTATCAGGGAGTCATACTGAGACCAAGGTTTTTCCTGCACCTTATTTGTGGAACAAAAAGTTAATTTACCTAACTCAGTAGAGACCAACGGAATTTCCATCCCTGAGACCAGGTGTGGTAACTCATAGGTCTAAAGTTTAGCAAAGATGTTAGGTACATTGGGACTTTTTGTAAAAAGGCCTTATAAATGAAAAAATAGCAATGTATCAACCTACGTGAAATCAGAGGGCCAACCAACTTTCTGGTAGAGAATGCAGTGATGGGTACTAACATTTTTACCCATAATAAAGCGCAGCGCAATGTTCAGTATTTCAGTCTATATTAAAGCCCTTTAGTGGGGGAAAACTCATTCTGATTGGCTGGGTGTGGCTCCCCAGTGGGTGGGCCTGGCTGCCTAGTGGGTGGGCCTATGCCCTCCCAGACCCACCCTGGCTAAACCCCTGCCCAGTCCATAGATTAGGGCCTAATGAATTTATTTCAATTGACTGATTTCCTTATATGAACTGTAACTCAGTAAAATCTTTGAAATTGTATCATGATGTATTTATATTTTTGTTCAGTATAGATGATGTCACCATGGTCTAGGACCGATAGGAACGTTGACTGAATAATCTGCTTTCTACTATTTTAACGAGAGGCAGGACCTACACTACCGGTCAAATGTTTGGACAGACCTACTCATTCAAATTACATTTCTACTATTTTCTACATTTAAAAAAAAAAGTAGAAAGACAACACAACTATGAAATAAGACATGTGGAATCATGTAGTAACCCCAAAAACTGTTAAACAAATCAAACTATGTTTTACATTTTAGATTCTTCAAAGTAGCCACCCTTTGCCTTCATGACTGCTTGCACATTCTTGGCATTCTCTCTAGACCAATTGAGGAAAGCCTCAATTAGCAGTGGGTGATCAACCGTATCAAAAGCCTTTGACAGGTCAATGAAGAGGGCGGCACAATGTTGCCTTTTATCCATACAGTTAACCACATCATTTATAACTAGGGATGCAGCAGAGATAGTGCTATGACCTGGTCTAAAACCAAACTGATGTACATTTAGAATATATTTCAAAGATAAGAAAGACCTTAGCTGAGAATGAATCAAGTCTCATATTTTAGCTAGGCAAGAAAGTTTAGAAAAAGGGTGATAACTATTTAGGCACACTGGAGATGCTTAACATCGATTGTTCCTGAGTGGCCTGGTTACAGTTTTGACTTAAATGGGCTTGAAAATCTATGGCTTGACTTGAAAATGGCTGTCTGGCAATGATCAACAACAAACTTGAAGAATAATGTGCAAATATTGTACAATCCAGGTGTGCAAAGTTCTTAAAAGACTTACCCAGAAAGACTCCCAGTTGTAATCGCTGCCAAAGGTGATTCTAACATGTATTGAGTCAGTGGTGTGTATACTTTTGTAAATTAGAGTTCTGTAGTTAATTTTTAATAAAATGTGCAAACAAATCTAAAAACATGTTTTCACTTTGTCATTTGGGGGTATTGTGTGTAGATGGGTGAGAAAATAATAAAGATTTAATACATTTTGAATTCAGGCTGTAACAACAAAATGTGGAATAAATCAAGGGGTATGAATACTTTCTGAAGGCACGGTAAACAATCTCTGTTAACCCAGAACTGAAGTCTTGCGTAATTTGTCAGCTGCTCAATTAAGTTCTGGGTCGATACATCTTAAGAGAAGAGATCAAGAGATGAGAGGAGCGGAACTGGAACGAGGAGCTCCACCCTCTATCTTCGCAAGTTACGGGCCAAATGTCATCTCCCCTTGCGAAATTCCAAAGATGCTAACACCTGCGGAATTGAGATTTGTCCAAATAACTAGTGACGAAAAACCCAAACACCAGAACTATGGTTTCTCGCATCCCGTTCAGTCCCAACAGATTCTACGGTACCAGTTATATTTACGTAGATCTGTCCGTGAGAAATTACATAAAACATTAAAAAAATGTCCTTACTGCAATGTTAAAGAGTGCAAAATGTCTACCATCTATCGCAACAATTTCTGACCAGCTAAATGCTTAGGGCGAAAGAGCCCACTGCAATGCAACAAAATACTTTACTTGCGAACATACAGTGAGGGAAAAAAGTATTTGATCCCCTGCTGATTTTGTACGTTTGCCCACTGACAAAGAAATGATCAGTCTATAATTTTAATGGTAGGTTTATTTGAACAGTGAGAGACAGAATAACAACAAAAAGATCCAGGAAAACGCATGTGAAAAATGTTATAAATTGATTTGCATTTTAATGAGGGAAATAAGTATTTGACCCCCTCTCAATCAGAAAGATTTCTGGCTCCCAGGTGTCTTTTATACAGGTAACGAGCTGAGATTAGGAGCACACTCTTAAAGGGAGTGCTCCTAATCTCAGTTTGTTACCTGTATAAAAGACACCTGTCCACAGAAGCAATCAATCAATCAGATTCCAAATTCTCCACCATGGCCAAGACCAAAGAGCTCTCCGAGGATGTCAGGGACAAGATTGTAGACCTACACAAGGCTGGAATGGGCTACAAGACCATCGACAAGCAGCTTGGTGAGAAGGTGACAACAGTTGGTGTGATTATTCGCAAATGGAAGAAACACAAAAGAACTGTCAATCTCCCTTGGCCTGGGGCTCCATATAAGATCTCACCTCGTGGAGTTGCAATGATCATGAGAACGGTGAGGAATCAGCCCAGAACTACACGGGAGGATCTTGTCAATGATCTCAAGGCAACTGGGACCATAGTCACCAAGAAAACAATTGGTAACACACTACGCCGTGAAGGACTGAAATCCTGCAGCGACCGCAAGGTCCCCCTGCTCAAGAAAGCACATATACATGCCCGTCTGAAGTTTGCCAATGAACATCTGAATGATTCAGAGGACATCTGGGTGAAAGTGTTGTGGTCAGATGAGACCAAAATGGAGACATTATGCTTTGGGGGTGTTTTTCTGCTAAGGGGACAGGACAACTTCACCGCATCAAAGGGATGATGGACGGGGCCATGTACCGTCAAATCCTGGTTGAGAACCTCCTTCCCTCAGCCAGGGCATTGAAAATGGGTCATGGATGGGTATTCCAGCATGACAATGACCCAAAACACACAGCCAAGGCAACAAAGGAGTGGCTCAAGAAGAAGCACATTAAGGTCCTGGAGTGGCCTAGCCAGTCTCCAGACCTTAATCCCATAGAAAATCTGTGGAGGGAGCTGAAGGTTCGAGTTAACAAACGTCAGCCTCGAAACCTTAATGACTTGGAGAAGATCTGCAAAGAGGAGTGGGACAAAATCCCTCCTGAGATGTGTGCAAACCTGGTGGCCAACTACAAGAAACGTCTGACCTCTGTGATTGCCAATAAGGGTTTTGCCACCAAGTACTAAGTCATGTTTTGCAGAGGGGTCAAATACTTATTTCCCTCATTAAAATGCAAATCAATTTATAACATTTTTCACATGCGTTTTTCTTGATTTTTTTGTTGTTATTCTGTCTCTCACTGTTCAAATAAACCTACCATTAAAATTATAGACTGATCATTTCTTTATCAGTGGGCAAACGTACAAAATCAGCTGGGGATCAAATACTTTTTTCCCCTCACTGTATACCATACCGGTCCAGTTCTACTAGTAGGCTACAACAGGAAAACAGTCATCCTCCATAAAGAAGAGTATATTTCCCAGTGAGAAGCCAGGTCTACTAGGACTGTCATCTCTGAAAACAGTGGTCTGTTGAAACATTGCAAGTCCAGAGCTCATCAGAGGCTCAGTGGTCCTGTTGAATCATCTCTGCCAGTCACAAGGTCTGTGATGATCAAACGGTGAAAGCCTGCCTTGACAGGCTGTCTGTGTGATTCTCCTGAGCCTATGTGATCAAACCCAGGGTGTCTGACCCGTTAAACACCACTCGTTATGAGTCATCACCTCTGAGGTACAACAGACTACTAGAGAGCAGCCCACGCCACAGCATAATCTCTACAGGAAAACCAAACCCACGCATTGGGCTCCTAAATATACCAGCAGTTAGGAAAATGGTGGTAAATAAGGTCATGAGTGACTCCAGACTCATCAAATAGGCTACATACAGTAATTGGAAAACGCAAACAGGTCTAGGGCCTATTCAAATCAACCTAGTCCCTTGTAGTGAGGTTTGATATTGATATAATTAGAGGTTGTACAGCTGCTGAAACAGCAGTGGTGTCTTATGGGGCTTCACTTGCCCTGTGCCAGCCGTGTAATCAGAGGGTTGTTTTTCATGGCTCTTAATGAGAGACCCTGCTGGTCTGGTCTCAGGCCATAATGTCAACCACAGCATGGGTCAGCGTTGTGTGTGTCTCCAACAGGGTAGAAAAAGAACTACTGCAGAGCCAGAGGTATTTATAGAAAGAGGGAAAGCTACTTAAAATGCCAGTCTTGATGCACGATTAGGGGAAATTGAAAATGTGTTGCCAACAACATTGTTGCCTTCTCCCAATATTTTTTTATTTTACCTTTATTTAACTAGGCAAGTCAGTTAAGAACAAATTCTTATTTTCAATCATGGCCTAGGAACAGTGGGTTAGGGGCCTTGTTCATGGGCAGAACGACACAGGTCTCTTTTACCTTGTCAGCTCGAGGATTCGACATTGCAACCTTTCGGTTACAAGTCCAGCGCTCTAACCACTAGGCTACCTAGGTCATAGGAGGTTCATAGAGTAAATCAGTGCTACCAGCCATCTAGGACGTACATGCCAGGCGGTGTCTGAGAAAGGCATGAAAAATGGCCAAAGACTCCAGCCACCCAAGACATGGACTGTTCTCCATGCTCCCATCCAGCAGGCGGAACCGGTGCATCATGGCTCAGACAAACAGACTCCAAAACAGCTTCTGTCCCCTGGCCATAAGACTGTTAAATGGCTAGCAACTACTGCTCTCCCTCACCCACAGCCTATCCACACTGATTCTATACCCATCCACAGGTCTATAAAATTAATATTGATTAGATGCATTACTCCACTACGCTGCTGTTCATTGATTGATTGCCATAACCATTTTCCCTCACCAGTATTTATCCTGCTACTGGTCACTATTAATCTTGTTCACATACATATATTAGCATATTACAATAAGTATTTATATATTCCTGCTATTAGTCACTTTCAGCCCTGTTTACATGTGTATCCTACTACCAGTCACTTTTCAGCCCTGTTTACATGTATATTCTACTACCAGCCACTTTTCAGCCCTGTTTACATGTATATTCTACTACCAGCCACTTTTCAGCCCTGTTTACATGTATATCCTTCTCCAGTCACTTTTTATGTAGAAACCCACCTGCACATTGAATATAAGGCACTGGCACTGACCTGTATATACATCATTCTCGTGTTTCTTTAACTCATCATAGTTCTTGTGGTTTTTATTCTTACTTTTATTTGTTAGTCTATTATTATGGCACATGGCGAATAAACGTTGAAATGTGAAACTATCCTTATCTACGAGGAACTCCCATCAGCTGTCTAACAACCATCCTCCCTCTCGTGACTGAGGTGGGGGATCATGATGAACTTACCAAAGGTCAACGGCCAGTTATAGGGTGATCTAGGACCTCTCTGCTACTACAAATCTAAGCTCAAATCAAATGGCATGGACACCTGACAGCAGCCACGCCACAGAGGAGGGAACTCTATCACTTCACTAGTGGGAGGAATCCCTGAAGGATCTATTGCTATCTGAGACGCTTACAGTTAGCCTGCCCTTTACAGAAGAAAGAGCAACCAAACACAGCAACCTTTTTCTGCAACAGTAGGCCGTGATGTACTTAGGCCTACATCTTGATTGCCTTCTATGTGATGCCTTGAGAAAAAAAAATCAAGCTAGTAGTATTAATGACTATTGTGACTATCCCCAATCCCTACACCAAAGCCATAATGTTTTAGGATGTGTCAGAAAGGGCATGTAGGAAGGTCACAGCTAGGCAGACATCAGCGCAGCTTTCACATGTGAAAGACCAGGACGGAAAGCCATCATTACCTGGCAACTGGGGGGGAACATTGTATGTTATCTTTTGAAGTGCAGCCTGCCCCCTGCCTTGAAGTAGGTTAACCCCTTTCAGTGCAAATTGTGGAAAATAGACACCCATTTACATTCAACGTGAGCAAGGGGAGGAGAACAGAACAATGACCGTGGGAAGGGAAGGCGCTGCAACTGACAGACCTGTTTAGTGCTTGTAGACACCATAGGAAAGATGAGAAGATAGGCCTATACAACTTAGACATTTCCTTCCTTTTCTTTTCGGGAGAACAAATAATATGGGCAAATAATTGTTTTGTTCAGGTCACATAATCTCCAAAGACCACTGTTCAGGTGTGGCCAATCAGTCTCAAATAGTAAGAAACAGATATGATCTGACACCTCTACAGGCGCTCTGTCTTCGCAAGGTAGCATCTCAAGACTTATCATGAGCATGTTCCTCACCTAGACGTGGCATTCAGTGAACCTGTTCAACCCATCATGTGCCTCAGACTGTTCCAGGCCCAGTGTATCACAGCTACCCAAGAAGGTAAGAATCTGATTAAGCTACCAAAGGGCAGCAACAACAACATGACAGATGAGAGCTCATTCAATGCCAGATAGTCTGTTGCTCAATGTCATTTACAGAAAACAAAGACAATTTGGGACAGTCTGTTTCTTATGCAAAATACATTTACCAAAATACTGACAATATTGTGGAGGGCATGCCACCATCACAAAGAGCATAGTGCTGTCTGACAACATTCTGTGATGTTAAGGTGACAATGAGCCATGATAATTTTATTACACAGAACACAACCACATGGAGATTTCAATGGCATTTTTTCTTAAAATATATACAGTGCATTCGGAAAGTGTTCAGACCCCTTGACTTCTTCAACATTTTGTTACGTTACAGCCTTATTCTTGATTAAATTGTTTCTTTCCCCAATCAACAATCTACACACAATAGCCCATAAAGACAAACCAAAAACTGTTTGCAAAATGGTTAAAAATAAAAAATGGAAATATCACATTTACATTAGTATTCAGACCCTTTACTCAGTACTTTGTTGAAGCACCTTTGGCAGCAATTACAGCCTTCTTGGGTATGACGCTACAAGCTTGGCACTAGAGGTTGACCGATTATTATTTTTCAACGCCGATACAGATTATCGGAGGACAAAAAAAGCCGATATATATATATATACACACACACACACAGTTTAAGTCAGAGGTTTACATACACCTTAGTCAAATACATTTAAACTCTTTTTTTCACAATTCCTGACATTTAGTCCTAGTAAAAATTCCTGTCTTAAAAATTCTTAAAAATTCCTATTTTAAGAATGTGAAATGTCAGAATAATAGTAGATAGAATTATTTCTTTCAGCTTTTATTTCTTTCACCTCTGACACTCAGAGGCTACATGACAGTGAACTTGCAAAGTCTACTCCGACTGATCTGTGCTCTTGGTTATAACAGGTGATGAAATGATACAATGTGTCAACATTGCTCGCTTTGCACTCTGCTCCAATGTAACAAAATGTACAAATCTAACAACAGAAGACTCATCAGGGTCTGGGTGTCCATCCCTGCTAGCCGTCACGACTAAATTATATATTTTTTTATAACTGAAGGTGGAGTGGACGGAGAGTAGCAGTAGGGCTGGTAGGGGGTGAGGCTGTGCAATGCGCATGAAGGTGAACTGGATATTACTGGACCTGAACATACAGGAGACTAGTGGCTGATGCTTAAATTCAACTGAATTTCTAAACATTTTATAAACAGGCGCCAGCAGATTCTTTGGATCAGTAGGGCTGAAAGAGTATTTTAAAATGTTGGTATAAGTATCATGACATTTTGGTACCATGATATTACCGTGGTATCGGTAAAAGTCCACAATGAAACTGACATCAAATGTGGAGAATGACAGCCTCCATTTGCATCGGTTGGCGATCAAGTAGCCTATTAAATTTCTATGCCTATGTAGGTTACTGATACAATAAATGTGGAAATTATGATATCACTGGAGTCATTGAAAATACATCTGTGCCACTTGTGTAAACTACCTGGAGCTGGCAAACACATTTAATACTTAGCCTATAACTTATGTTTATTGTTGTTGTAGCCTAGTGTTATTATGCAATTATTAATGGCCATGTTCAGTTAATGAAGTTGGAAGTTCTCAATTGTGATCACGGTCACAGTTCTATCGCAACTGCCAATCAGCTGTTATTAGAATGCATTAGACTGAAGGTTACGGTCAGTCAGATTAGGCTTTTTCTTTTACCTGAATGTTGATGACAAGCATAGGCCGATTCAGTTCATATCCATATTATCAATATTTGATTCAGTGATTAAAATGATGACCCCGTCCTCAGTAGTCTATTCAAGCAGGGCAACAGAAGCACTTCCTATCTCAAAATTGCCTCGCTATCATGTTGAATACATTTGTCTGTTAATTTGAACTAAGCAAGCTGCTAAATTCCTAGGTTACTGTAGGCTGAAACTAGATGCCGTCCTATCAGGGGCTGTAGGCTACCTGCATCTAGCTAACCAAACCATTACAAAGTTTAATTACAATCATAAACCTAGATTTTAGTCAGTGGGCCTAACCTGGGGCGGCAGGTAGTCTAGTGGTTAGAGCGTTGGACTAGTTAACCGAAAGGTTGCAAGATCGAATCCCAGAGAATTTGTTCTTAACTGACTTGCCTGGTTAAATAAAAGTAAAATAAAATAAAAATCGACATGTTAATCTCCCAAATAGGCCATTTAACTGTTATAAATGGCCTATTTGGGAGATTAAAATGTCATTTAACATTTTATTTTACCTTTAGGCAAGTCAGTTAAGAACAAATTCTAGGAACAGTAGGTTAACTGCCTTGTTTAGGGGTAGAACGACAGATTTTTGCCTTGTCATCTCGGGGATTCAATCTTGCAACCTGGCACACAAGTCACAATTGAAAGATACTTTTTAAGTTCGTCCAAGTGTCTCTTGAACAGCGATCGAGATCCTCTGTCCAACTTTCATCCCTCAAGTTATACTGGACAAAAATATAAACGCAACATGCAACAATTTCAACGATTTTACTGAGTTACAGTTCACATAAGGAAATCAGTCAATTTAAATAAATTAATTAGGCCCTAATCTATGGATTTCACATGACTGGGCAGGGGTGCAGGCATGGGTGGGCCTGGGAGGGCAGGGGTGCAGACATGGGTGGGCCTGGGAGGGCATAGGCCCCCCCCCATTTGGCAGCTAGTCCCAGCCAATCAGAATTAGTTTTCCCCACAAAAGGGCTTTATTACAGACAGAAATGCTCCTCAGCACCATGGCCCCCCCTTCCCCTCAAGACGATCCGGTTGGTGAAGAAGCCGGATGTGGAGGTCCTGGGCTGGCGTGGTTACATGTGGTCTGCGGTTGTGAGGCCTGTTGGACGTACTGCCAAATATTCTAAATCGAGGCGGAAAATGAACATTCAATTCTCTGGCAACAGCTCTGGTGGACATTCCTGCAGTCAGCGTGCCAATTACACACTCCCTTAAAACTTGAGACATCTGTGACATTGTGTTGTGTGACAAAACTGCACATTTTAAAGTGGCCTTTTGTCCCCAGCACAAGGTGCACCTGAGTAATGATCATTCTACTTAATCATCTTCTTGATATGCCACACCTGTCAGGTGGATTGATTATCTTGGAAAAGGAGAAATGCTCACCAACAGGGATATAAACAAATTTGTACACTAAATTTGAGAGAAGTAAGCTTTTTGTGAGTATGGAACATCTCTGGGATATTTTTATTTCAGCTAATGAAACATGGGACCAACACTCTACATGTTGAATTTATATTCTTGTTAGTGAATAATTTATGACATTTCAATTATTGTATTAGGTTTGTCACATTAGCTAGCAATAATTGATTTGATAAATTACAAGTTAAATCAAATTAAGGAATATCAATTTAACATTATAGGGGGAAAATGGTTTGGCTAAATGTGCCAACAACTTTTGTTGCTGCGAAACAAAACAATTGGGCTGGTTTTCTGGGCTTGTGGTAGGGTTTTGAGTGGTAATTTGCCTTAATGTTAGTTGTACCTGACAACCCTACTCTGCAGATTGATACGTTATCGCGATGATGGCACGTGTTGTTTGACAGGTCAATCTCGAAACATGGAACTTTGTTTTGAAATATGTTACAACCTGGCCATAAGAGCTTGACACAACAGCAAAAGTTGAAAATAAATCAATACAATTGTACTTTTTTTTCCCTTCAAGTTAAACACTAGCAACCGACACGCTGGGTGTAACAATGTTTCGATAAATGATTGTAACGACCCTGGGTTTATCAACGCGGACATCGACTCTGCCGCATGGGTATGCTTTTGCGGCACAGTCGATAGCGCGCTGGACTTCGGGATAGAAGGTCGAGGGTTCGAGACCTGCTCCCAGCCGATTTCATATTTAACAGTCATCAGCGATTGCTACATAGCACGTGTAACATTAGCTTGCTACAGTAACAAGCTAGCTCTAGTTCAAACAAGAAAATAACTACCATGGACATCAAAATAACGTATTTCCCAAGCTAAGTCCCTAGTTGGCTATATAACTCAAATGTTAAACTATAAATTAATGAGCTTACGCTAGCGTGGACCTCTTTCCACTGAAGCGAATTTAACTCGTGCTTAAGTTTCAGCATAGCTACCGGCATGAAGTTTGAACCAATGTGCTGATGTAAGCATTCAAACCTGTCATCACGATGGCTTGTTAAATGTCAAGTACACTTATCGGGCGACTTTGTTGATTTATTTGTAAGGAGTACATGCACATCTCACCGTGATCAGATGCGTGAGTCGCCATTCATTCGGCTAGCTATGGAGGTGGAATAAGCGAAACGAACCGCCCATTCTCCTTGATTGCTTCACACATTACTAACATGTGCACTACTTCTAAGTCTTCCGTGCAAATAATGTCCATCATCTCGAGTAATAGCATAACACCCTGACTTGGTCCTCTTGTTTATCACGAACATAATGTTTACCACCAATTTCATCGTGACCGTAATGGATAATACAGGACATGTATATACAGTGCTTAATTTGTAAGTCAGGACTGCAGTGTTGCCAACTCCTCAGTAAGGAAAGTAGTTATTGGCTGTCCTAGAAGTCGCTAAATGACGTCACATTTGCATAATTGGCCATGTGCATAACGTCGTGGGAGACAAAAAATGAGTAACACCCTAAATATGTTTAGAAGTACAAATGAACTTTCTTCTGTGTGGCACACACCTTGGTTATCTGTAAAGGTTTCTCTCAACAGTTGATGGTCTGCGCTTTGGAGACTGAAAACCAGTTCCACACTATGGGGGATGGTGTCATTGGAAGCATGACTTACAGCAAGCTGCAGAGAGTGGCACACACAGTGAATAAGAACCAGATATTTGAGGCCATACTCCTCCTTCAGCGCTTTATGGACCCCATTGTTAATCCCCATCATAACAGAGGCATTGTCAGTCCCTATCCCCATGAGTTTCTTTTTTTTTAAGACAACACTTCTCGAGGAAAGCCACAACAGCACGGGCTATAGATTTGGCATCTCCTCCCTCCAACTCAACAAGCCCCAGAAATGTTGATACAATTGTCTGCTTGGTGTCACTAAAGTACCTTATCACAACCCCCAGGTACTTAGAAACACTTACATCCGTGGGCTCATCGAGGAGGAGGCTGAAACGCTGGTCACCCACATCTGCAACCAACTTTTTCCAAAAGTGTGGTGCTAGAACACCATTAATCATTTCTGTGCACTTTGTCCTGTGCATTTTGAAGTGGGTAGCAGCAGTGGAGTCTGAGAAAGCAGCTCTACATGCTTCTCCAATGTGATCACATGCCAGCATGGAACAGTGTTCAGCGATAGCTAATGCCATGGTGGCCTCAGCCTTTTTTTGCAGAGTCAATTTTTTTAAACCATAAATTGCAGCTTGCTTTGGGTGGAACTGTTATAAGGCTTTGCCTTTTGAGTATGTTTTTGAGTTGTCATGTGTTTTTTTTTACATCACTAAGTTTGGAGTAGCCTTACAATACAGGCAGTATGCCCGTGTATCATCTCCAATAAACGGCTTCAACCAGCCTTTGAATTCCTGGTTTGATAAATCCCACTCCTTTCTGTATTTTTGAGTGTACAGTTTAGACTGAGACATGATGAGCTAGCCAGCTAGATGTTTAGCTTATGTCACAGAGAGGCACACACACACAGTGGACAAGGTGAGTAAGTGACTGAGGCTGTGTGAGTCAAATGCAGTGATTTATTTTAGACAAATAACATTTTACATTTACATCCCCCCTGAATGTAAGCCAGGGCGGGATCAGCCAGCGGCGCTTCCCGCATGCGCGATTCATTTGCAGTCTGGACTCGGAGGGGTGAACATCTCCTGCTCTGACTGCAGCTGGGAGGGGCCCCTGCTGCGACTTGCTTGCTAGTTTAGATTTCTGTTCACGTTAGGCTGCGTTTCATTTAGTTTTTTTGCGGGGGGGCACTAGTAATGTCTGCAGTTTTCGGTTTGGCTATTTGTTTAAAGTATATTAGTCTATAAATCAATATCTTAGCCAAAATTCGTAATCTCTCCCATGTGTTATTTGACTAGTAGTTGTTCCGAAATGTTCATTGTTAGCCTCCATTTTACTCCCTCCTCGGTTTAGTATAACACACATACATTAAATATTCATTTCGGTTGACTATCCTGACGTGAAGTTTGTTCTATAGAAAGTATTTGACTCTAGCCACAAAATTAAGGAAATTAGAAGGGGGGGGTTCGGCAGGCAAAATTGACGGTGGAGAAAATATTAAGTTAATTTCCTAAAATTCTACACATTTTTTCCATGGGGTGGAGATAAATGCAAAATGAGTATAATTGCATGACATGGAGAGATATTTTTGCAGTTTAAAGCAAATTTGCTGCAAATTTACACATTTTGCTATGACTTATGTCATGTTAATGATAGCTGAGTAAAACTAGCAGCCGGGGCCCAAAGCAACTGCTTATGCCTGTAGCCGGCCATGAATAGAGCCGTAGTGACTCCTTATTCTACACTGAACAAAAAGTCAAAGTCACCATTATTAGTCAGTTGTACAACCGAATGCCTTCAACCGAAATGTGTCTTCCGCATTTAACCCAACCCCTCTGAATCAGAGAGGTGCGGGGGGCTGCCTTTAATCGACATCCACGTCTTGGCGCCGGGAACAGTGGGTTAACTGCCTTGTTCAGGGGCAGAACGACAGATTTTTACCTTGTCAGCTCGGGGATTTGAACTTGCAGCCCTCCGGTTACAAGTCCAACGCTCTAACCACTAGGCTAAAATATGAAAGCAACATGTGAAGTGTTGGTCCCATGTTTTATAAGCTGAAATAAAAGATCCCAGAAATGTAACAAATGCACAATAAGCTTATTTATCTAAAATGTTGTGCACAAATGTGTTCACATCCTTATTAGTGAGCATTTCTCTTTTGCCAAAATAATCCATCCACCTGACAGGTGTAGCATATCAAGAAGCGGATTAAACAGCATGATTATTACACAGGTACACCTTGTGCTGGGGACAGTGAAAGGCCACTCTAAAATGTGCTGTTTTGTCACACAACACAATGCCACAGATGTCTCAAGTTTTAAGGGAATGTGCAACTGGCATGCTGACTGCAGAAATGTCCACCAGAGATGTTGCCAGAGAATTGAATGTTAATTTCTCTACCATAAGTCGCCTCCAACGTCGTTTTAGAGAATTTGGTGGTATGTCGAACCAGCCTCACCAGCAGACCATATATAGCATTGTGTGGGTGAGCGGTTTGCTGATGTGGTGGTGGGGTTACAGACACCCAACACAATTGCATTTTATTGATGGCAATTTGAACGCACAGAGATACCGTGACGAGATCCTGAGGTTCATTGTCGTGCCATTCATCCATCGCCATCCTTGTTTCAGCATGACCCAATTCCTGGAAGCTGAAAATGTTCTTCCATGGCCTGCATACTCACCAGATGTCACCTATTGAACATGTTTAGGATGCTCTGGATCAACGTACAACAGCGTGTTCCAGTTCCCGCCAATATCCAGTGACTTCGCATAGCCATGGAAGAGAATTGAGAACATTCTACAGGCCACAATCAACAACCTGATAAACTCTATGCGAAGGAGATGTCACGCTGCCTAATTTATTTCTGAGTGATTTTATTTTAACTAACTCTATGAAATTGTTGCATGCTGTGTTTTATTTTTAAGTATACATATCAGAAAGGCATGTTTGATCTACATAGCCTCTTTGCTTAACATTTCAAAACATTCAATACTGCTGAATCCAGGTATCTTCTTTTTCTTACTCCAGCATCAGGACCGTACATCAATACAGACAGATTGGATGGATAGAGCATTATCATCTACATCTTCAGTGTGGTGTCATTAATCTTCATTTCCCAAAAGGAAAGGCGATTTTTTTTCTTTCTACCCACCCCTTCTTTAATATGAAAATGTTGGACCAGACCACCCTGATATGATGCAGAGCAGCTAGACAGATTTGTACCCCCTTTCAAGTCTCTCAATGTATAATTACACTGTCACGCTCTCCTGTAGATTTAATATGCATAACATGTCATTGTCTTACATTCTCAACCATTCAGAAATTAAAACATGCATACACAGTCAAATCAAAGGTTACTGGCACAAATAGCAGGTGTCCCTCCATTGCAGCACCCTGGGACGCAGTTTCCCAAGATCTCTTCCCTATCCCCCCCTCCTCCACTGGGATGGATGAGTCATATCTCCCTAAATTGATTGTGACACACTGAGCAGCTAGTGGCAGGAGAACCTCGAGGAAGAAATTGCAGGAATTGAGAAATTAAAAAAGGCAACATTGTCTGCACCCAAGTACATTTTTTTCAGTTTATTGAAAAACAATCTCACATACATAGTAAGTTTAATTTCATCCCTTCAACTACCTGAGGGGTAAAAGTAAGTAGTGATAATGCTATTTGAATCTCCTTAATACGTAAACTCTGCAGAGGAGATTACCAATTGTTCAACAAAACTGTCCATGTGTAAAATTCTTATCAGGTCCAGTATGAACTCTGCCAGCTGGGTGGTAAAACAAAGAGGATATTTTTTTTCTTCTTCTCATTCCACACTGGGCAATTCATAATCTTGCAGACATGAAGGAAATTACAGAACCACCAATGAGTAGGCTATGAAAAAAAAAATGTAATCCCTGTCTCTAGGAAAAAGTATGACGTGAAAGTGTCTGTCGTGCAGCCTCAGTTGAGCTGCCTGATGATTGAGTTAACGTCCATCTCTCTGGGCCCTTGCTTGCCGATGTCCTTCAAAAGACCTGCCTTGTCCCTGGCAGCGTGACGAGCCACAGACTGCTTGAACGCCCATATGAAGTTGCTGACCACACGGAAGTTCATCCCCACAGAGTAGATATCACGGATCAGGTCCTCAAGACAGATTAGGCTGTATTTGCTTGAGAGGAGATGTAAACTTTGTACATGTATCTCAATGAAAATCACTGTGGGAAAACCACCATTTCATATTTTCTGCATGATCAGAGCGTGATGCAATATATTTTTGCTAAATTTGACATGCTCATGCAAAATGTATCAAGACTTGTTACCTCAGACTGATGAAAAATACATACTATAAATTGATCCTTACCCATATGCTGCTCAATTAGTGTGTTGTCTGTGAGAGCGACCATTCGCTTGTCAATCTTTGCCTGTCCTCTTTTCAAGATCATCTCACGAACAGACTTCAAGTTGGGAAACCTGTTTAGTGTGAATGATTCACCATTGTTAGTACAATACATTGTCAAACTAGCTGGTTCTACAGGTTAAGTTAATTTCACATGCCCAAGTACAGTAAAATGTCTTTCTTGCAAGCTCTAAACCCAACAATGCAGTATTACACTGAACAAAAATATAAAAAACGCAACATGCAACAATTTCAAAGATTTTACTGAGTTAGTTCATAAGGAAATCAGTCAATTAGGCCCTAAATCTATGGATTTCATTTTACTGAGATTATATGGTTGGTTACAGATCCATAAAAAAGGGGTGAGGTGTGACCATTTTCCTTTTGCAGCGAGACATCTTCTCAGAGTTGATCAGACTTGATTGTGGCCTGTGGAATGTTGACTCACTTCTCTTCGATGGCAGTGCGAAGTCTGAATATTGCCGGGAACTGGAACATGCTGTCGAACGTCAATCCAGAGCATCCTGGACATGCTCAATGGGTGACATGTCTGGTGAGTAGGCAGGTCATGGAAGAACTGGGATATTCAGCTTCCAGGAATTGTGTAAAGATCCTTGTGACATGGGGCGATGCATTATGGTGAAACATGAGGTGATGGCGGTGGATGAACGGCAGGACAATGGGCCAAAGGATTTCGTCACGGTATCGCTGTGCATTCAAATTGCCATTGATAAAATGCAATTTTGTTAGTTCTCTGTAGCTTATGCCTGCCCATGACAACCACATTATGGGGCACTCTGTTCAATACATTGACATTAGCAAACCGCTCGCCCACACAACGCCATACACGTTATCTGCCATGTGCCTGGTACAGTTAACCGGGATTCATCCATGAAGAGGACATTTCTTCAGTGTGCCAGTGGCCATCGAAGGTGAGCATTTGCCCACTGAAGTCAGTTACGACGCCAAACTGCAGTCAGGTCAAAACCCTGATGAGCACGCAGATCAACTTCCCTGAGACTGTTTCTGCAAATTATTTTCTTGTACAAACCCACAATTTCATCAGCTGTCCAGGTGGCTGGTCTTAGACCATCCTGCAGGTTAAGAATCCAGATGTGGAGATCCTGGGCTGGCGTGGTTACACGTGGTCTGCGGTTGTGATGCCGGTTGGACGTGCTGCCAAATTCTCTAAAATTACATAGGCAGCTTATGGTAGAGAAGTGAACATGACATTTTGGCAACAGCTCTGGTGGACATTCCTGCAGTCAGCATGCCAATTGCACGCTCCCTCATAAATTGAGACATCTGTGCACATTTTACAGTGGCCTTGTGTCCCCAGCACAAGGTGCACCTGTGTAATGACCATGCAGTTTAAATCAGCTTCTTGATATGCCACACCTGTCGTCAGGTAAAACTCTCCTTAACAGGGATGAAAACCTTGCGAGTGTTGACCTGATTACTCACTTCAGCCTACGAGAGCGAGATCGCCCAGTCCTCTGGGTCGGTGGACGGGCTCACGCACAGCATGTTGTTATTGTTGTTGAGTTCTTCTGGTAGAGAGGCATCGTTGGGCAAACGACAGCAGGGTCTTCCTTTGTAATCTGTAATGGACTGTAATAGCCCCTGCCACATCCGGGAGTCGGAGTCTGGAATATGATTCCACCTTTATCCTATATTGTCCTTTTGCTCGTTTGATGACTCTGCGGAGGTCTTAGCGGGACTCCTTGTACTTGATCCCGTCCTCAGCCGTAGCCTCAGGGCTGGCTGCCCTGTGTGCGGTAGCCCTGTCCTTTAGTTTAGCGCCAACCTCCTTAACTTTTCCCTTTACCGTGGGAATTGTGATCAAATTAACGCAATAGCCACTTTCAACGCAACATACCGAAACAAAAACGAGCTAGGCAAGAGGTTTATGTAGGCAGAGTAGGATTCTATTGCAACTCAGGCCCGTACCCTACACAGACCAGTGCGCCATAACCAATCAGAGCTGCAGTAACCCGATTCAGGAAACTAGGCGTATGTTGCAAGTCACGACTTTTCAAAATGTGTTTTTTGGCAGAAATGCCTTCTTGAACATTTGAACTTTCATGTGCCTTAATATCAAACTTGTATGCTATCTGTAAATACAAATATAATTGTTAAATTACAAGCCTAGTTGGTTTAGCAACAGAAAAAACAACATTCCCAGTAGCCATGATTGGGTGAGATGAGTGGGCTGGACATGCCGAAAGAGGAGTTTGGATTGGTCTGCCATATACAGTGAGGGAAAAAAGTATTTGATCCCCTGCTGATTTTGTACTTTTGCCCACTGACAAAGAAATTATCAGTCTATAATTTTATGGTAGGTTTATTTGAACAGTGAGAGACCGAATAACATAAAAATCCAGAAAAACGCATGTGAACAATTTTATAAATTGATTTGCATTTTAATGAGGGAAATAAGTATTTGACCCACTCTCAAATCAGAAAGATTTCTGGCTCCCAGGTGTCTTTTATACAGGTAACGAGCTGAGATTAGGAGCACACTCTTAAAGGGAGTGCTCCTAATCTCAGCTTGTTACCTGTATAAAAGACACCTGTCCACAGAAGCAATCAATCAATCAGATTCCAAACTCTCCACCATGGCCAAGACCAAAGAGCTCTCCAAGGATGTCAGGGACAAGATTGTAGACCTACACAAGGCTGGAATGGGCTACAAGACCATCGCCAAGCAGCTTGGTGAGAAGGTGACAACAGTTGGTGCGATTATTCGCAAATGGAAGAAACACAAAAGGACTATCAATCTCCCTCGGCCTGGGGCTCCATGCAAGATCTCACCTCGTGGAGTTGCAATGATCATGAGAACAGTGAGGAATCAGCCCAGAACTACACGGGAGGATCTTGTCAATGATCTCAAGGCAGCTGGGACCATAGTCACCAAGAAAACAATTGGTAACACTACGCCGTGAAGGACTGAAATCCCGCAGAGCCCGCAAGATCCCCCTGCTCAAGAAAGCACATATACATGCCCGTCTGAAGTTTGCCAATGAACATCTGAATGATTCAGAGGACAACTGGGTGAAAGTGTTGTGGTCAGATGAGACCAAAATGGAGCTCTTTGGCATCAACTCAACTCGCCGTGTTTGGAGGAGGAGGAATGCTGCCTATGACCCCAAGAACACCATCCCCAGTGTCAAACATGGAGGTGGAAACATTATGCTTTGGGGGTGTTTTTATGCTAAGGGGACAGGACAACTTCACCGCATCAAAGGGATGATGGACGTGGCCATGTACCGTCAAATCTTGGGTGAGAACCTCCTTCCCTCAGCCAGGGCATTGAAAATGGGTCGTGGATGGGTATTCCAGCATGACAATGACCCAAAACACACGGCCAAGGCAACAAAGGAGTGTCTCAAGAAGAAGCACATTAAGGTCCTGGAGTGGCCTAGCCAGTCTCCAGACCTTAATCCCATAGAAAATCTGTGGAGGGAGCTGAAGGTTCGAGTTAACAAACGTCAGCCTCGAAACCTTAATGACTTGGAGAAGATCTGCAAAGAGGAGTGGGACAAAATCCCTCCTGAGATGTGTGCTAACTTGGTGGCCAACTGCAAGAAACGTCTGACCTCTGTGATTGCCAACAAGGGTTTTGCCACCAAGTACTAAGTCATGTTTTGCAGAGGGGTCAAATACTTATTTCCCTCATTAAAATGCAAATCAATTTATAACGTTTTTCACATGGGTTTTTCTTGATGTTTTTGTTGTTATTCTGTCTCTCACTGTTCAAATAAACCTACCATTAAAATCATAGACTGATCATTTCTTTGTCAGTGGGCAAACGTACAAAATCATAAGGGGATCAAATACTTTTTTCCCTCACTGTAGCACTTGTCTGTTTATTGGAGCTGGTCAGTATGTCTAGGTAATCGTGTCGAACGCGGCTTTAAAAAAATTATGCATTGCATAGTAAAACTGCATAAACCTAATGTCAGGTTAGAGTGTACTGTTAGCTAATGTTAGCTGGCTGGCTCGCTAGCCAACGTTATGTGGATGCTCTCCACTTTCTGGAGGACCGAGTTTTGAAGTCAGTGGAATACGAGTATGATAGCTACGGAGATGGAGAAAACACCCGTCTGGATTACATCTTCAAACTAAGGGCAACCATGCATGGCATCAGACAGGAGACACGTCCAACCATGATGTATACGGGTAAGAGTCTAGCTAGCTACATTTTCAGATATTACACGTTTCTAATTTTGACAGAAAGTGGTTTCATTTCAAGTGTACTGTTAGCTAGCTAACGTTAGCTGCCTGGGTCGCTAGGTAACATTATGTGTATGATCTTATTCTTCGTATATCAGACATTTGCTTAACTAGTTATAGCCATAGAACCTGGTTGGTTAGCTACCTGCAGATTCATGCAGGGTAGTAACGTCATGAGTTGTGATTATGGCCCATTGTTTAGCTAGCTAGCTACATGTCTTAACAAAAAGACTCCACTATGCAAGTATCCATTTCATTAGAATGTCACTGCAACTGTTGATAAGACATACTAGCTGGTATATTCGCTCTGGCTATCTACTCCGATTTCAGACCACAGGTAAGATAGCCTAGCTAGCTACATTTTCAGATATTACTAGTTTCTAATTTTGACAAAGTATTGTAATTTCAAGTTAAAGTGTACTGCTAGCTAGCTAACGTTAGCTGGCTGGCTCACTAACGTTACGTCATGCGTTGGGATTCAATGTTTACCTAGCTAGTATCTAGCAAATTTTTTTAAACAAAATACTTGTCTTAGTGTGCCAGAGCGCAGAATAACTTATACATTTGTGAACGCTCAACACCTGTTGAATATGTCCGTGTCAGTAAATGTTGGGAACAAAGTGTAATTCAATTGTTGCCAGCAGCAGTTAGTCACCAACGCTCTGGATAACCAGCTCTGCTAGGGTGAGTAATGTTCAGTGAGCTGTTCTCTCTCTCTCTCTTAAATGTCTGGAAGTAGCTGGCAAGTTAGTACAGAATGCTCAGATCAGCCCTTAAAGAGATGGGTGGGGCTAAGGTTTAAGAGGGTGTGAACAATGTTGAATGGGTGTAGACAATGGGCTCTCCAATAGTAGTACCAAAACATTGAAAGACTTAAAACAGAATTACTTTCCCATTGTTTCCTCAAATGCAGTGTATGATATACCATTTTGTAGCTCGAAGTCTCTACTTTTATCCAATGTAAAAAAAAAATGAAATTCAAATGTTGCTACAAGACCGAATCCAGGTTGTGAGTCACATATGGATTTATGCCATTCACTTTGAACGGTTTTACAACATGAGCGGTGCCGATTATTATGTGCTTGTTTTGCGATCAAAGTGAGAGCTGCATGTAGCCACGTGTGCACTTTTGTTCATATTCTTTGCTAGATAGTGAGTTATTAGGTCAGGTATAGCTCATTTATAGTCAGCAATGTGGGAGTGATTGCTTTCAACAAGAGCACAAAATGTGTATATTTCTAGCAATCTTTGAAAAGAGTCAGGTAGATGTCTTAAAATGGGGCAATGTTGTTATTTGAGACCGGCTTAAATAGGCTAAGTGGTCAATAGGTGGTTTCTTGCATCAAACCCCACAACAAAATGTTTAGTCACCTTATCTGAAGGACAAGTGGATAAACAGGTTGATGTCAAGCCTTGCATGTTTTTTTTTTCCCCTCAAAGTCTCACGGAACGTAGGCCTACATTGAACACCACACATTGGCTACTACTGTAGGCTGAATGACAGAATCGCTATTTCCATGTTAAAATGTTATGGGATGCATTTTCTTCATTGTTTTTATTTTATGGTAGGCCGCTCTGATAGGCCCACACTACTTGGCCACTTAAAACTGTAAATTAAAGCAGGTACAGCCTCCGTGTTCAGAGTAAGCGTGCACCGGAAGTTGCACAGAAATTTCACGAGGTTCAAGTTTGCGCTCAGCAGACCTGAAATTCTCAGTGCTGAAAAATATTAGAGGGAACATTGCATGGGGGTATCTTGTCCGAAAGTCATGTTCCAGAACAGCAGAGAATATTGCAGTTACCGGTCCCTTTAATAGCAAATCTGCAATCGGAGGTCATCCATCTTATTATCAAGTGACTGAACAGATGAGTCGAAGTTGAAGGCGGAATTGAGATAAATAACTGCCGATCTGGTGTTCAAAAGTTATTGTCGATTATTAGAAATGATAGCGGATACGTCAAAGTGGAGTCATCTCATTACATGAAGTTGCTATGCTATTCATTCTCACCGAGTCAGACCCTCCCCTCTTACTTACCCCCATGCCACTTAAGGCTCAACCATTTTCAACATAGCCATAGAGGTCTTGTTCATTTTGACAAAGGCACTGCTGAAGATCTTTCTTAATCGTAACATCTGGACCACCTTCTGAACTCTGGGACGGACTCATTTGATCCTGCACAGAGAGAAAATATTACTTCAATATTCAGCCAGACCACTAAAGAGGAACTGATGAAAGTGTAATTCCAGATGATTGTGCATAGTCACTACTCTATTATGAGTATACAATAGGTCTGTGAACACAAAAGTTTCAGCTGTATTCTTCAGCTGCAACAGCCTAGTGTCTACATTTCAAAGCACTTAAATGTTTTAGAATAGTGTTTATTTTTCTTTGTTCTTAGTCTGGTTATTTTTTTGAAGTAGTCTTGTTCTTTGGTTGTGGTGTTCTTGTACAATAGTTTTGTCATGTCCTATATTGTGTGGACCCCAGGAAGAATAGCTGCTGCTTCAAAAGCTAACGGGGATCTGAATAAAAGATTAGCTCAAAAAGTGCTGCCAACAGCTTTATTTGTGCCACCATTGCAATCAGATCATGTAGCTACAGATTTCAGTCACTCACTCTCTGATGCGGACAGCGAAGGCCAGTCTGTCCTTTGCAGAGGGCATGGCTGGAGCTGGTCTGTGAACTGTTCTCCTGATATGGGTTTTATGGCTATTCTTCAGGAAGTCCTCCAAGCGCTTGAACTTCAAGGGGTTGCCTTCGGATACCTGGATGAACACATCTACACTTGTTGATGTCCAATGACTTTATCAAAACGTTCATGGTAAATTATTAAAAGACCACCATGGTAAAACTGACCACAGCTAATTACCTTTCTCTTCTCTATAAGTGCCTGCTTTGCCTCAGTGGCTTTGATGGCTTGATAGACCTTCTTCTTCAGAAGGTTCTCAGGAACCACCTTTATCACCCTCTTCGCTCTAAACACATTTCAAGTTTGATTAGTCGTATGTACAGGATACACATGGTCCAACGACATGCGTACTTTCTGATAAGATAATACGAACCAAATAAATGCACAAGACAACATAAAAATACATTTAATCAACACTTATATACAGATTATACAATGGTGAGACAAAAATGTCAAAGCAAACTAAAGACTACTTCCCAGTACAGATACGAGCGACTCTTGGTTGCAGTAAAACGTCGCCATCTGCGCCAATTCAACAGCCTAGATTTACGTTATTACTCCTAAACAAAACAACTTTTGGGGGGGTTCTCATACGCTTACAATTATGTTTTGATTGAACAGTCGCAAAGATTGCATTTGGTTGTGGTATTTGCAGCAGTTAGCTAACGCTCACTGATATAGCCTGTAGCTAAAGCTAGCCAAAGAGCAATTTTACTGGTTGAAGTGTTTTTTTTTAAGTATAACGCAGTTGATTTGCGATGACAAACATATTAAGCATGACATTCATGCGAACATTAAAATCCCCCTTGTTCTGCCACCAACTTGTGCGCTTCGCCCTCGTGCGGCAACGTTTGCAAACATACAAAGGGGTCTATTGACAAAACATCTGATCATCGGATCTGATTAAGTGAAATGAGGCTAGCTAGCAAGCCTTCGAAGGCAAACGAAAATAAAACTAGTTACATGCCATTCTGGTCACATTGCACAATTATTTGCTTGCAGATTGTGTCGTATTACCTGTGTCGAAACCGTAAAATGTCATTATGTTTGCATAGTTTCGGCTGATGGGACTATCCTGTAACTGACCAAATTATCTAGCGCTCTGTATTGCGTACAAAGCGCAAATCATACAAATACACGACTTGGCGGAATTCTATTGGACTAATGTTACATTTAAACTAGAGTTATGAATATTATTAATTTAACAAATGATGCACTTAGATCGACATGTAAACAAATACGTACTCAGAATCCTGTTCTGACATCACGAATCCGATGCATGCGTAAAAAGATGTGATGTCGCAGAAAATCTACGTCGAAGACTCCCCATCCTTGCTATATCTAATCTGCCACCTAGTGGCGTGCGAAGCGAAAAACAATAACAAGTGTTCAGTCTCTCTCTAAAAACAATAGGTATTGTCTTGAATATATTTCTGCCATGACAATGTTTCTGTAAAGTACAATGTGTACGAAATAAACTGAGAAATAATCTGAACTGTGCAAACTGACTTCATTGCCAAATTAGAGCTATCCCACTATGTGAACTTCATTTCAGAGGTACAACACAGATGCTTGTAAAAAACAACAACTTCATAACAAAACATCAGGCTCTATAAGAGGATGTTCGTGCAACTGTTCAACATCTCGATGGGGACCCTTCCAGTACAGCGTGCTTCTTTGCCCTCCTCAGGAACGAGCCTGTTTACTGTCATTGAGCGTGCACGAGCTACCATTGTTTGTTTGTGTAGCGACATGTTGAAAATGGCGGAGGAGAAACCTACGCGACGTACAGAATCAATTATTAGTAAGCCGTGAATGACATTTTCAAAAGCGCAAATTGGATTTCGTAATAACTTTATTTTTTGAAGGAGAGGCGGAGCTGAAAACAGCGACATTATTTTGAAACTGGCTTTGAATTAGCTAACATTGCTAATCTCGCTAGCTTCAGTAGTGTGATTTTTACTCGCAGGCTTGTTTGTCAACATTAGCCAACAGCCATGTTCTCCCTGACTTGTGTCGAACTACAGCGCCAGACCACATTATCCATAGCGTGTGGAAGAGATTGATTCATGGAGCGGCAGAACAGAAAACCAAGGCACCCGAACTAGCTGTCACTGGCCGCCCAATTTACGGGCTTTACTGTAACATATTTACATCCGAATTAGCCAATTTATGCATGGAAATTTAGCATCTAACTTTAATCAACTCCGACAGCTTGCATTGAAATTGAATAAATACAGGAGATAAACACCAACGTATACGGAGATTGAGACAGGTAAGTCAGCACAACACCCTGCAGAACTGGCGCAAAATAGTTGGGACTAAACCAGATTTAGCCGCGGACTGCGAACTAGCCAGCTAGCTAATAGCGAAGGATCAAACGTGAAGTGGGCCAGTTAGCCAGCTAACGTTGACCTTCCAATAAATCATTCAATTGAAACAATGTATTTGATACCGATATATTAAAACGTTAATTTGTGAGATTGCAAACAAGTTGATTTGTTTGAGAAGTTTGCTGCATGTAAGGAAGACAGCTATCGCCAACGCTGAATCCTTGACCCAGTAATGGATGTGTTTGTCAATGTCTCGTTATGGAGTAGTAGAGCACGTGCCTCTTGTTTGCAAGATGGCGAACTTTCTTCGATCCAATTAATTGTTTTCGTTAGCCACATTAAAGTGGCCCTATTTGGTTAATCAAACATTATAGTACCGTTTTGATTAAGTGCGACCACGCTGGGAAGTTGAAATGTTCTCCCAACCTAGCCACTCGTACAAGGTGAATTGGCCGTATTTTTATTGGCCAAGGTAGCTAATCAATTAGGGATCAATTTGTGACGATGGCAACTTCATTGACAGGTTTGCACCTGCAACGGCGTGATTGGACTGGAGGGTGAGGCTCAATTATGGACGTTGCTTTGGCCACACCACCAGTGAGGCATTTCCTTCAATCAAATTCAAGTACATGTAGTGACATTACCCTCAGTTGTGGACTGTCTTTTGTTACACATTATAGTATTTTATACCATGGCATTGTTGATACTTGTTTTTGATTGGCATTCTAGAGCATGCATTAGTTCCCTTTAGAGTACCACAGTATGAGTCATTAAAGCTAGTGTCAAACAAGGAAATGGTTCTAATAATTTTTCCACCATTCATTTTCCCAAAGGGGATTTTAGAAACACTAAAAGTAAGGGCTGTGTTTCGTGTAGTCTTACCCTGGCATGACGTTTTGATTTACACGTTCTGTGTAAATCTCATTAGGACAAAGTAACTTATCACTATAACTAGCTAATAAATTGGCTACATTTCTTTTAATTTGACAATTATTTAAATGGGCACTACCTGTTAGCAAAGGTGTTAGTTGGGGTGGATTTGTAGTCTTGCATGATGTCTACTTTGATGCTAATTAGCAATTTCGAATCTGAGAGTAAATAGAGCCAAATAAATTGATAAGTCACCCTGTCCTAGAGAGATTTACATGGTTATCAAAACATCTCGCCAGGGTTAGCCTACACGAAACACAGCCCTTATTTTAAGTGTTTCTAAAGTTCCCTTTGGGAAAAATAGTGGCAAAATGATTGGAAGCATTTCCCTGTTTGACAGCTAGGTTTTATGGGTATTATGACACCTCCACTGTGGGGCTCTATTTGCACAGTAGAATTCAATGGCTATGGTTCATTGGAAGATTAGTTCCACTCCGCTAGCGTGTCGTGGAACACACCTTACTCATCGTTCATTATTTTCTATAGAATGCATATCCTCTTCATTATACCTTAGGTAATTTATTGAAATCGTATTAGCTTTGTGGGGGAGGATCTAAGAATCCATATTTAAACTCAGGGTTCTTTATGCACATATTTGGTTGTAAATGCAGTGCAATTAGGATAGGCTGAGCAAAAAGTGTAGTGTGTGTAGGCTATAGGCTACTTGTCCAGGCCTCGTTGGCTGTGTTTAGACATGCAGCCTAATTCTGATCTTTTTTTCACTATTTGGTATTTTGACCAATTAGATCAGCTCTGGCAAATATCTAATGTGAAAAGATCTGATGTGATTGGTCAAAAGACTGAAGTCAATGCAATCAGGCCTCAGCTATGCAGGTCAAAGTTGGTGCTCTCTTCACCAGCAGTTTCATTTGCTTTTGGTTGTCGCACTGCTATCAAGCTCCGGAACAAATAGGTCATATTTGACTACTAGTTTGCACTCCTTTATCAAATCTTAATACTCTTTAATACTCTGGATTTCTTTCCTCTTGCTGAAAGAGAGGAAGAAATGTATCACACTCATTAGGATGGTGGGTGGGTTTGGGTAATGAACAATATGTCACAAGAATCCACAACTTTGTTACCTGCAACATTCCAGCACAGTAGCAGATTAATTTATGTGGCCTTGATTTGAGCATTTCTCATAAGAGGGAGACATGACTGACACGTTGTTATTGTATTTTCCTGTGTCATAAAAAAGGGGGAAGATGGTCAGGGTTTAGGATAGATTCATTTTGAACTATTTGTGACATAATTTTGACTTGTAGGCTTAGTGACTCAGCAGTTGAAACAATAACAAAATGACTCCCTGACCCCCGTTTCGGTAACAAGCTGAGGGATGGGGCTGGAGAAACATCACCACTCTCATATACAGAGTTATGGATGCAAGGACTGACCATGATATAATTTTGACCATGTTTTGCGGATATATGGTGTTTGTTTACATTTACTTTGTTTACAAACATTGGAGTAAAACAAGCTTATATTTTGGTTTCTGATGGGGTACGACAGGTGAACTAAGCTCAAGAGACATTTATAAGTTATATTCTTTAAGAATCCATGCGTACATATCATTAATCTATTAGTCCAAAAATAGACGTTGTAACCTCTGACTGCCCCTTTTAATACTAACGCATATTCATAATGGAGGGGGAGACTGTGGTGGGAGCTAAATCAGACCAGATCTTTTAAGATCTGCCTAAAATGTAAATGTAAGCACAACCATTCTCGACAACCTTTTCAGTGTTGTCATGTTTAAAGCATTCCTTTTCACAAGCTTAGTGAGGAATTCGTTTTTTAACCTAAGGCACCTGCCATAGTGTGCATGTGGCAAAAGGCGAAAAGCTTCATATTCATATAGGCAGAAGGATTTTGGTAATATTATAGTGATGAAATGGTAAGATTGATTTTACATTGGTATTTTTAATGGACAAGCATGATCCAAACCCTTGTGAGGATGATCAGATTTCTGTGTGTGTGTGTGTGTGTGTGTGTGTGTGTGTGTGTGGTGGAGAGGAATGGAGCGGGTGCTCAGCTGTGCCTCCACAGCCGTCAGAGAGCTGACCTACATTCTCCTCTCCCTGGAAAAAAGCTTGTGCAGCAGGCTGTGTGAATTTGTGGGGGTAGGGAAGGAAATAGAGGGAGAGAGTGAGAGATCGAGGGAAGAGAGCGCTGTGGCGCATTCACTGATTGAGCTGAAGAACCAGATCCCAGTATCCCATTTCTTTTTTTAATCGGGGCATGCTAGGAAGAGAACTGAGACAACCGTTTGTACAGTGGAACTGTACTGAGGGAGTGAGCTGCTTGGCTGTGGTTTGGCAGGCAGTGTGACTGATTCCCATGGGCCTCCCTCTAACTTGTTGTGGTGAAGATAACTTTTTTTTTTCTCACATACAGTAGCATCTGCTGACTGGAGCCGTGCCCTCAGGAGTCATTTGAAACAGATTTGAGAAACGGTAGTGAAAATCTCACCCCCAAAGTTGAAAGTACAGGATGTTGTAACAGGTTAGATGCTAGAGGAACATCAGTCAGTGTTAGCTGCCTGCTGAATCATGCCTCCTGTGTCTGGAGACTGTTTGGTAGTGGGTGTGATGTCACTCCTTTAGGCTCAATTTTATTCTAATTGAGCATCTATTAGCCTATTTGTTGAAAAGTCTGGTTGGTTTTACTTCAGCAGGGCAGATGGGGATCAACGTATCGCCTGTCAGTTATGTCATATTTACTCACAATGGAGGGATGAGCTGTAGGCTATAGGCTGCTATCACATAAAGTCACTTACAAACGTGCCACGGTAAGCGGCGAATGTCTCATAGACCTCAATGGGAGAAGGGGGGCAAAACGCAAGCCATTTTGCAAGCGACGCGGTTCATGGTGCTTGCTCCCGTGAACGGCGCCACTGGTTCGGTGAGCCAAAAGTTTCAATTAGCTGAAGTCTTGAGCAGCTGCCACGCATGGTGGACCAGTGAGCATCGTTCATCTTGTCAGCCTTTCACCGATGCTCCTCCAGTAAACACTGATCTCTCTCTCTCTCTCTCTCTCTCTCTCTCTCTCTCTCTCTCTCTCTCTCTCTCTCTCTCTCTCTCCAGCTCGCTACCTCCTCCCCCAGTGGGATGGTGCTGCATGACAGGGAGGCCTTGGCGCCGTAGCCCCTCTCCTGGATCCTGACCGCCACGCCCCTCAGAGCAGAGGACCACCACCACAGCAGCCCCCCACCCTCTGGAGCCCTAGATCAAGTAACTGTGACCCCTTCTTCCCCTTCCCCTTTACTTACCTCAATTGCATCCCCTGGTTGCGGTCTATGTTTTTGCTACATAGGCGGGGTTCCTTGCCTGTCCCCTTAACTTGCTTTCTCTGGATAAAGGCCGGTTTATCATGGATTCGTAGACATATTGGATTGATTAATGACCTTATTCATCTACCCCTCTCCTCTTCAACCCCCCCCCCTACAGTGTGTTGAAAGAGTGAATATTAATACTTCAAAATGTCCTCGGTATGATATTTTTTTTCTAGCAGTGATCATTAAAAAGTTGATAGAACAATATTGCAGAAACCTGTCTATAGACTGACTTAGTCACTGTTATATTGTTTACACCCTGGTAGCCAGTCTTTACAGATGAGTAAGGGGGACAAAGAGAGACAGGTTAGGTCATCGTGCTGATAAACCCCTTGTCCATACAGGGAGTGTTCAGTGCAGGAACAACACAACACAGATGATGCTTGTATCTATCTATATATGCTGCTGCCTGTCGCATGTAATCGCATTACTGTAGCACAGAATCAACCAAACTAGGATATGCTGATAGGAGTCATGCTCCATACAGGATAGGAAATAAACTTTTTTGCAATGGCATTTTTTGACCTTGTGAACTCATTTACGGGGGCATTTTGAGGCATTTCCAGGGCATGTTAATTTGCTATCACTAAACCGGGCTTGGTGTGGACGACTGTGAGGGCGACGACCACGCAGATGAGTGTCCCCGAGACGGTTTCTGACAGTTTGTG
The DNA here is from genome assembly GCA_030435695.1 of Brachymystax lenok tsinlingensis. Lineage (NCBI taxonomy): Eukaryota > Metazoa > Chordata > Actinopteri > Salmoniformes > Salmonidae > Brachymystax > Brachymystax lenok. The sequence goes on from CM059817.1 coordinate 24,031,239, forward strand.
CAGAAATTCTTCAGTTGTGCTAACCCACAGTTTCACCAGCTGCCTGGGTAGCTGGTCTTAGACCATCCCGCAGGTGACTAAGCCGGATGTAGAGGTCCTGGGCTGGCGTGGTGACATGTGGTCTGCGGTTGTGAGGCTGGTTGGACGTACTGCCAAATTCTCTAAAACAACGTTGGAGGCTGCTTATGGTAGAGAAACGTTGCATTCTCTGGCAACAGCTCTGGTGGAGATTCCTGCATTCAGCATGCCAATCACACCAATCTGTGACATTTGAAGTGGCCTTTTATTGTCCCCAGCACAAGGTGCACCTGTTTAATGATCATGCTGTTTAATCAGCTTCTTGAGATGCCACACCTGTCAGGTGGATGGATTATCTTGGCAAAGGAGAAATGTTCACAACAGGGATGTAAACAAAACATTTGAGAAAAATAAGCTTTTTGTGCATATGGAAAACGTCTGGGATATTTTATTTCAGCTTACAAGACTAACACCTTTTGTTTTTGTTTCAGTGTAGAATTAGCTCCAATCTAATATAAAAAGCTGCTAATATTACCTCCGGTACAAAGGCTAGGTGACGGGTCGAGAAGGGGGAGCAGAGGCTTTGTGGGAAAGGGTCGTGATGTTGCTACGGAGGCCAGTGTATAGTTTAGGCGTTTCACAGATTGAATTTCTGATTATTATTATTAACTGAGGTGCCCATGCTGCCGAGAAGGGGAGGGGATGAAAACACTCCCCATGGCAACATCTGAGGGGCTGTGAACTACTGAAACACAGCACATTTTTACCCCCAAACACACACACACACACACACACACACACAAATTAGCTGTGTTTTGGTAGTTAACAGCCCCTCAGCTGTTGCCATGGAAATGTGAAATCTGACCCAGCCTACGCAGTATCGCTCCCTCTCATCTACTGTATGGTGCTGCGCAATGAAATCTACTGAATCAATTGCTGTATGTTGGGTGCATAACTAAATCATTTGTACAACTTTATATTTATATTCATTTCAGGATATTGTATATTTCCTATGGCGAAGTTGAAGTATTTTCCCGTTAGAATAACACCAAATTACGTCATGTGACATTAACAGTGATTATGTATTTAACACAAGTGGATTACACAATCTTTGTATGGTTTAAGGGCTTTCTTGTATTTCCTTTTGGTTTTCCTTTGAACCTCACATCTTGAACGTCTACTTTTAGCATAGCAAACACAGTCCTTTTTAGAAAACTGGTTCATTATGAAGTAATCTTTGTGGTACATGCATACCTGCAATTGAAACTCTCCTGCCACAGTGTGCACTTTTGACCCAAGTGTGTTTGGTAGTTTGACAGCTGTACAAAGACAAAACACAGTGAATGTTGTGACAGTGCCGCAGTTAAAATACAGTTTCTGGAGGTGCGGCAATTATTTTCTACTGTTAAACTATAGCTAAGTATAGGTAAGTACAGGGTATGATATTAGTGTTAATACTGTTACTCCCTATAGGTAAACAACCACACCCCATCATTTATTGGATTTTGAGGTAAGTTATCTAGTTTTTCATGGTTTCCAAGGCAACACTTCAAAATAATTCAAGCAAAAAGAGTTCCCCCTTTTTTTAAACAAATTTCCCAACTGAAGCTTGGCCTAAATCTAGGCTAAGTGCATCAATAACTAAGGAGTGTAAAGAGTACTGTCTAAACATTCAGTTAGCGGACAATGTCTCTTCACTGCCTCACCACGAGATGAGTCTGTCTCTGTCAGCGTTTTAATGGGTCCTCAGTCAAATTTTAAGAGAGCCAATTAGTTCAGCCCAAATGGTAGTTTCGTGAGTTTGAGTGTTTTTCTCTTGAGGGCTATAGTGCTAATGAAACAGTGTGAGATGTCACACACACAGTACATCTGCCTCAGTTTGCACCTCAGGCCCGTGACTTCTCACCCCCGTCCTGCTGCTCCACGTGTGTGCGTATGTCTGTCTTCAAAACAGCTCCTAGTCTCACACCACGGCAGAACTCTCTACTCTAATCACCTAGCGGGTCACACTCACAGCTCACCAGATGTCCGACAAGGATCTGAGCATTGTATTGATGAGCTTCTTATCGTCTCCCCTGTCTCATCATGAAGCTAAGAGGGATCATTAAGTCAGTGGGACTGTGCAATGCTGCTTGTATACCTGGCCTTTTATCATACAGAGTGAAGGTTTAGAATGCATGATATGTGCCACTGATGCGCTTGTTCTGTACTGCAGGGATCCTGTTATGTAAAAAGTTTAGAAGCCATAACTTTACATCGGGCTGTCAAAGTTTAGAAATAGTCGCACCGTATCCAATTCCTTAGCCGTAATTGGTACCATATTTTAGCCGTACTAGCTGTTGCCATAACAGTAGTCATAACTGTTGCCTTAAGTGTCTGTAAAGCCATAACGGCAGTTTTAAGTGGTGCCATAAGCCATAAAAGTGTCCCTTCACGCTACGGCCGTTGCCTTAGCCCAAACCCACGCCCATGCCCCAACCACAACTGTTACAATAACCATAGCCATAATCTGTGCCATTATCCATAAGCTTTAGCCAAGCATAATATGTTACATCATCCCTGGCCATAAGCCTCAGCCAACCAGAACTGTAGCCATAACTTTGGCTGTGGCCCATAGCCATTCTGGCAGGCAGGCTGCTGTACTGTAGTATCCTAGGCTGGGCTGGGCCTCACTGCTAGGAGCCTAAGGAGAGGAGAGGACTGCTGCTGTACTGTAGTATCCTAGGCTGGGCTGGGCCTCACTGCTAGGAGCCTAAGGAGAGGAGAGGACTGCTGCTGTACTGTAGTATCCTAGGCTGGGCTGGGCCTCACTTCTAGGAGCCTAAGGAGAGGAGAGGACTGCTGCTGCACTTTAGCAGTGCTGTAGAGGTCTGACTGCGCTGGGCCATTTCCTCCTCTGGGTAAACATCCTAAATCGGGGTGTAAACAGTGAGAGTGTGGAACAATACTCTGAGAGGGGCAGGGGGCCAGTCTGGTTTCCCTGTTCCTGAGCCTGTCCCTATATCCGCCCCAGCTGTAGGTAGGGGCAATCACGTAGGCATAGCTACCACCTGGCTCACCTAGCTGGAGCCTGCGGGGAATGATTTACGGCCTATCGCTACACATATACACACACGCGTACGTGTTGCTGCACAGAGCTGCATGGCACCATACCCATGACCAATTGACGTTTCCTAATGTTCAGGAACTAGGAAGTGGATGCCTCCGAGGGGGCAGGAGAAGGGCAGGTCTGGAAGTGTGAGCAGGTGTGTGTGACAGCCAGGCAGGCTGATTTGAGGGGGACTAGCTGAAGAATGAGGGCCTGTGAGAGGGAGACATTAGACCTGGGGGTCTGGTGAGTGGTGAAGGGCCAGCTCTGACCCAACCCGGACCAGCCTTTCGGACAGAAACAAATGCAAGAGGCCAAAGTGCGGCTCTAGCAACGATGATGATGATGAGGATCAGATTGGTAATGTGACACCCGGTGGTGTGGGGGGGGGTGTCTTTCTATGGAGATGTAGCCAAATGAGGCGTGAAACAAACACAGAATGGTTGGCATTCTGTCTGTTGACTGTTGCTATTTTAAAAGGACACGATCTGTGTCTTTGCCTCTATCTTTCTGTACTGACCCACGTTTTGAGGTCCCTTGAACATTTCACACAACATATGTGGATGTGCCTTAATTCTCCAACTGCTTCTTTTGATGACTGCTGTAATTTGAATCCGGTTTGCAGAGCATTCAGAATACAGTACAGTCAAGATATAGCGGTGCATTGAGTCATACAGTACAGACCCAGTTAGGCCTGTGTTACTGCTTTCAGGAGAACTGTATACATTCTCCTGCTGTGTCCTATATTTCAGGGGGGAGGAACTCGGCAACAGTGACTGAGCAGCTTCTCATGGAGCAAACCATTTCTGCCAGGGAGAGAGGGGGTAGTCCTGTGTGCAGTAAAGCATGCGGGATGTCTGTTCCTAAAGCGTGCTCGCGGCTCCCCGAGGTTCCTCCACGAGGGGTCTCTCGTTGTGAACTGTCCTCTCGCTGCCACAGAGTCTCTCTTTCTCCGTTCACAGTGCCTGGAGGACTGATTTCATAACCACCTCCCCCCTCTCTTTCTCTCCGTGGTGGGCTGTCCTTCTCTCAGTGCCATACGTTTCTTTTCTGTCTGTGAGGGAGGTGATTAGAGTACCTCGGCGTGAGCAAATGTGTGAGATCAGAAGAGCTCGGTGAAAGAGAGCAAGCCTGCCTGTGGAATGGAAAGCTCTTGGCGGTGTTCTGCTTCTCCCAGAACCCTGTCAGAGGAGTTAGTGCTCTGGCTGTGGACTGCAGCTACTTCTTCTGCTCGCAGCCCACTCCATGAGGTTGCTGCCTGGCACCTGCGTGTTCCTCCTCTGACTGACTGACTGCCGGGCTCCTTTACGTCACACACACATACACATACACATTCAGGCCAACGCTAGGCTGAGCTGCGCTTCAGGTGCGTGTATCTCTTACTGGGTCACTTTTTTTATCTTAATTTCTCTCCTTCTCTTTTCTTTTGACTTGAGCTAGTTGTTTACCTTCAGGTTACTGTGGGGTGTGTGTTTTCTGAGTAATGAGGGGGCAAAGGCCTCTGGCTATTTGTGTTTGGGAATGAGTGAATAGGTAGCTATGTGTTTTGCAGAGTCTGAGGTGTGTTTAGTTTTTCTCAGCCACCATTGAGCTTTAGGTGGGGAGGGGGGATTTGCAGAGGTTACTCAGTGTGTCTTTAAACGCACCTTGTTTTAGCTTTTCTTCTCTCCACTCCACAGCATGTTGAGTTTGTGCTCAGCTCTCCCCCTGACCATGTGGTCTCAGGGGCCGTCACATGGGCTGCATTTTTGTCATGTAAATCAAATTCCTAGATGTTATTCAGTTAAGTCATAGCCTATGCAATACATACTTATGATTTATCCAACTAATTATAGTGCTTTCTTTTAATGTACGTCTCTGGGCTACATTGTCTTACACGTACAACACCGTCACCCAGGCGATCATTGATTGTGAAAGGAATTTTACACGGTGTAGCTGAACTTGAAAATGGCTAATTGTAATTCAAGGGGGAACTGATTTGGAAAGTGGCTTAGCTTTCATTAGGGAGTGTTAAAACCCAACATTTTAAAATGGGTTCAGAGTAAGAATGAAAAGGAGAGTTTAGGATGAGAGGGAAAGGGCATTTTAGGGCACAGCTTGAGTTGTTGCCTTATTTTAACAAGCCGATCTTAAAGATGGGCTTATAGCCTAAAGTTATAGACCATGTTGACTTAAGAAAAATAATAAATAGGACACAGAGCCTACAAATCAGTCTTCCTATGTACTCACTTGAAGAACATAGGCTTTACGTAATAGCCAGTCAAAAGCAGCCTAGCCTAGTGTTTGTAAGAGAAAAAACATATCTTTGAGCTTAGTGGTTTGTGACAGGTGCCACCATGCCCCATGTTGTGTAACTGAGAGAGCATTTCAGCTGTGGCCCTATGGGCAGACCGACACAGTCAGACAGACAGGTCGGGACGTTTTCGACACAGTCAGACAGACCGGTCGGGACGTTTTCGACACAGTCAGACAGACAGGTTGGGACGTTTTCGACACAGTCAGACAGACAAGTCGGGACATTTTAGCTTAGCGGTGGTGTGGTGGCACACTGGTATGGAGCAGTGTGATTTGCCCATTGTCGCCAGGCCAGGAGATAGACAACTGAGTGAACTCGCCACAGCGTGTGTTATCTGGGCTTGCTTACAGGAAGTAGGGCCGAGGGCCTGTTGTGGCGATGGCAAGGGACAGCTAACCATAACAAACAGTAGGCCTAGGCGATCTCCCTGAGAGAAAGCAGATGATATGGAACGGCATGAAACCCAGGGGAAGAGATAAAGGCCAATGGGGAATGACGCAGAGAGAGATGTGGTGGAGAAGCCACAAACCTAGAAGTGTCAGAGCATGAGATCATTACCGTCACTGATAGTTTGAGTTGGTACTTTTGGATTCAGAGTGAAGGTTAAGTGTGATTTTATGCTGCGGTGCCTTCAGAAAGTATTCATCACACCTTGACTTTTTGCACATTTTTGTTGTGTTACAGCCTGAATTTAAAATGGATGAAATTGAGATTTTCTGTCACTGGCCTACACACAATACCCCATAATGCCAAAGTTGAATTATGTTTTTAGAAAGTTTTACAAATTAATAAAAAATGAAAAGCTCAAATCAAAGTTTATTTGTCATGTGCGCTGAATTCACCTTACAGTGAAATGCTTACTTATAAGCCCTAACCAACAGTGCAATTTTTAAGTAAAAAATAGGTATTAGGTAAACAATAAAATAACAGTAGAGAGGCTATATACAGGTGGTACCGGTACAGAGTGCGGGGCACCGGTTAGTCGGGCTAATTGAGGTAATATGTACATGTAGTTATAGTAAAAATGTGACTGCATAGATGATGAACAGAGTTGCAGCAGTGTAAAAGCGGGGTTGGCAGGTGGGGGGGCACAATGCAAATAGTCCGGGTAGCCATTTGATTACCTGTTCAGAAGTCTTATGGCTTGGGGGTAAAAGCTGTTAAGAAGCCTTTCGGTCCTAGACTTGGCACTCCGGTATCGCTTGCCATGCGGTACCAGAGAGAACAGTCTATGACTGGGGTGGCTGGGGTCTTTGACAATTTTTAGGGCCTTCCTCTGACACCGCCTGGTGTAGAGGTCCTGGATGGCAGGCAGCTTAGCCCCAGTGATGTACTGGGCTGTATGCACTACCCTCTGTAGTGCCTTGCGGTTGGAGGCCGAGCAGTTGCCGTACCAGGCAGTGATGCAATCATTCAGGATGCTCTCGATGTTGCAGCTGTAGAACCTTTTTGAGGACCCATGCCAAATCTTTTCAGTCTCCTGAGGGGGAATAGGTTTTGTCGTGCCCTCTTCACAACTGTCTTGGTGTGTTTGGACCATTCTAGTTTGTTGGTGATGTGGACACCAAGGTACTTGAAGCTCTCAACCTGCTCCACTACAGCCCTGTTGATGAGAATGAGGGCGTGCTCGATCCTCCTTTTCCTGTAGTCCACAATCATCTCCTTTTGTCTTGATTACATTGAGGGATAGGTTGTTGCAAACTTAATGATGGTTTGGAGTCGTGCCTGGCCTTGCAGTTGTGGTTGAACAGGGAGTACAGGAGGGGACTGAGCACACACCCCTGATGGGCTCCAGTGTTGAGGATCAGCGTGGCAGATATGTTGCTACCTACCCTCACCACCTGGGAGCGGCCCGTCAGGAAGTCCAGGATCCAGTTGCAGAGGGAGGTGTTTAGTCCCTGGATCCTTAGCTTAGTGATGAGCTTTGAGGGCACTGTGGTGTTGAACGCTGAGCTGTAATCAATGAATAGCATTCTCACGTAGGTGTTCCTTTTTTTTCGAGGTGGGAAAGGGCAGTGTGGAGTGCAATAGAGATTGCATCGTCTGTGGATCTTTTTCCACTCAGCAAGGAGAAGCCACTGCTCCAAAACCGCCATAAAAAAGCCAGACTACGGTTTTTAACTGCACATGGGGACAAAGATCGTACTTTTTGGAGAAATATCCTCTGGTCTGATGAAACAAAAATAGAACTGTTTGACCATAATGACCATCGTTATGTTTGGAGGAAAAAGGGGGAGGCTTGCAAGCCAAAGAACACCATCCCAACCGTGAAGCACGGGAGTGGCAGCATCATGTTGGGGGGTGCTTTACTGCAGGGGAGGGTATGGTGCACTTCACAAAATAGATGGCATCATGAGGGAGGAAAATTATGTGGATATATTGAAGCAACATCTCAAGTCAGGAAGTTAATGTTTGGTCTTAAATGGGTCTTCCAAATGCACAATGACCCCAAGCATACTTCCAAAGTTGTTGCAAAATGGCTTAAGGACAACAAAGTCAAGGTTTTGGAGTGGCCATCACAAAGCCCTGACCTCAATCCTATAGAAAATTTGTGGGCAGAACTGAAAAAGCGTGTGCGAGCAAGGAGGCCTACAAACCTGACTCAGTTACACCAGCTCTGTCAGGAGGAATGGGCAAAGATTCACCCAATTTATTGTGGGAAGCTTGTGGAAGTTTACCTGAAACGTTTGACCGAAGTAAAAAAAATTAAAGGCAATGCTACCAAATACTAATTGAGTGTATGTAAACTTCTGACCCACTGGGAATGTGATTAGATAAATAAAAGCTGAAATATATAATTCTCTCTTATTCTGACATTTCACATTCTTAAAATAAAGTGGTGATCCTAAGACAGGGAATTGTTACTAGGATTAAATGTCAGGAATTGTGAAAAATTTAGTTTCAATGTATTTGGTTAAGGCGTATGTAAACTTCCGACTTCAACTGTATGTACCAACAAAGTCATAACTTGATCTCACTTTAATGTTTTTCTCCAAACATAATCACCCATTAATACAATTTCAGAGGTCGCTGTGTGTGTGTGTGTGTGTGTGTGTGTGTGTGTGTGTGTGTGTGCACGCTCGCCTGGTCTACATGGTTGCTTTCTTTGTTGTTGTAGCATTTGTGGCTGTATATATACAGTATATTTGCCTCAGGCCTCTGCCTATATTTGCCTGCTTTCAGTTTAGTCAGTTTAGAGTTCAATATAGGAATGTGTTTATGAGGAGGGCTAGGCCATGGGGCCAGGGCGAGGATCTAGTTAAGCAGCTTGGACTGTCAGTCTCCCCCCAATACAGACCCTGACCCTCCACCTCAAGCTGGGGATAGTTCACTTATCATTGATGGAAAAATAACCTAAACATCAGTTGTGTTGTTGGACAGAGTAAATGTATGAACAATTTTAATGTATTCCCAGTATTAATATGCTCCCATGGCTGTTTTTGTAAGATGAATAAGTAATTCAAGCATGGTACCAGAACACTGTTAGTCAAGCAAGACTGAATATGGACATTTTAGGGGAGGCTGTTGTTAATAATTGGCTCATATGCAGTAAAGCGGCCATTTCATGGTGACATACATTACAATCTTACCTCACAGTATGTCAGAATAGATAGCAAAATGGTATGTGCGCATTACAGAGGAATTGAAAGTTTTTAACATTATCATAATATGTCAACCGTAAGAAGCCATTTTAAGTAATATCTTTGCCACTTGAGGGAGTGTGTATCTGACTATATTGGTAATTCCACCAATTAGGTGCCTTTTGAGTAGTAACATTTTATTTCACCTAATTTGAACATTCTGTCATAAAGAGCACACGTTCAACTTAGTAAAGAAACCTTTTTCCCCATCTCACGAGGTTAAATAAGAAGATTACTATAGTAAGTGCCAAATAAAGTAACAGGGTTGACTGTAACGGGGTTGACGACTTCATCTTAAATCAGCCATAAATCCCCATGTGACATGGGGAGTGGATGCAAGCTTCACCAAAACATGTAAATTGTTGAAACATTTCTAGCCTGTCTATGGGTAACATGTTATGCTCGATGCACTGTTTAACAACACAAAAAAAAACAGATTTTGTATTATTATTTTAGAACCAGCTCCCCTGCTTTTGCACTATCTAAAAAAAAGGAATAGTTGCACCATATTAAAATTAGAGTTTAGTTAATGTAATATGAGGGGCATGTTTTATCGTAAAATGAATCACTAATGATTCATGAAATGCATAATAATCTTCAAAAATGACTTTGTCAAAGCAACAAAATAACTAGGGCTTTACAATGATGGTGAAACTTGGAGGAATTTGGGTGGGTTAAAAGCTTCCTAGAAGTCAGAGGGACATGTCAAAATGATATATTTTTGCACTTTAGCGAGTCTTTAGTCATATAAAAAATCTGATTTTATTGAATTTTCCATGTGGTCTATATAACCCTTTACACTCATACCCATATATGGGTTTAAAATTGAAGATTTGAGCGCTAATAAGCACCTAAATTGGAACGTAGTGGCTGTACAGTAACATGCTATACATGAAGTCAGAGCTCTGGCTCTGTGCTTCACAGCTCTGTATGAGTTTTCAGAACTTAAGAACCGCGCGACAAGAAGTTGCCCCATCCCTCTGGATAGTTGGGCAACTTTTACTCATTTTTAGTGATGGAAATGCAGTAAATTTAAGATGACTCAATGTATTTTGAAAGATGAGACATTGAATATTATAATATACTGCTTTGATGTCATACAAGCAAGCCAAACACATGTGAGTCCAAATGTGCACTTCACATTTCAATATCATAAAACTCATGTGTAATACAGTGTCAACGTTTATGATCACTATGGTTGATATACAGTGGTTGATATACAGTTACAAGATGACATGGATTCATGCCCTTGGTTGTTCTGAACACCTTAAGATTATTTTATAACTTAGTTAGTCATGTAAGGCAATAGAACAAGCTTTCAAATCATGCCCACCTGACCCAGAATGTAATTTATTGATTGTGTAAACAACAGTAATTGTCTGACGGCAGGGATGCAGTGTTGTGCTCCGAATGAAACAACTACAAGTGCTTGCTCTAGTTCATCAACGGCAAAGCTAGGAGAGCAATAAAAAAAAAAGTGTATTCAAGATGCTTAGGAACTGCACACTTTGGAGAGGTATGTGGCCACTTAGAGACACCAGTTAGTCAGAATGTGTATGGGTTTTCAGAACATTTCTCAACCAAACCCTTTTTCTGTTGTTGCACCTACCCCACATTTTCCAGGAATAGTCTCATCATGTTGCTGAATGTATCCAGATTATTTTCTCTCCAAACTGTTCCCTTTCAATTGTTACAATGGTTATGCATTTCCATATTCCTTCTGGAAGAAAGATTTCAATTTAGCCCTATCCATATAGGCCAATTCCCACCAGTGTAAACGGTTAAAGGGCACTTAATTTAACAGCCTTTTATATGTTATTATTTCTATTTGTGAACAATTTTATACTTAATTTCAAAGGGATACAAAAGGGAGTCATTTCATGGGACGACCCATATGTCTGCCCTATATCAGGGAGGGGCAACTGGCGGCATGTGGCCGCCAATTTGGCCCTAAAGAAAGATTTGCCATTTAAAAAGCAGTGCATTGAGTTACAGGCATACTATGCTTTGATTGTAAGGGACATAAACACAATCTGTATCAGAAACAAAATGCTCCCAATGTTTAAGTATGCCTACTCCCTCTTATCAATGTTCTTGAAGTTTAATAACACTTGCACACATGCGTCCGCACACACTGTTACAGTGAGGGGAAAAAAGTATTTGATCCCCTGCTGATTTTGTACGTTTGCCCACTGACAAAGAAATGATCAGTCTATAATTTTAATGGTAGGTTTATTTGAACAGTGAGAGACAGAATAACAACAAAAAATCCAGAAAAACGCATGTCAAAAATATTATAAATTGATTTGCACTTTTTTCCCTCACTGTACAGCTTCAGGAATTCTAAATAAGTGTTCTCCCAACTTCTGATTGGAGGGTTGACTACAGGAAAAAAGAACTGGCTCTATGGATACAAAGATCATTTAAACCTGTCCAACAATGTTATGAATTCCACAGAAGACAGTAACAACATGTCAGCCAGGTCTGAGCTCATGTAATACGGCTATTAAATCTAGCCTAGGCTACTTCGACGTGAACCAGTCACAAGCTGCTATTACTAGAATTTTTATAATTTGCTTAAATCTTTTGACCTGAGAACTAAAACAAAAAAAACAGAAGCTAAGTGGAATGGATGTCCTGTTCTGATTTAAAATCATTGTGGGAAGTTAGTTATATCAAGAGCCGTTCAGCCATGGTATTGTAAACATTATTTTGGTTAGCTAGCTATCTAAATCTGTACAAATTATGTTTTTGCTGTTTATCTAAAGAAATGCATGGGAATGTGTTTATGGTTGAACTTTCTGTAAGTTTTCCTTCAAAATAGGGTCCTTGTGGAAACAGGTGCTTAAAAAGGCTCCGTGCGGTGAAGAAATAGAGATGCGATTAACGGCGTCAGTTGATCAGCAATAAAAATGCAACATGTTATTAGCGCGGTAACTTTGACAGCCCTATATAATATACAAGGTGCAATTAAAAAATGTGGTTGTGCATCATCAGTTTTTCACTTGTTATGTCAGTCATTCAATGATCCCATGACAGCATAATTATTATTTTTTGATTGGTAAGTTAGTCGAGGGGCCAGATATCTAAACTTTTAGTTAACATGGTCGGATTACCAACCGGTACCAAACATTGATTTTGTTAGTCACTCTCACTCAAATATCATATTAAAAACTGCAAACATTTCTCTCCCGCCCTATGGCAAATAGTGTAGAATTGCAGGAAATGAGTTATACAATTGCTAAATCTTCTCTCTGCCCCATGGAAAAATGTGTAGAATTGCAACAAACTTGCTTTAAAACTGCAACATTTTCTGTATGCCCCTCTACTGTCGAGTGGGGCCGCTAAAAGGTTTTGCTCGCACGGTGGCAAGGCCCCCTCCAACAAAATGTCTCTTAGGGCCTCCAAAAGGCTAAACACTCTGACTGCATGTGTGGGTATGGATGTGGGTACACATACCCGGGGGGCCACTGCGGCCCCTCATGATGAGTTCAGATTGTTGTGGCCCCCACCCCATCAATTCCCATCCCTGATCTGTGTGTGTGTGTGTGTTCACTCACTCACTCACTCACTGGCCTCCACCAGTCTCTCCAATCATCAGCTGAAGGCTGAGCTTACTGGACGCCCTCTTCTCTTATTGGTCAGGTCGACTGTGTGCATGTCAGGGTTTCATTTGACCGGCAGCATTTTAATTTAACAGAATTTTACCAGTCCGGTATGCATAGGGTGCGCAACCTGATTAGGGCGTCTACCCACTGTGCTTATAATGACAGAGATCGCATTTAGATTATGGTAATTCTTCTTAACAGAACATGCAACTCCAGGATGCAACGGCTTGCTTCCTTCTTACCGAATTCCAATGTGCACTTTGTATATGTTAGAATAACTGCCACATTTTATTTTTACTCAGCCAACAAGACGAGTAACGAACAGCCAAAACACTAGCCTATGTCAATCTAATATTCCCCATAGTAGAAAAGTGTACCTGTTCTATTGGTCGGCTTGTCGTTCTGTGCGAGAAATAGCCTATTCCTAACACTCTGGGACAGTTGTGTTAGGAATAGGCTATTCCTAACACAAATTCATACAACCAGTAGGCCTAAGCTACATAAAACATTTTTTTAAAAAGCAATGAGGCTGATGCAACATATCAGAACGTTTGTTGAGAAACTATTATTTATTCATTTTTTATGTGCACAAGGCAGTAGGCTACGGTAAATGTTCGTTCCATAATGCAATTAGCGGGAAACACCATTGTCAAAATCGCACCGCACATTTGAGCGGTTTCATGTGACAGAGATGAAAATATCCATTAGAAATGTTGAAAGAAGGGAGATCTAAAGATGCAACAACTAGTATGGTTTGCTAATATGACTAGGATTGTGCCTTTGGCTAGTGGACAATGAAATAAAGTTGATTTGAAAACCAATAGAGAAATAGGCTAATGGTTTCAAAGGCATATGGAAGTCTTTATAAAATAATTGCCTCCACGTTTCTATGGTTGGATTTCACCTAGAAGCAAGGTAAGACATGCCTCATATGAAGTAAAACATTCAGGTTCCAAACAATTAAGTATATGTTTTCAAAATGCGTACTTCCTCCAGCTCATTGCAAAGTGGTGTGACGTGCTTGAGCCTGCCTACCGTTGCCTATATGCACTTGAATCAAATTAAATAAAATGTTATTGGTCACATACACATGGTTAGCAGATGTTATTTGGAGTGTAGCAAAATGCTTATGCTTCTAGATCCGACAGTGCAGCTGTATGTAACAGGTAATATCTAACAATTCCACAACAAAACCTAATATCTAACAAATTCCACAACAAATGTGGATAGGGGGTGCTCCCTTTGCTGTTTCCTCTTTTTGTTTTGCTGACATTGAGTGAGAGGTTATTTTCCTGACACCACACTCCGAGGGCCCTCACCTACCACCTGTAGGCTGTCTCGTAGTTGTTGGTAATCAAGCCTACCACTTAAGTGTCGTATGTAAACTTGATGATTGAGTTGGAGGCGTGCAAGGCCACGCAGTCGTGGGTGAACAGGGAGTACAGGAGAGGGCTGAGAACACACCGTTGTGGGGCCCCAGTGTTGAGGATCAGCGGAGTGGAGATGTTGTTTCCTACCTTCACCACCTGGAGGCGGCCCGTCAGGAAGTCCAGGACCCAGTTGCACAGGGCAGGGTCGGGATCCAGGGTCTCAAGCTTAATGATGAGTTCGGAGGGCACTATGGTGTTGAATGCTGAGCTGTAGTCAATGAACAGCATTCTTACACATTGGATAGGGCAGTGTGATGGCGATTGCATCGTCTGTGGACATATTGGGGAGTGGGTCTAGGGTAACCGGTAGGGTGGAGGTGACATGATACTTGACTAGTCCCTCAAAGCACTTCATGATGACAGCCAGCTGGTCTGTGTGTGCTCTGAGGACGCGGCCAGGGATGCCGTCTGTGTCGGCAGCCTTGTGAGGGTTAACCCATTTAAATGTTTTACTCACGTTGGCCACCGAGGAGGAGAGCCCACAATCTTTGGTAGCGAGCCTTGTCTGTGGCACTGTATTGTCCTCAAACTGCACAAATAAGTTGTTTTAATTTGTCTGGAAGCAAGACGTCGATGTCCGCGACAGGGCTGGTTTTCTTTTTGTAATCCGTGATTGTCTCTAGATCCTGCTACATACGTCTCGTTTTTGAGCCATTGAATTGCGACTCCACTTTGTCTCTATACTGACGCTTTGCTTGTTTGATTGCCTTACGGAGGGAATAACTACACTGTTTATATTCGGTCATCTTTCCAGTCGCCTTGCCATGATTAAATGCGGTGGTACGTGCTTTCAGTTTTGCACGAATGCTGCCATCAATCCACGGTTTCTGGTTAGGGAAGGTTTTAATAGCCACAGTGGGTACAACATCTCCTATACAATTCCTTATAAACTCGCTCCCCGAGTCAGCGTATACGTCAATGTTATTGTCTGAGGCTACCCGGAACATTTCCCAGTTCACGTGATCGAAGCAATCTTGAAGCGTGGAATCCGATTGGTCTGACCAGCGTTGGATAGACATAAGCACGGGCGCTTCCTGTTTTAGTTGCTACCTATAGGAGTGGACAAACAAAATGGAGTCATGGTCAGATTTGCCAAAAGGAGGCCGGGGAGGGCCTTGTATGCATCGCAGAAGTTAGAGTAAAAGTGGTCGAGTGTGTTACTCGCTTGAGTTCTTGTATGTTGTTACAATTACACCATGAGTCGTTAATCATGAAACATACACCCCCATCCTTCTTCTTACCAGCGAGATGTTTGTTCCTGTCTGTGCGATGCACTGAAAATCCCGTTGGCTGTACGGACTCCGACAGCATGTCCCCAGCTAGCCATGTCTCCGTGAAACAGAGTATGTTACAATCCAGGATATCTCTTTGAAAAGCAACTCTTGACGTAATTTTGTCGAGTTTGTTAACTAGGGACTGGCGAGTTAATATTCTTGGAAGCGGTGGGTGGTCTGAGTGCATCCGAAGCCTCACTCTCCTCCGACGGCGTTGTTTTGGTTTGGCCTCTGGAATCAGTTAAAATGCCCTGGGAGGTGCAGACAAAGGATCCGCTTTGGGAAAGTTGTAGTGCTGGTAAGTTAACGTCTCTGATATCCAAAAGTTTGCCTGCCATATCAGTTCTGTTATACTCACAGACATTATTTTAACAGTTTTAGAAACTTCAGAGTGGGCCTGAGTAACAGGCAGTTTACTTTGGGCACGTCAGACTCTCCGTACTTCCGAACACTGCCCCGTAGCCCGTAGAGGTTAATGAGGTCCGGAAGCAGGACTTCCAGTCTGCGAGCAAGTGTCTTGGCAACTATCTTAACATCAACTCAGAGCAAACTGATTGGTCTAAACCAGTGGTTCCCAACCAGGATTACTTGGCCTATCCACAGGGTGTACATAAGAAGACTCATAAGACCATAGGCCTACTGGTAAACTGGACATGGGGGGGTACTTCAGGGGAACTCTGGGAAGAACAAAATTCAGTTGGTGGTACAGTAACCAAAAACGGCAACCACTGTTCTAAACGAAGGGCACTCTGATGGATTTGTCTTGTTTAGTAACAGGCTAATGGAGGCAGTTTTTCAGGACTCTGGTATGATGTCTCTTTCAAACATATCATAAAGAGCAGGCATAAAGATGGGGCATATCTCAGGCCAATGCTACTTAGAAAATGCTACAGAGTAGATTTAGACCAGGTGCTTTTCCAGAGGGCATTGCCTTAATAATAGCTTACCAAACCTCTTCAGATGTAAAGGGGGCATTCAAACTAGTGGATATAGTTGATCTGATATAGTGGGTAAAGTGGTCTTATTCAGATATTTAATGATTTTGTCAGTTGCTCCTGTATATTGAAAGTATAAATAGATTTTATAGAAGTCACAAAATGTATTATTGATAAGCAATGGATCATAAGTAGTGGAGCCATCTGCCATCTTTATGTACTTAGTAGATCTTTCACTCTGTTCTTTTTTAAGTTTGTGTGCAAGTAGACTGCTCAGTCGGTTGCCAGACTCATATTTTTGCTTGTTTTGTACGTGCCTTGTTCGTGCTTTGTGTGGTCTAAATTGACAGTGGCCTTAGCACAAGCTAGTGAGTTCCAGTTTACCTGGGTTGGCTGTTGTTTATGAAGAAATCTTTGCCACAGCTTCCAATTTTTCCCTCTTTTCCAATCTAAGTTTCTTTATCAGTGACGATTGGGAGATGATCTAACACCTTATGGTTGCTTTAGCAGCATCCCAGATGGTTGCAGCTATGACAGGATAGAGTTGGTTGTCAATAATGTGATAACTTATCTTTAACCCCTGAGCAGAATCCTTCATTGTTAAGGAGGGATGCATTAAGTCTCCAATTTCTCATTTTGGGGGGTTGTTGTGTCTATCTATATACACCGGAGCATGGTCAGATTTGACTATAGAACTTAACACATGACTGTACAATGTGCATGTAAGTAGAGGGAATAAAAAAAATGTCCAATCTAGAATGTGAATTATGGGGTCTAGAGTAGAACTAATCTGACACTAGAATTTCGCTCTCTCCATACCTCTACTAAACCAGATGATTTCACAAATGCTTCTAAAAAAACGCTTAGAGACTGGAACAGTTGTTATCCAGAATACAGTTGAAATCTCCCGGTATAATCACAGGTCCCTTGCAGTGTTGGTTAAGTAATAAAATCATGTCAGACATACATTGGGGGAGTCAGTGTTTGGAGCATATACATTCAGTACAGTAATATGTTGATCCAGAATATTACCCGTAATCAAAATAAATCGCTACTCAGGGTAAATTTCTTGGTGTTCAAATAGAATTGGGAAATGTTTGTTTATAAGGATGGTAATGCCTCTCTTTAACTAAAAGAAGAAACATTCACTTGGCCCACATGGCCTCTTCAGTTTAGCATGCTCTGTTGCAGAGAAATGGGTATCTTGTAACAATCCTTTCCCTTTTTAAGAATGTTAGACTGTTCTTCATCTTGACTACATTCCCACTGCCCTGAATATTCCAAGACACTGCTTCAAACGAAGCACTTATCTTAAAGTAATATTAGAGAATAACTTACCCCAGACAGTGTAAAAATAAACAAGTTATAAGAAGCTTGCGTTACCCTGAACTAAAATAGAATGTAAAAATAAAATGGAGAAAAAATACCTCTGCCAGTCCCCAAACGAAATGGCAGACCCCAAAAACAGTACCTACCCTGTTTTTGTCACATTACTAACAGGAACTCAACTAAGGGTTTAAGAATAGATATTTCACTGTCCTATTGAATAAAGGGGGGATACCTAACATTGACCTATAAAGGACATGTGAATGAAAACTATTAATGCCTAAAACTAATGTAGATAATATTCCTATGTGAGCGATTACGCTCACATATACACGCGCGCGCACACACACAACTACCCACATAGATTAGATTAAGAAAAACAAAATAAAAACGATTTACAAAATTTAAATAAATACAGTGCAGTATGCACCCCATTCTTAATCCACGTCGAGGCACAGCTTAAAGAGCAAGGAATGTCATCCGGGTTTAGGCTATTCACTCATTGAAAATGACAATAGAACCTCTGTTTGGTAATGAATAGTCTACTTAGAGTACATAACGTCCCATCAATGAGAGAGCTCTCCGTCCCGTGGCGGCCAGGTATCCACATGCGGTGAGTGGGCTGTCCAAATAATCGGACCTATGGCCTAAACAAAGTCCAAACAAAAGTTACTCATGTCCACAAGCTGGTGTGAATAACAAATCCTGTTCGATGGTTTGTATAGATCTAAACAAAGCCGATGAGCAGGCAAGGCGGACTGTTTTCAACTGCAGCTCTGCCGTGTCACAGACCATGTGTGCATGCTAGGAATAGGCTATATAGTTATAGCTACTACCATTGTAGAAAGTGAGTGCAGACTGTGGGTTGTCAAACATGTGGCTAGTTCCCTGGAAAGTAATCCTCAGTTTAGCCGGGTGTATCAGGAAAAATCTGACTCCTGCCTTGTGAAGGTGGGCTTTCACATCTTTTGTATACAGCTCTGCGTCTTGCCAGGTCTGCAGAGTAGTCAATGGATCCGTGTGCCATTGTAGTTCAGCTGTCATCTTTCGAAGGAGGGACGAATAATTTTCTCTTTGGTCTGGGAGTAATGCATTGGGACCAGCATAGCTCTGGAATGGCAGTCGGGTTGTGGTTTTGCAACTAAAGGTCGATGTGCTCTGTCAAAGGTCTTTCCGCCAAGAACAACCTGCAGGAAAGAGGATTACAGCCCTCCACCTCTTCTGGTATGTCGACCACCCGTATGTTGTGGCTGGCTTTTGGGTTAAGCAAGCAGTGTGTCAAGAAGCAGTGCGGCTTGGCAGGGTCGTGTTTCCGGGGACGCATGGCTCTCAACCTCCATCTACCAATTTGGATATTATGATATTGGGGAGGAAAAAAGGGGTAAAAATAAATAATAATTGTGTGTGTTTTTTTACGCGGGCCAGAGTGAATCCTGTCGTAGTTTTCCTACCCCTGTTTTAGACCCAGACAGCAGCTAACACAGTCCCAGATAACTAACCATGCTGGAGGGGACGTGAGCAGAACGTTGCCCCTAACCACAGATCTAGGATCAGATTATCCCATCCAAATCTTAATGTTATCTATAAGGTTATAATAGTAAATGTTTTCTTGTCAAATACATTTTGGGGATGGAAAAACCCTTTCAGTGTAAACTTAAATTACTTAAACCAGAGAAAGTATGTAGAAAAGATAATGGCCCTATATTATAATAATAATAATATTTGAGAACTAACAATCACCAAAATAAATGGGTAGAACTGACAATTCCTAAAAATTGATTTAGCAGTAAAGATTATGTTTGAGCAAAAAACACACTATTACCCATAGCAAAATTCATAGAATTGCAGGAAATTTGCTTTAAAAATAGTTTTTTTTTTTTACCTCAGATCCATGGTAAAATATGTAGAATCACAGGGTAATTTTTATATTAATTTACAATCTGCAACATTTTCTCTCAGCTGCATGGCAAGATGGGGGCCTCTAAAATGTTCAGTAAAATTCAGCCGTGCCGACCGCACCTGTATTCATAACCTACCTGTTCCCTTCCTGTACTCTCAGGTGCAGAGCTGGAACAACTGAACCTGGCATGAAAGTCAAAAGTAAAATTACATCGCAGTTGATTCATGATTGGCCATATGGGTGTTAGGCTGGGTGACTGTATTCGTAGTGCTAATCATCATTTGTTGGCAGATCAGATCAGAACCCGGCTAGGCGTAAGCGCACGACTATGCTCGCATACCGCCTGCTTGCTAAAATAGATAGCTAGCTAGCTGAACCTTGCTACAACACTTTGACTTTGGCTTTACAAATGGGAAGCTTATGATTTTCTTTCTGAACAAATGTTGTTTGATCCAAAGGTTTTACAGATCTTTAGTTAGTTGGTTGGCTTGCTTTCTCTGCACGAGTAGGCCTATGCTGCTAGGCTAGTTAGCCGGCAAAGTAGTAATCACCAGCTTGTTTGCTAATGTTAGCAAACATGCCTACTCTTTTTGTCGAGTACAGTAGAAAATACAACAATCCTCTGGTGAAAACGGTATGTTGGTTTCCGTCTTCTCATGTTGAAAAAAAAACACTTAATTGAAGAATCCCGTCCATAGTTTCTACCCCTACAGTTCACCAATCACTGACAAAGAGCCGTAGACTTTCGGCTACTGAACTTCAACTTGCCTCAAGAAGAAATGTTGTTTGCAAACAGCCGGGGGGAAAAATGACAATCACCAAAACGGCACAGAATTGTGTCGTAATGTATGCGTGAAATGGCACGCCAAAAATGCTGCAACAAAATCAAGCATTGTTAACAGGAAATATCACAAAAAATCCCTGCAAAATCCTGGAGGGACTGATTTAATACCTCACACAGATACACTATTGTAGGTAAGAACACACCACACAGATACGGTACTGTAGGTATTAACACAGCACAGAGATTTCTTCAAACCACTGTGCTGTGTGACTCACAGCTGCAGCATCATTCATGGCTGTACTGACTCAGTCAGTGGAATGGACTGACCCTAAGTATAGATGCCTGCAAATCACATGCGAATTTCAGTCTAGATTCCTGGTGTTTCTGTAATGTGTAGGGAACCACTGTTATGTGGCTTCAATGCTTGTCTTAAATGTAAAACATTCTATATTTAGCTGGGCTTGTGTTGGAGAATCTGGTTCATTCAGTTCAGCAGACCCCTGTGTGAGAACCAACCACAGTGACAATTTGGTAGTTGACAACACAGAATCATCTCATTGACCACTGGCACCACACTATCAGTGTCTGTATCAGTCTCATACATTAATATGGAAAGCCCCATCTTGAGAGAGGGTGAGATGCAATGCTGTTGTCACCTTGTCGTGTGATGCTGTTGTCGCGTATGTGTGTGAGTGTGCAAGTGCGTCCAGTGTTTTGGCCTGTGTCTGTTAGCTGCAGTCTTGTTTTGGCGTGTCTGCGGTGTTTTGGTTGTGTTAATTGGATTAGAGTAACAGGTTTTCTGGCCTGTATATAAGGTGTCACCTTTCCCGCCTGGGTTGAAGTGTAATGTGCTGCTATTTTGGCCTGTGTTGATTCGAGGTGAAATGCTGGAAATTAGACTAGTGGGGCTTATGTAACAATAGTGTCTTGTTTTGGTGCCTGTGGATCAAAGCCTGAGCGAGCTGGGGGAAGCACGGGGTGAGTGTTGGCCTGAGAACCTGCATAACGCCAGTCAGTGGCCCCCCATCAGGGAGGCAGAACACTGAACTACACCAGAGCGCAGGCTGCTGTGGACACTGGTCATAACAACAAATGATGTGTGTATGTGCATATGTAACCGATGTGAAATTTCTAGATAGTTAGCGGGGTACGCGCTAATAGCTTTTCAATCGGTGACGTCACTCGCTCTGAGACCTTGAAGTAGTTGTTTCCCTTGGTAACGATAGGTAACGATGCTTCGGGGGTGTCAGTTGTTGATGTGTGCAGAGGGTCCCTTGTTCGAGCCCAGGTAGGGGCGAGGAGAGGGACGGAAGGAAAACTGTTACACATATAGGTGTGTGTGTGTGTGTGTGCGCAATGTACATATGTAGCCCTATTGTACACGGGACCATTCTGTAGGTATGTAGGACAAGTGTGATCTATGCTTTACGATGCTGTTGTTTTAGCACTGTGTTCTTCTCTCAGGCTGATGAGCTGTAGATTTCTCTCACAGAAAGACTCTCGCCTGAGCATTACCTGTTGCCATGGCTACAGCTAACCGCTGACAACACACAGAGCAAGATCATCCTGCTGTGCTCCGCAGATCAACCACAGGCACTGTGGGGCCAGTGTGGAGGCAATCACACTCAGCCACCGACCCTGCATCTGACCACGGTCGACCACAGATTGACCACACAGTGTCTGCAGCCTCAAATGTAGTACATAAAGTTGAAGTCGGAAGTTTACATACACTTAGGTTGGAGTCATTAAAACCCGTTTTTCAACCACTCCACAAATGTGTTGTTAACAAACTATAGTTCTGGGAAGTCGGTTAGGAAACCTACTTTGTGCATGATACAAGTAATTTTTCCAACAATTGTTTACAGACAGATTATATGACTTGATTCACTTTATCACAATTCCAGTGGGTCAGAAGTTTACATACACTAAGTTGACTGTGCCTTTAAACAGCTTGGAAAATTCCAGAAAATGATGTCATGGCTTTAGAAGCTTCTGATAGGCTAATTGACATAATTTGAGTCAATTGGAGGTGTACCTGTGGATGTATTTCAAGGCCTACCTTCAAACTCTGCCTCTTTGCTTGACATCATGGGTTAATCTAAAGAAATCAGCCAAGACCTCAGAAAAAATATTGTAGACCTCCACAAGTCTGGTTCATCCTTGGGAGCAATTTCCAAACGCCTGAAGGTACCGCGTACATCTGTACAAACAATAGTACGCAAGTATAAACCCCATGGGACCACGCGGCTGTCACACCGCTCAGGAAGGAGACGCGTTCTGTCTCCTAGAGATTAATGTACTTTGGTGCGAAAGGTGCAAATCAATCCCAGAACAACCGCAAAGGACCTTGTGAAGATGCTGGAGGAAACGTGTACAAAAGTATTTGATCCCCTGCTGATTTTGTACGTTTGCCCACTGACAAAGAAATGATCAGTCTATAATTTTAATGGTAGGTTTATTTGAACAGTGAGAGACAGAATAACAACAAAAAAATCAAGAAAAAAAGCATGTGAAAAATGTTATAAATTAATTCATAAAGTTTTTCACATGCGTTTTTCTGGATGTTTTTGTTGTTATTCTGTCTCTCACTGTTCAAATAAACCTACCATTAAAATTATAGACTGATCATTTCTTTGTCATTGGGCAAACGTACAAAATCAGCAGGGGACCAAATACTTTTTTCCCTCACTGTATATCCACAGTAAAACGAGTCCTATATCGACATAACCTGAAAGGTCGCTCGGCAAGGAAGAAGCCACTGCTCCACTGCTATGGTTTGCAACTGCACATGGGGACAAAGATTGTACTTTTTGGAGAAATGTTTTCTGGTCTAAAGAAACAAAAATAGAACTGTTTGGCCATAATGACCATCGTTGTGTTTGGAGGAAAAAGGGGGAGGCTTGTAAGCCGAAGAATCCCAACCGTGAAGCACGGGGGTGGCAGTATCATGTTGTGGGGGTGCTTTGCTGCAGGAAGGACTGGTGCACTTCACAAAATAGATTGCATCATGAGGATGTAAAATTATGTGGATATATTGAAGCAACATCTCAAGATCTCAGTCAGGAAGTTAAAGCTTGGTCACAAATGGGTCTTCCTTATGGACAATGACCCCAAGCACACGTCCAAAGTTGTGGCAAAATGGCTTAAGGTCAACAAAGTCAAGGTATTGGAGTGGCCATCACAAAGCCCTAACTTCAATTCTGTGGGCAGAATTGAAAAGCGTGTGCAAGCAAGAAGGCCTGCAAACCTGACTCTGTTACACCAGCTTTGTCAGGAGGAATGGGCCAAAATTCTCCCAACTTATTGTGGGAAGCTTGGGGAAGGCTTCCTGAAACGTTTGGCCCAAGTTAAACAATTTAAAGGCAATGCTACCAAATACTAATTGAGTGTATGTAAACTTCTGACCCACTGGGAATGTGATGAAAGAAATACAAGCTGAAATGAATTATTCTCTCTACTATTATTCTGACATTTCACATCTTTAAAATAAAGTGGTGATCCTAACTGACCTAAGACGGGGAATTTTTACTAGGATTAAATGTCAGGAATTGTGAAAAACTGAGTTTAAATGTATTTGGCTAAGGTGTATGTAAACTTCCGATTTCAACTGTATATAGCTGCAAACAAACATAATCAACAATCAATGCTAAACCACAGTTAGACATCGCACCGCTTGTGAAGCACAGAGGAGGCCAAAGAATAGTCAACCAAGGGGAAAAAACTATAGCCGCTAAAGCAAAATCAGCCATTACACCACTTTGGGCTATATTTGGGCATTATGGAAACCCGTAACAAACTCCATGACCCTTTTCCAACGCCAGTTTGATAACTTAAAGTGTGACGCACAAATACGAGGGGACATTTTGTCTCTTTTTCATCAACTGCTGTGATGAATGGCTGTGAATTCCAGCACCACAAATCTGCAGGGGAAAGGCCTCTTTATTTTTACCAGTCTTAATCTTTGATCTGTGGTGCTGTCTGCCTCCCCTACAGTAACATGCCTGTGACCCTCACCTCATCCCTGTCAAAACCCCTAGCACAGCCCCACTACTGATAACACTGCTTGGAATGAGTGCCGTGAACTGAGAAGAGTGATGCGAATGCACAGACCAGTGGAGAGTGAAGAATGTGGTCGAGCAAGCAGAGGATGGGTCCAGCGAGTGCACTGGCAGCGGGGTCGCACAAATTTAACTTGAGTTGCAAGTGTGACTTTAAGCAAGCAGAACATCATTGCCGCATGCAAAAAAATTATTTGAGAGCAAATTTTTTAAATTTTTGTTTTGTTTTGCAGAGATACTTAAAAATCTTGCTCTCGCAACTGCAATCTTTTACTATCGTTTTATTACAGGTGAAAATTCTAGCCAATGAACATGGTCGTCACTAGTTAACACAGCTAGTTAATAAGTCATACTTATTATGGCTAAACCCAGCCTATTTCTACAATTTATCTTCTTAAATCAGATTTTAAACTTAACCACACTGCTAACCTTATGCATAACCATAACTTTAAAGTACATTTTTATTTTCATGAATTTTTACTATACAGACTTTTGTAGCTGTGTTGTCTAGTAGAAACCGGATTTGGATGTTGAAAGGCAATGTAACCTAACGTAGCAGGCGTAAAAAACAAAAATTAAACGCCTGAGTGGAGTTCACACGTCCGGTTTTCAGCAGAAAAGAAAGCTAGGTTGAATTAGCTGTATCCCTGAAAACCGGATACATCCAGGTGTTGGCAACTTCACTAAGACTAATGGCAAGGTGATGGTGGTGTAAGGACGATGGCCGACAATAATAAAAAGGTAAGCTCTATAGTTTTTCAGTAGATAACCAGCCAACTAATCAACTAGGATTTCAGTATTTAAATTGAAGTAGGTAGTTATTTTGTATTCTGATGTTAAAGCAGGCTATTGTTTAGGCAAGCTAGGTTAGTGTCAGCT
Source organism: Brachymystax lenok tsinlingensis (assembly GCA_030435695.1). Classification (NCBI taxonomy): domain Eukaryota; kingdom Metazoa; phylum Chordata; class Actinopteri; order Salmoniformes; family Salmonidae; genus Brachymystax; species Brachymystax lenok. The sequence goes on from CM059817.1 coordinate 24,056,476, forward strand.
AGCAGCTAGCTAGGAAGCTAAAACTAGCTGATGTTTAACCACATAAAATGTACCGGTATCTTTGGTTAACCAAGAGCATTGTAGCTAGCTAGCTAACTAAGTTAACGAGGGGTTGGTAGAGAAGGAGGACTTGGAAGACCAGCCAGACTGGGAGGGAGTGGTGAGAACAGACGGGGAAGGCCCTCCCTGGGGTAGAGGCCCTTGATTGAGGGTGGGTGAGTGGGAGCCACGATCAAACTCTGAAATAAATAGCCAATATTGTAAACCACTAACTGCATACTTTACGATAGTCTCTTTTGAAATACAGTTCTGATAACTTTTGCTCTGGCAGTTTTTGTGCAGTTACAATAAAGGAGAATGACCTCTAACCATCTCTCTCTCTCCATCCCTCTCTCCATGCAGGCCCACTGTCACTATGTGGTGGGGAAGTTGTTATCTGCTTAGCTGACAAAGATAGGAGATGCAGGAGTCCACTCTGTTCCAAGTACCTTGGCTCTCCTCTATGCACAGCACTCTGGAGACTTCCTGCAGGTAACCTTGACTTCTATCAATCACCCTGTAACTTAATCATTAGTGGTACTGAGAGTTCCTCTAATTGCTTTGATGCTATATGGAGGTATTGTTATTAGAACATACAGTTGAAGACAAAAGTTTACATACACTTAGGTTGAAGTCATTAAAACTAGTTTTTCAGCCACTCCACACATTTCTTGTTAACAAACTATAGTTTTGGCAAGTCTGTTCGGACATCTACTTTGTGCATGACACAAGTAATTGTTTGCATACAGATTATTTCACTTATACCTCACTGTATCACAATTCCAGCGGGTCAGAAGTTTACATACACTAAGTTGACTGTGCCTTTAACTTAAACAGCTTGGAAAATTCCAGAAAATGGTGTCATGGCTTTAGAAGCTTCTGATAGGCTAATTGTAATCATTTGAGTCAATTGGAGGTGTACCTGTGGCTGTATTTCAAGGCCTACCTTCAAACTCAATGCCTCTTTGCTTGACATCATGGGAAAATCAAAAGAAATCAGCCAATACCTTGAATTGCAGACCTCCACAAGTCTGGTTCATCCTTGGGAGCAATTTCCAAACGCCTGAAGGTACCACATTCATCTGTACAAACAATAGTACGCATCAAGTATGAACACCATGGGGCCACGCAGCCGTCATACCGCTCAGGAAGGAGACACGTTCTGTCTCCTAGAGATGAACATACTTTGGTGCGAAAAGTGCAAATCAATCCCAGAACAACCGCAAAGGACCTTGTGAAGATGCTGGAGGAAACGGGTACAAAAGTATCTATATCCACAGTTAAAAGAGTCATATATCGACATAACCTGAAAGGCCACTCAGCAAGGAAGAAGCCTCTGCTTCAAAACCGCCATAAAAAAGCCAGACTACGATTTGCAACTGCACATGGGGACAAAGATTGTACTTTTTGGGGGAGGCTTGCATGCCGAAGAACACCATCCCAACCGTGAAGCACGTGGGTGGCAGTATCATGTTGTGGCGGTGCTTTGCTGCAGGAAGGGCTGGTGCACTTCACAAAATATATGGCATCATGAGGGAGGAAAATTATGTGGATATATTGAAGCAACATCTCAAGACATGTCAGGAAATTAAAGCTTGTTTGCAAATGGGTCAACCAAATGGACAATGACCCCCAAGCATACTTCCAAAGTTGTGGCAAAATGGCTTAAGGACAACAAAGTCAAGGTATTGGAGTGGCCTTCACAAAGCCCTGACCTCAATCCCATAGAAAATATGTGGGCAGAACTGAAAAAGTGTGTGCCTGCAAGGAGGCCTACAAAACTGACTCGGCTACACCAGCTCTGTCAGGAGGAATGGGCCAAAATTCACCCAACTTATTGTGGGAATCTTGTGGAAGGCTACCCGAAACGTTTGACCCAGTTAAACAATTTAAAGGCAATGCTACCAAATACTAATTGAGTGTATGTTAACTTCTGACCCACTGGGAATGTGATGCAAGAAATAAAAGCTGAAATCATTCTCTCTGCTATTATCCTGACATTTTACATTCTTAAAATAAAGTGGTGATCCTAACTGACCTAAGACAGGATTTTTACTAGGATTAAATGTCAGGAATTGTGAAAAAATGAGTTTAAATGTATTTGGCTAAGGTGTATGTAAACGTCTGACTTCAACTGTATGTCACGTGGAGAGGATAACTTATGGACTTTGACCAACTACTGTCTATTGGGTTAGGAAGATGGTTCTATTCAGAGGATGGTTCTATGCTGAATGTGTACAAGTAGGTTAGGTAAGGGATAAAGTGAAAACCAATAGGATAGCTCTTCATGGGTTAGGCATGAAATGACAGCAGGCTGTTCAATACTGAGCCGTACTGACTGACGAGTTGCATGGATTGGTACAGGATCTGCGAGTCACCTTTGACCTTGATGTAACTTTCATTGGGGTCATGGGTGTTCCCTAACTCACCTTGTGACTTAGACCACTCAGCACGTATGTATCCTTCCCACCTTCCTCAGTGGAGTCCCGACCAGGGGTGTCAAACTCCTCCACCTTCCTCAGTGGAGTCCCGACCAGGGGTATCAAACACCTCCACCTTCCTCAGTGGAGTCCCGACCAGGGGTGTCAAACTCCTCCACCTTCCTCAGTGGAGTCCCGACCAGCGGTATCAAACTCCTCCACCTTCCTCAGTGGAGTCCCGACCAGGGGGTGTCAAACTCCTCCACCTTCCTCAGTGGAGTCCCGACCAGCGGTATCAAACTCCTCCACCTTCCTCAGTGGAGTCCCGACCAGGGGTGTCAAACTCCTCCACCTTCCTCAGTGGAGTCCCCACCAGGGGTATCAAACACCTCCACCTTCCTCAGTGGAGTTCCGACCAGCGGTATCAAACTCCAATGTCCGTGTACATGTTATGTTGGCGAAGTTACCGGACCAGTGGGAGGAGACGTTGATGACAGTGATGCGTCCCAGTGTGGTCTCAACAAACCGCTGCTGTGCCAACACCATGCCTGATGATGACAACCAGATGGTATTCCTCCACCCTGGATAACTGTAAACACACACCTAGTCTTTCTCTCTGGTATATTTGTTTCGCGTGAGAGCGTGAGTAATGGGTCTGTATATGCGAGTGTGTATATGAGTCTACTCTGAGTCTGTATACACCCTGTATTACATGCCTGTGTTTTTGTTTGCACACGTTCTTATGTGTGATTTAGTGTAGTATTTTGTGACATCCCTCTCTCTCTCATCTCCTCAGATATTTGGTGCTCCCCAGACCAGGATTTTGAGGCAGGGATGGACTACTCAGTTTGTCTGAGCTTGCCCCTCTACTCTGCGCTCAGTGCTGTTCAGTCCCTGCGTCTTACTGTCCTTTCTATAGATTGTGCTGATGCCCTACTGTAAGAACATGGAGATCTTCACTGGTTCTGAGGTAGGTGACCTGACCACCAACAGTGCTTAGGACATGTTCCAGCATTACTGCTGTCTGCAGAACATCCCAAGCGTGGTCAAGATCCCCTCCAGACATCTGCTAAAACTTCATCTTTTAGTGTGTCAGTTCTGCTGCACCAGGGAGCTAAAGTTATGGCGGTGCATTCCCAACAGTCATGTATGACTGCTTAATGTTTTAATTTATGTTTTAATTAACACAAAGTCTAAAGAAGGTTTCTTATGGCTCAATAATACTGACAAATGGCGCAGATTGTACACCTCTGCTCAGTCCCACATAGTGACGTCTGCCATTCCATATCGAGACAAACATGCAACAGCCCTGAGACAATTGTATATTTCCTCGATTCCTTGCTTCCTATTTCAGTGCCTCCTTCTATAACCCCATTGGAGGACCGGACCCAAGGTTTCTCCCCTCAGACCTCCAATGGGTTTTGAGAAGGATGCGATTAGAGAGGAAGTGAGAAGTTAATTGTTTTAGGTGCAATCTTATGTTGAATGATACATTTGATATCTGTTTGCACATACAGTGCCTTCAGAAAGTATTCATACTGTTTGACTTATTCAAAATTTTGTTGTTACAAAGTAGGATTAAAATGGATTTAATTGTATTTTTTTTGTCAACGATCTATACAAAATACTCTGTCAAAAGGGAAGAAAAAGTCACTTTTTTTTTTATTAATGGGAAATAAAACCCTAATATATTTTGATAAATATTCAACCCCCTGAGTCAATACATGTTAGAATCACCATCATTTTTTACCCATCTACCAATAGGTGCCCTTCTTTGCGAGGCATTGGAAAACCTCCCTGGTCTTTGTCGTTGCATGCTAAACTGAGGGACCTTCCAGATAATCAAACAGTAGGTGTGGTGTACAGAGATGGGGTAGGCATTAAATCATGTGAAACACCATTATTACACACAGAGTTCGTCCATGCAACTTATTATCGGACTTGTTAAGCACATGTTTACTCCTGAACTTATTTTGGCTTGCCATAACAAAGGGGTTGAATACATTTTGACTCGAGACATTTCCGCTTTAAATGTTTTATATGTAAAAATGTCTAAACGTAATTCCACTTTGACATTATTGGGTATTGTGTGTAGATCAATGACACAAAATCTACATTTAATCCATTCTAAAATTCAAGCTGTAACACAACAAAATGTGGAAAATGTCAAGAGGTGTGAGTACTTTCTGAAGGCACTGTTCTACTTGTGCTCTTTCCCCAGATTGCTCTGGCTTGCTGATATCATCTGATCTGATGAGACTCCCGATGCGATTTGACTCCTGTATTACTGCCTGTACTCAATACCATTTCCAATGCCAATTTAAATCATTTGACACTGTAATTTGATAGACAATGGTAGTTCCCAATCAGACATTTACTACCTCAGTTAAATGTTTGGTGACTGCATGGTGTTGATTTGTCCTCAGTCCTCCTTTTGAATGCTGTGTGTACCAGAATAGGCTGGTGGTAGGAGCTATAGGAGGACAGACTCATTGTAAAGGCTGGAATGGAATGGTACAAAACGCATCAAGCACATGGACACAAATAGTTTGACTCCGTTCCATTGATTCCATTCCAGCCATTACATTGAGCCTGTCCTCCAAAAGCTCCTCCCACCAGCCTCCTCTGGTGTACCATGATGACATGTTAACCTGAGTTTGTGGTTAATCATTTAAATAAAAATCCCCCAACATAAAAATATTTTCACGACCCTCCCCTTGTACTGTAATTTGTCTCGTTGAAAATTATTGTTTATGACCACAAATAATAACTGTAATGTGTGTTTATGAACTTGGATATCGACTTTGCCTCCTCAGCCATGCAGGCCAGATGGTTGAGTGTTCGCTGACCACCACGAACGAGCTCACTCTCCCTGCCTGTTTCATTAGACCTACACTACCATCAGGCAGACAATCAGCTAGAGGGAAAATCTTTTAAATAATAATATTATGCGATATTTATAATTATACTGAACAAAAATATAATCACAACATGCGACAATTTTACTGAGTTGCAGTTAATTTAAGGAAATCACTCAATTTTTATAAATTCGTTAGGCCCTTATCTATGGATTTCACATGAAACAGATGTGGAGGTCCTGGGCTGGCGTGGTTACACGTGGTCTGCGGTTTTCTGCAACCGCTCTGGTGGACATTCCTGCAGTCAACATGCCAATTGGCCGCTCACTCAACTTGGCATTGTGTTGTTTTATAGAACTGCCCATTATAGAGTTGCCTTTTATTGTCCCCAGCACAAGGTGCACCTGTGTAATGATCATGTGGTTTAATCAGCTTCTTGATATGCCACATCTGTCAGGTGGGTGTATTATCTTGACAAATGAGAAATGCTCACTAACAGGGATGTTAACAAATTTGTTTACAAAATGTGAGAGAAATAAGATTTTTGTGTGAATGGGAAACTTCTGTGATCTTACATTTTTTTTTAACATGGGACCAACACTTTAAATGTTGTGTTTAATATTTTGGTTCAGTGTATATATAAAATATATGCAACGAATGTTCCACCAACTGGTTTCTGTGCCAATCCACCACATTACCAATGTCATGGTTTGTGTTTAATACCACAATAAATAGACTGTCAATCTTGACAAACAAAAAATACATCCCTCCCTACCTTGTAAGCCTACCCAGTATCGAAGGCTTGGCTTGACAATCTCCGAATGTCATTAACCTTTTTGGTGTTTTGTAACAGATGCCTCTTTCCATTCATCAAATGGCCGCTGCACAGTTTCATTCGGAAAGTATTCAGACCCCTTCCCCTTTTCCAAATTTTGTTGTGTTACAGCCTTATTCTAAAATGGATCAAAAATAAAAAAAATCTGCATCAATCTACACACAATACCCCATAATGACAAAAGCCAAACAGATTTTTTGAAATTTTTGCAAATGTATTAACAATAAACAAATACCTTATTTACGTAAGTATTCAGACCTTGAGATGTTTCTACAACTTGATTGGAGTCCACTTGTGGTAAATTCAATTGATTTGACATGATTTGGAAAGGTACACACCTGTCTATATAAGGTCCTACAGTTGACAGTGCATGTCAGAGCAAAAACCAAGCCATGAGGTCGAAGGAATTGTCCTTAGCGCTCCGAGACTGATTGTGTCAAGGCACAGATCTGGGGAAGGGTACCAAAATATTTCTGCAGTATTAAAGGTCCTGAAGAACACAGTGGCATCCATCATTCTTAAATGGAAGAAGTTTGGAACCACCAAGACTCTTCCTAGAGCTGGCCGCCCTGCCAATACTGAGCAATCGGGGGAGAAGGGCCTTGGTCAGGGAGGTGACCAAGAACCTGATTGTCACTCTGACAGAGCTCCAGAGATCCTCTGTGGAGATGGGATAACCTTTAGAAAGCCAACCATCTCTGCAACACTCCACCAATCAGGCCTTTATGGTAGATCGGCCAGACGAAAGACACTCCAAGCGGGCACAAGACCGCTCGCTTGGAGTTTGCCAAAAGGCAGCTAAAGGACTCTCAGACCATGAGAAACAAGATTGAACTCTTTGGCCTGAATGCCAAGCGTCACGTCTGGAGGAAACCTGGCACCATCCCTACGGTAAAGCATGGTGGTGGCAGCATCATGCTGTGGGGATGTTTTTCATTGGCAGGGACTGGGAGACTAGTCAGGATCGAGGTAAAGATGAACGGAGCAAAGTACAGAGAGATCTTTGAAAACCTGCTCCAGAGCACTCAGGACCTCAGACTGGGGCGAAGGTTAATCTTCCAACAGGACAACAACCCTAAACACACAGCCAAGACAATGTACGAGTGGCTTCGTTACAAGTCTCTAAATGTCCTTGAGTGGCCTAGCCAGAGCCCGGACTTGAACCCGATCGCACATCTCTGGAGAGACTTGAAAATAGCTTTGCAGCGACACTCCCCATCCAACCTGACAGAGCTTGAGAGGGTCTGCAGAGAAGAATGGGAGAAACTCCCCAAATACAGGTGTACCAAGCATACCCAAGAAGACTTGAGGCTGTAATCGCTGACAAAGGTGCTTCAACAAAGTACTGAGGAAAGGGTCTGAATACTGTAATTGTGATATTGCATTTATTTTTATTTTTTGTTATACATTAGCAAAAATGTCAAACTGTTTTTGCTTTTGTCATTATGGAGTATTGTGTGTAGATTAATGAGGGGAAAAAAATATTTAATACATTTTAGAATAAGGCTGTAACATAACAAAATGTGGGAAAAGTCAAGGGGTCTGAATACTTTCCGAATGCACTGAATATACATACACTACAAAGATTTAGTGATCGCGGTCGCACAATGAAGTCAGGGACTTATTTCCATTGTGATCCCTATTATTTACGTAAACACATATACATTGTGTGTGTGTATATATATATATATATTATATATACACATACATACATACACATACACACACTGCTCAAAAAAATAAAGGGAACACTAAAATAACACATCATAGATCTGAATGAATGAAATAATCTTATTAAATACTTTTTTCTTTACATAGTTGAATGTGCTGACAACAAAATCACACAAAAATTATCAATGGAAATCAAATTTATCAACCCATGGAGGTCTGGATTTGGAGTCACACTCAAAATTAAAGTGGAAAACCACACTACAGCCTGATCCAACTTTGATGTAATGTCCTTAAAACAAGTCAAAATGAGGCTCAGTAGTGTGTGTGGCCTCCATGTGCCTGAATGACCTCCCTACAACGCCTGGGCATGCTCCTGATGAGGTGGCGGATGGTCTCCTGAGGGATCTCCTCCCAGACCTGGACTAAAGCATCCGCCAACTCCTGGACAGTCTGTGGTGCAACGTGGCGTTGGTGGATGGAGCGAGACATGATGTCCCAGATGTGCTCAATTGGATTCAGGTCTGGGGAACGGGCGGGCCAGTCCTTAGCATCAATGCCTTCCTCTTGCAGGAACTGCTGACACACTCCAGCCACATGAGGTCTAGCATTGTCTTGCATTAGGAGGAACCCAGGGCCAACCGCACCAGCATATGGTCTCACAAGGGGTCTGAGGATCTCATCTCGGTACCTAATGGCAGTCAGGCTACCTCTGGCGAGCACATGGAGGGCTGTGCGGCCCCCAAAGAAATGCCACCCCACACCATGACTGACCCACCGCCAAACCGGTCATGCTGGAGGATGTTGCAGGCAGCAGAACGTTCTCCACGGCGTCTCCAGACTCTGTCACGCCTGTCACGTGCTCAGTGTGAACCTGCTTTCATCTGTGAAGAGCACAGGGCGCCAGTGGCGAATTTGCCAATCTTGGTGTTCTCTGGCAAATGCCAAACGCCCTGCACGGTGTTGGGCTGTAAGCACAACCCCACCTGTGGACGTTGGGCCCTCATACCACCCTCATGGAGTCTGTTTCTGACCGTTTGAGCAGACACATGCACATTTGTGGCCTGCTGGAGGTCATTTTGCAGGGCTCTGGCAGTGCTCCTCCTTGCACAAAGGCGGAAGTAGTGGTCCTGCTGCTGGGTTGTTGCCCTCCCACGCCCTCCTCCACGCCTCCTGATGTACTGGCCTGTCTCCTGGTAGCGCCTCCATGCTCTGGACACTAAGCTGACAGACACAGCAAACCTTCTTGCCACAGCTCGCATTGATGTGCCATCCTGGATGAGCTGCACTACCTGAGCCACTTGTGTGGGTTGTAGACTCCGTCTCATGCTACCACTAGAGTGAAAGCACCGCCAGCATTCAAAAGTGACCAAAACATCAGCCAGGAAGCATAGGAACTGAGAAGTGGTCTGTGGTCACCACCTTCAGAACCACTCCTTTATTGGGGGTGTCTTGCTAATTGCCTATAATTTCCACCTGTTGTCTATTCCATTTGCACAACAGCATGTGAAATTTATTGTCAATCAGTGTTGCTTCCTAAGTGGACAGTTTGATTTCACAGAAGTGTGATTGACTTGGAGTTACATTGTGTTGTTTAAGTGTTCCCTTTATTTTTTGAGCAGTGTATATATATATATATATATATATATATATATATATATATATATATATATATATACACAAGAAAAGGTTATACTGTTCACACATAAGCCAGCTTTTGACATTCTTTTTAAAAGTGGTTATGGTTGGTATGGCTTTGAGTTGCTGTGGTAGTTTGTTCCACCCAACAGTGTCGGTATATAGAAATGTGTTCTTACCAGATAGACTCTTACATTTAAAACAGTGAATATGGTATTATGCTGGTGGACGTCTTTAACAAATGAAAAATAGCTGGATAGGTACCTGGGGGCAGAGTCCGTGAACTCTGTGGACCAGACCAAGTTGAATTAATACAACAACAAAAAATCCACAGCCAGCCTAGCTGCTTAAAATGCTCAACCTCCAGATGAGTAAAAAAGTCAAAGTCAAAAGTCACCATTATTAGTCAGTTGTACAACCGAATGCCTTCAACCGAAATGTGTCTTCCGCATTTAACCCAACCCCTCTGAATCAGAGAGGTGCGGGGGGCTGCCTTAATATCGACATCCACGGCGCCCGGGGAACAGTGGGTTAACTGCCTTGTTCAGGGGCAGAACGACAGATTTTTTTTTCCTTGTCAGCTCGGGATTTGAACTTGCAACCCTCCGGTTACAAGTCCAACGCTCTAACCACTAGGCTACCTGCCGAGTAGAGGGGGGTTTGAGTACAATTCTTGCAAACTTGTTTTGGCTGGTCTGTAGCTTATTATATGTTGAGGCTGCTGGTGAACAATGATGTGCAGGCATAATCAAAGAGACACTGGACTAGTGCACTTGCCAGAGTCTCTAGGGTGCCTATAGCTAGGTTTCCATCGAACTTTGGGACAGATTTTCATGCAATTATTCTGAGAAAAAAGAAGAAGAAGTTAAATGGGTTTCCATCGCATTTTCAATTCTTGGCATACTAATGGTTTTGTTCCAAAAAATGTAATGTAGGTATAGCGAATGTGCTCACTCTGATATTGGCATGTGCGCTCTAGCCAACAGCTCACAGATACAGTGCGGGTATAGCCTATGAGATTATAATGGACAAAAGTATGAGATTATTTTTATTTGTCAAACAGCAGCCAAGCATCGATCATCATGTTACCAGAATAATACTGAGCCTTTCTAGACCTTATAAACTGTAGAGTAGACCCACAACTCATCCAAATGGAATGAAACATTCAAATCACAGGGCTTTTGCGTCGTTATTGAAATGACATTTTCACTGCAGCCTAGAGTAAAATGTTGTGTACTCACTTGAAAACAATAATGCAATTATTCATTGCATTGTGGAGTTGTAGGCTAGTCTAGGTAGGATAATTGTATTGTCCCTCAACAAGATCAATAGGGGAGCGTGCCTCATGTCTTCACTGTTCTTTCATACGCATTGATGCACCTGGCCTCTCCGCTGCCTATCAGCTATTCTTATTTGTTCTTGTGGATTCATATTGAAAATCGATCCAGCTTTGAATGATTTTATGTGTGGTATGATTGCTAGTTAGGCTATTGCAGATCTGGACAAACGATCCACCTACCACTATTGTCACTATGAATGGTGGATAGAGGGCGGGATAGACAGACTGGTAGACTTCATTGACCTGTGGTATAGTAAAAGTTAGTGCATGGAAAAGCGTGGTGCATAAGGGAAGTACCAAAACACCTTGATAGGGGAGGCACCTGCAAGCATATGAGGAAATTTGGCTAGGATAGAAGAAATTATATCGGAAAACCTGCAAAAGAGCGAATGTAAACCATGGAAAAAAACACACTACACTCCCCTGTGCCCAATAAAAAAACACACAACCCTCCCCAAAGCAACAAAAAAAAGTTGGACAACCCTCCCCTATTTTGGACAACTCCCCCACCCCAGTACATTACTAACTGTCCCTTATTACGTGTGTACCCACATGTCATTCCCACCAATGGAGTCATTATATTTAGCTACTGTATATTCAATTATGGCCAGGACATGTATCACAGCCACATTATGCCCATACTCCACCTATTATTTGATACATTGGGGTTACCTCCCTCATATCAAACCAACACATACCAGACACTTTGTGGAAAGGTGAAGAGAAACAATTAGCTAGTGGTGGACTATGGTGTTACTTAGCTAGAGCTGACCGTCGGCTTTTCGTTTTACAGCTTAACGTTGCTGGCTAATAAGTAATTAGCTATCTAGCTAGTTCGCTATCGTTAGTAAGTAGATTCCACTCAACTCAAGGTATAGTATAGCGATTTATTTTATTTTCCAATTACTTCGCTTATGTATCAAGTTGAAGCTGGGTTGCCCAAGTTGTTCGGTGATTACTGTTCAAGCTAGCTAGCAAGCTAAACAGATGGCTCTGAAACTCTGAAGTGCATCCGTTTGACCTCATGCACTTAAGAAAACTCAACCAATCACATGACACAACACTGGACTGACAACACTAGACTCAAGCATTTGTTAGTTCGGCCATCACTCCAGTGAAAGTGACCAATCTAAGGTTTATAGACACACACCCACCTCTAGCCCACCAGCCTGAAATTCATTAGAGAGAAAAAAGACCCGAAGGTGCCAAGTCTTGAGAGAGAGCACATCCTCTGCTTTCTCGACTTGGCACATCCTCTGCTTTCTCGACATGGAACATCCTCTGCTTTCTCGACATTGGCACATCCTCTGCTTTCTCGATGTGGCACATCCTCTGCTTTCTTGACGTGGCACATCCTCTGCTTTCTCGACGTGGCACATCCTCTGCTTTCTCGACATGGCACATCCTCTGCTTTCTCGACTTGGCACATCCTCTGCTTTCTCGACGTGGTACATCCTCTGCTTTCTCGACTTGGCACATCCTCTGCTTTCTTGACGTGGCACATCCTCTGCTTTCTCGACGTGGCACATCCTCTGCTTTCTCGACGTGACACATCCTCTGCTTTCTTGACCACATCTCTGCACTATCGACTGGTCTGTGTGCTCACGGGATTCATCCTATGCACTCTCGAATCAGTGTTTGCTTGCTCAATTATGTTTCGTCACGCTCGACAGCGGCATCTCACGCGCAATGGACTTTAGAGGCTGATTATTCTCTGTGTGTGTGTGATCAGCGGGGTCCCATTCACTTCAGATGCCTAACATGGATCTGCAATTAGGACCCCTCAAATGGACCCCTGTGTGTCCCAGCCCTAAAACCAATTCTGATTCAGGTCATGCTAACCAGAAGTCAAGATGGTTCTTCCCGCGTTTGGCTTTGTGTTGTTTATTTCTTTGTCTCCTCCATGATGAGCGGTGTTATGTCTGATTTTGAATCAGCTGTGATGGTGGTTTCTTCCTTCCCCAGGCTAACCCTGTCCTCTTCTCTTCTCTCACCAGGTGTCCTAAAGCTCAGAATGAGTGCTGTAGGGGAAAGTGCCCTGGATCCTGCCACGCCAGAGTCCCGCAAGAGGAAGGGGTCACCATGCGACACCTCAGAGCAGAGGTAAGAACACGGTGCATGTACCTTTTTAATCACTTAGCAGATACTTATCCAGAACGATTGACGAGATGATGATGACGACGATGGTCTTCATTGCCTTTCAAGAGTAAATTCTTTCCACCACTACACATACTCAACAAGAAGCATCCCCTCAGAAGTACAGTATAGCCTTGCTGCTACCCTTCAGATGTGTTCTCTCATGTTCATCTGTGTTTGCATAGTAACCCAAGAAGCTACCTGATTCTATGGCCCTGTTGGTGTTGAGGAATAAGAGTTTGAGCCTGTGCACACTAAGCTTGAATTCTTGTGTTATCATGCAGTTATGTCAATGGAAGATTTGTGTGAGAATTTGAGAGATTTTGAGAGTATACAGTGCATTCGGAAAGTATTCAGACCCCTTGACTTTTTACACATTTTGTTACGTTACAGCCTTATTCTAAAATGGATTAAATAATTTTTTTCCTCATCAATCTACACACAATGCCCCATAATGACAAAGCAAAAACAGGTTTTTAGACATTTTAGCAAGTTTATTACACCTGCATTTGGGGAGTTTATCCCATTCTTCTCTGCAGATCTTCTCAAGCTCTGTCGGGTTGGATGGGGATTATCGCTGCACAGCTATTTCCAGGTCTCTCCAGAGATGTTCGATCGGGTTCAAGTCCGGGCTCTGGCTGGGCCACTCAAGGACATTCAGAGACTTGTCCTGAAGCCACTCCTGCATTGTCTTGGCTGTGTGCTTAGGGTCATTGTCTTGTTGGAAGTTGAACCTTCGCCCCAGTCTGAGGTCCTGAGCAGGTTTTCATCAAGGATCTCTCTGTACTTTGCTCCGTTCATCTTTCCCTCAATCCTGACTAGTCCCCCAGTCCCTGCCACTGAAAAACATCCCCACAGCGTGATGCTGCCTCCATCATGCTTCACCGTAGGGATGGTGCCAGGTTTCCTCCAGACGTGAAGCTTGGCATTTAGGCCAAAGAGTTCAATCTTGGTTTCATCAGACCAGAGAATCTTGTTTCTCATGGTCTGAGAGTCCTTTGGGTGCCTTTTGGCAATCTCCAAGCGGGCTGTCATGTGCCTTTTACTGAGGAGTGGCTTACATCTGGCCACTACCCCAAAGGCCTGATTGGTGGAGTGCTTCAGAGATGGTTGTCCTTCTGGAAGGTTCTCCCATCCCAGGAACTCTGGAGCTCTGTCAGAGTGACCATCGGGTTCTTGGTCACCTCCCTGACCAAGGCCCTTCTCCCCCGATTGCTCAGTATTGGCAGGGCGACCAGCTCTAGGAGGAGTCTTGGTGGTTCCAAACTTCTTACATTTAAGAATGATGTAGGCCACTGTGTTCTTCAGGACCTTTAATGCTGCAGAAATAGTTTGTTACCCTTCCCCAGATCTGTGCCTCGACACAATCCTGTCTTGGAGCTCAATTCCTTCGACCTCATGGCTTGCTTTTTGCTCTGACATGCACTGTCAACTTTAGGACCTTATATAGACAGGTGTGTACCTTTCCAAATCATGTCCAATCAATTGAATTTACCACAAGTGGACTCCAATCAAGTTGTAGAAACATCTCAGGGATGATCAATGGAAACAGGATGCAAAACAGGATGCACCTGAGCTCAATTTCGAATCTCATAGCAAAGGGTCTGAATAGTTATGTATTTCTATTGTTATTTTTTTATATATTTGCAAAAATTTCTAAACCTGTTTACGCTTTGTCATTATGGGGTATTGTGTGTAGATTGATGAGGATTTTATCCATTTTAGAATACGGCTGTAATGTGTCAATGTGGAAAAAGTCTAGGGGTCTGAATACTTTCCGAATGCATTGTACTGTATATGGGGATTTGGCCCTATAGATGCTCTGTTAGTGGCAGAAGGTTGCAGAGGAGGTGTGTGTGTGTAGTTGGGCTAGCTGAATGATAGCTAGGGTCTCCTCTACAAGGCCTCAGTAGGCTGATGTAACTGCAGTTTGATCCACCGCACAGTACAGAGTTGCCTGTCCGTTTCTACACCAACCCCGTGCAGCGCCTGACATGCACACACATACCACGCCTGTGCACGAGCAGCCTTGGCAATGTTTTATTTAATTTAACCTTTACTTCACTAGGCAAGTCAGTTAAGAACAAATTCTTATTTACAATGACAGCCTATGAACTGTCTTGTTCAGGGGCAGAACAACAGATTTGTACCTTGTCAGCTCAGGGATTCGATCTAGAAATCTTTCGGTTACTGTCCCAACGCTCTAACCACAAGGCTAGCTGCCGCCCCAATGCACTGACCTACTGTCATCTCCCACACACACACTTACTCACTCACTCACCCACTCACTCACTCACTCGCATATACATACAATTAGGGCTGGGCGATATGGCCTAAAAATTATATCGCAATTTTTTTCAAACTTATGGGCGATTCACGATATGTATCTAAATTTTTTTTAGGGTTTGCTCTAAATAAGCGTAATTATTTTTATCAAAATAGTTGAAACTGCTTTTTTTGCACTTGGCTGTAAAGTCTATGAAAATGCCCTTTTTGTTACAAATGTAACTAGAACCATGCATAATGCACATTCACTAACATCTTGTAGCAGGCATTGGGCTACAGAAAATGAACACAGGTCTCATCAACAGTGTCAAGCCCACGTGCTAGTGATTAGCCAGCTAATCTTTATATTTCAAGTTTAGCCAACTTGGATGTGCTAGCTAACAGGGTTGAACAGTTGAATTGTTATGAACAAACCCTTCTGTCTCCAACTGTTTGAAGAGCATGTTAACCTGTCCGCTTTGTTCAGATGTTGAAATCAAGTGGCCTACCTTATTTTTTAGATTGAGAACAAATTGCCAATTCCTTATATAATTGTGTTTTATGCTTATTGCCCATTTCTAAAACACGGACTAGACAGCTAGTATAACAGTCTAAATCAAATCAAATCAAATCAAATTTTATTTGTCACATACACATGGTTAGCAGATGTTAATGCGAGTGTAGCGAAATGCTTGTGCTTCTAGTTCCGACCATGCAGTAGTATCTAACAAGTAATCTAACAAATTCACAACAACTACCTTATACACACAAGAGTAAAGGAATGAATACGAGTATGTACATATAAATATATGGATGAGCGATGGCTGACCGGCATAGGCAAGATGCAGTAGATGGTATGGAGTACAGTATATACACATATATATGAGATGAGTAATGTAGGATATGTAAACATTATATAAATGGCATTGTTTAAAGTGGCTAGTGATACATTATTTCATCCAATTATAATTATTAAAGTGGCTAGAGATTTGGGTCGATGACCGAACGGCATAGGCAAGATACAGTAGATGGTTTAGAGTACAGTGTATACATTTGATATGAGTATGTCGGATACGTAAACATTATATACAAAATTGTTTAAAGTGGCTAGTGATACATTTGTTACATCCAATTCCTATGTATAAAGTGGCTAGAGATTTAAGTCAGTATGTTGGCAGCAGCCACTCAATGTTAGTGATGGCTGTTTAACAGTCTGATGGCCTTGAGGTAGAAGCTGTTTTTCAGTCTCTCGGTCCCAGCTTTGATGCACCTGTACTGACCTCGCCTTTCTGGATGATAGCGGGGTGAACAGGCAGTGGCTCGGGTGGTTGTTGTCCTTGATGATCTTTTTGGCCTTTCTGTGACATCGGGTGGTGTAGGTGTCCTGGAGGGCAGGTAGTTTAACCCGGTGATGCGTTGTGCAGTCCTCACTACCCTCTGGAGAGCCTTACGGTTGTGGGCGGAGCAGTTGCCGTACCAGGCGGTGATACAGCCCGACAGGATGCTCTCGATTGTGCATCTGTAAAAGTTTGTGAGTGATTTTGGTGACAAGCCAAATTTCTTCAGCCTCCTGAGGTTGAAGAGGCGCTGTTGCGCCTTCTTTACCACGCTGTCTGTGTGGGTGGACCAATTCAGTTTGTCCGTGATGTGTACGCCGAGGAACTTAAAACTTTCCACCTTCTCCACTACTGTCCCCTCGATGTGGATAGGGGTGCTCCCTCTCCTGTTTCCTGAAGTCCACGATCATCTCCTTTGTTTTGTTGACATTGAGTGAGAGGTTATTTTCCTGACACCACACTCCGAGGGCCCTCACCTCCTCTCTGTAGGCCGCCTCGCCGTTGTTGGTAATCAAGCCTACCACTGTAGTGTCGTCAGCAAACTTGATGATTGAGTTGGATGCGTGCTTGGCCACGCAGTCATGGGTAAACAGGGAGTACAGGAGAGGGCTGAGAACGCACCCTTGTGGGGCCCCAGTGTTGAGGATCAGCGGGGTGGAGATGTTGTTTCTACCCTCACCACCTGGGACCGGCCCGTCAGGAAGTCCAGGACCCAGTTGCACAGGGCTGGGTCGAGACCCAGGGTCTCGAGCTTAATGACGAGCTTGGAGGGAACTATGGTGTTAAATGCTGAGCTGTAGTCGATGAACAGCATTCTTACATAAGTATTCCTCTTGTCCAGATGGGTTAGGGCAGTATGCAGTGTGATTGCGATTAAGCGCTGCCTGTGGACCTATTGGGACGGTAAGCAAATTGGAGTGGGTCTAGGGTGTCTGGCAGGATGGAGGTGATATGATCCTTGACTAATCTCTCAAAGCACTTCATGATGACGGAAGTGAGTGCTACGGGCGATAGTCATTTAGCTCAGTCACCTTAGCTTTCTTGGGAACAGGAACAATGGTGGCCCTCTTGAAGCATGTGGGAACAGCAGACTGGGATAGGGACTGATTGAATATGTCCAGAAACACACCAGCCAGCTGGTCTGCGCATGCTCTGAGGACACGGCCAGGGATGCCATCTGGGCCGGCAGCCTTGCGAGGGTTAACACATTTAAATGTTTTTCTCACATTGGCTGCGGTGAAGGTGACACCGCAGGTTTTGGTAGCGGGCCGTGTCGGTGGCACTGTATTGTCCTCAAAGCGAGCAAAGAAGTTGTTTAGTTTGTCTGGGAGCAGGACGTCATGGTCCGCGACGGGCTGGTTTTCTTTTTGTAGTCCGTGATTGACTGTAGACCCTGCCACATTCCTCTTGTGTCTGAGCCATTGAATTGTGACTCTACTTTGTCTCTATATTGACGCTTAGCTTGTTTGATTGCCTTGCGGAGGGAGTAGCTGCACTGTTTGTATTCAGTCATGTTTCCGGTAGCCTTTACCTGGTTAAAAGCAGTGGTTCGCGCTTTCAGTTTTGGCGCGAATGCTGCCATCAATCCATGGTTTCTGGTTGGGGAAGGTTTTGATATTTGCTATGGGTACAACATCACCAATGCATTTGCTAATAAACTCGCTCACCGAATCAGCGTATACATCAATGTTGTTGTCAGATGCTATCCGGAACATATCCCAGTCCACGTGCTCAAGCAATCTTGCAGCATGGAATCAGATTGGTCGGACCAGCGTTGAACAGACCTGAGAACGGGCGCTTTCCTGTTTTAGTTTCTGTTTGTAGGCTGGGAGCAACAAAATGGAGTCATGGTCAGACTTGCCGAAAGGAGGGCGGAGAATAGCCTTGTATGCATCACGGAAGTTGGAATAACAGTGGTCCAGGATTTTACCAGCCCGGTGGCACATTCGATATGCTGGTAAAATTTCGGGAGCCTTGTTCTTAAATTAGCCTTATTAAAATCCCCAGCCACAATAAATGCAGCCTCAGGATATGTGGTTTCCAGTTTACATAGAGTCCGATGAATTTCTTTCAGTGCCGTCGATGTATCAGCTTGAGGGGGATGTACACGGCTGTGATTATAATCGAAGAGAATTCTCTTGGTAGATAATGCGGTCTGCATTTGATTGTAAGGAATTCTATGTCAGGTGAACAAAAGGACTTGAGTTCCTGTATGTTGTTATGATCACACCACGCCTCGTTAATCATAAGACACACACCCCGCCTTCTTCTTACCAGAGAGATGTTTGTTTCTGTCGGCGCGATGCGTGGAGAAACCAGGTGGCTGTACCGACTCTGATAACGTGTCCTGAGTGAGCCATGTTTCCGTGAAGCAAAGAACGTTGCAGTCTCGAATGTCTCTCTGAAAGGCAACCCTCGATCGGATTTCGTCTACTTTGTTGTCAAGAGACTGTACATTGGCGATTAAAATACTCGGGAGAGGTGCACGATGCGCCCGCCGACGTAGCTTGACCAAAAGACCGGCGCGTTTCCTCTTCTCGGCGCCGCCGTTGTTTTGAGTAGCCACGTGCTATCCAGTCTGTTGTTGTGTTTGGGTTAACGAAAGGAGAATCCTCTTTGGGAAAGTCGTATTCCTGGTCGTAATGTTGGTAAGTTGACGTTGCTCTTATATCCAATAGTTCCTCCCGGTTGTATGTAATAAAACTTAATATTTTCCGGGGTAACGGAAAGTCTTTAGCTAAGATGCTGCTAGCGGTACCCCAATGCCGCGTGTGACAAACTGGGTATACATTTCCAGAATCAATGTTCATTAACACTCATTTTAGTAGTGTCTACTCTGCTCTGCGTGCAATTTGAATAGTTGAGACATAAAAAGTATATTGTTAGACAGGTTAACTTCTCTGTTACAGTAAAATAATGTCTCAATGTGTTTGTGCCCATATTATTATTATTATATATATATTTTTTTTTTTGACTGATTCTGAAATGTAAATATCGAGTTGAAACCAAATGTCAGAGAGGAATATGTGATCTCTCAACTTTGTTGGTGTGAGAGGCAGGGGGAGGGGCTTGGTGTGTGTGTGTGTAAACCATTGAGGAAGAAGCGAAAATAAGGCCAATGCGTTTCTGTGGGCTTATTTTGGACCTAAGCGTGTTGCCTGCCTTCCCGCCTTTGGGACGACGACTCCAATTGTTAGGGCGGAGATGTGCATCTCGTCATTAAATACAGATCTCACACTGGCATTAGTAAAATATAGTCACTCTGACACTCACACACACACACACCAGGGTTTCGGTTTGCCATTAATAGCTTGCTGTTTAAAAAAAAATGAAAAGCAGATAAATAAAATTGGTACCAGATTGACATAGGCTCACATGTCCATAAGGCTAGGGGAAGCTTTGAATTAAATGTCTATCATGTCTATACATAAATACAGTCATTCAAAATGGGCTACTAAAGCATGAGCTTCCCCTAGATTTTAAAAACACGTTTTAAATTGCCTACAGTCGTAGAGAAGAAACGTGTCTGCTATAGCCTAGGCCAATCTACTCATCACATTACGAGCAGTAGGCTATCTTATATAAGTCTGCAAATGTGATCAATCCCATTCTATCTTGTTTTGTAGGCCAAGTATCTCAAGTATCCAAATTTTATCACACATATTTTATCATGTTTACCACATTTCTTCTGCAACTTACTTTCAGCTTCAGCGGGCATAAAAATTGAGAGAACGAGGTCAAGCCGAGCCGTAGTCAGTCCCTGCATTCCTCTAATATCTCACACATGGTCAGTGCAGAGCTAGTAGTCACTCTCTCAGCTCTTAGCCAGGGTTCCTCTCAGCTCGTAGGGCTAGGATAACTCAGTTAGCTGCTGGGCTGCTGCTAGAGTTCGGATGTGGATCTGAGTGCATCCACTGTGTGTACATGTGCGAGTTCCAAGCAGCCCTGGGAGCTTTGAAGAGAGAGAGAGAGAGAGAGAGAGAGAGAGAGAGAAAATAGCATTTCAGTTGATGCCCTGCTAGGTGAAACAATAACACACTGGCAGCAGGGTTAATCCCCCTCTCCTCAGCTGTTCTCTCGCTCTCTGCACTGGTCTGCTTTTCTGCCCTGTCAGCGCTGGTCTCTCCTGCAGCTCTCTGCTCTGGTCCCGCTGCCACCACCTCCCTCTCTCTCTATGTGCTGGCCTCATATAAGCCATGAATTATTGAGAGGCCCGCTGCCCCTGTAGACCCCCCCTCCCCCCAGCCCTTATCCTCCTCTCCCCTCCATCCTTCCCCGTACTCGTTGGTACCAACCCAGCTGCAGCAGCTGACAGTCTGCCTGGATACTCTCTGATGAGCCCAGGGCAGCGTTCCAATACTCTACAATGTCATCTCATTCACCTCTTTGTCTCCTGTCCTTCAGGAAATCCTTCAGCTCCTGAGCGTGTCTGTTGTACTCTGGAACGTGTCTGTTGTACTCTGGAACTGTGTTTTATGGACTCTGTGTCAGGTCAAGTTATCCTTTTTGTTGCGAAGGAGGATTAATTTGGTTGCGGGCTAACACGCCATAAAATCACTTTCAGCAAAGTTTCTCAAAAATATACCTGAACTGTGTGTGTGTGGCTGTCCTTGCAGTGTGGAGAAGCGGCGGCGGGAGCTGGAGTGTCGCTACATAGACGAGCTTGCCGAGCTACTGTCTGCCAACATGGGCGACATTGCCAGCCTCAACGTCAAGCCAGACAAGTGCCACATCCTCAAGAGCACCGTGGACCAGATCCAGCAGATCAAACGGCGCGAGCAGGGTGAGCAACAACACATAAGACACACTTTCTCACTCACTAATGAACCACTAATTTGCATACACACATGCACTGTCTTGCTCTCTCTTTAGTACACACACACACGTTTGTTTTACTATCCTTGTGGGGACCAAACAATTGATTCCCTTTCTAAATCCTATTTTCCCTAACCCCTAACCTTAACTCCTAACTCTATCCCCTAGGCCTAAAATAGCCTTTTTCCTTGTGGGGACAGGCGAAATGATGACCTCTGGCCCCTACAAGGATAGTAAAACAAAAAACACACACATACACCCATTCTCACTCTCATTCCCCTCAGTCACTTTACTGACCCACATGGTCACTTCACTCTGACCCACATGGTCACTTCACTCTGACCCACATGGTCACTTCACTCTGACCCACATGGTCACTTCACCCCCTCACTTCTTTACTCATTTGCTCTTTCTCCCACAATCCCCCACTCCTACTCCCTCTAAAGACGTCTAGGTCGCTAGGTGAATTCTGCCCAGCCGTAGGGACCCCTGGGAAATCATGCTTGTTAGTCCTCAGGGCTGAATGACAAACCAGACTAATAGACTAATCCCACCTTTAACTTACTGAAAGCTCGCTGTGACGCCATTCTGCTGCATCTAATGGATCCTTACATATCCGTCCACACGCATCCTATTTTAGTATACTTAATGCTTACCAGAGCCGCATCTCTGTTCTCTATAGGCCCATATTGCTCTGATGCTTACGTATCATTGCATGCATCTTTTGTACCCTTACATGTCATTAGTTCTATGCATCTGATAGGGCTGCACTCCCAGTTAGTTCTACTTAAGTGCTCAGTGGCGGCGCTTGTACTCCCAGATCGTCTCTTAATCAGTAACTGGTCAGTGTTCAATGGAAAAGCCATAAAACGATAAAAGCCAGAGCATTGGTGTTTGTTCCAGGTCGCACTAATCACACACACAGTGCACACACAAACATGCTCAGACACACACCAGGGATTTTACCTTTTTATTTAACTAGGCAAGTCAGTTAAGAAGAAATTCTTATTTTCATTGACGGCCTAGGAACAGTGGGTTAACTGCCTTGTTCAGGGGCAGAAGTCCAACGCTCTAACCACTAGGCTACCTGCCGCCCCCGGATTGACATTAAGGGTTGCCTATTGCCTGGGGCAAGTGAACTGAGCAGTCACGCAAGTTGAGCCTGCTCTGAGGTTGCCCCACTGGGCAGCTGAATTAATTAAAAAATATATAATAACTTTAAAAAATCCAGTAGCCTAAAACTGATCTTTCTGGTTCCTCCGCATTATTTAAGTGAAAGACAGACAATTCATGGCATTTATGGCAGTCAGGCAAGTTGAGCCTGCTCTGAGATTTGTTTTACTGATAACAACCAAAGCACAATGAATTCCAGTACTGATCTTTCTGATCCCCCAAATGTGTAGGAGAAAGGCAGGCTGTATATGGTACTTCTAATGTGTAGGAGAAAGGCAGGCTGTATATGGTACTTCTAATGTGTAGGAGAAAGGCAGGCTGTATATGGTACTTCTAATGTGTAGGAGAAAGGCAGGCTGTATATGGTACTTCTAATGTGTAGGAGAAAGGCAGGCTGTATATAGTACTTCTAATGTGTAGGAGAAAGGCAGGCTGTATATAGTACTTCTAATGTGTAGGAGAAAGGCAGGCTGTATATGGTACTTCTAATGTTTAGGAGAAAGGCAGGCTGTATATAGTACTTCTAATGTGTAGGAGAAAGGCAGGCTGTATATAGTACTTCTAATGTGTAGGAGAAAGGCAGGCCGTATATGGTACTTCTAATGTGTAAGAGAAAGGCAGGCTGTATATGGTACTTCTAATGTGTAGGAGAAAGGCAGGCCGTATATAGTACTTCTAATGTGTAGGAGAAAGGCAGGCTGTATATAGTACTTCTAATGTGTAGGAGAAAGGCAGGCTGTATATGGTACTTCTAATGTGTAGGAGAAAGGCAGGCTGTATATGGTACTTCTAATGTGTAGGAGAAAGGCAGGCCGTATATAGTACTTCTAATGTGTAGGAGAAAGGCAGGCCGTATATGGTACTTCTAATGTGTAGGAGAAAGGCAGGCCGTATATGGTACTTCTGTGTATAAATAGCTAATTTACATTGTCAGAAGATCATAATCTTCTGGCAACCAAAAAATACTCCTGACCTGTCCGAAGGGTAGTGCTTAAGTTGTAAATGTGTAGGTGCCAGAACAGAAAGTGATTGCTAGAGGGGGATGACCTGGGGGGCCTCTGAGGTACCGGAAAGGATGGGAAAAACCACACCTTTATAATAAAGCAGTGCATGCATATCATCGCATTTGCTTAGTGACATAGAGCATTAGAGTAGAGGCCCGTAAAGAAGTTGCTCACATGGGGAACAGTTTTTGGCCTTTTATAAACACATTTCATACAATTCTATGTCATTTTATATGACTGGAGACTTTAATAGAATATTTTTTAATACCAAACAAATGATCGAAATGACAGTTACAGGAAATTATAGTCCTAGAAAAGCTTTCACTGACTTAGCCAATGATGTGCAGCTCACTTGCCGACGATGGCCGATACTTTCATGCCAAAAGCCAATCTCTCTTGTTTTACTTTGTAAAACCATGTTTACTCGATAGGCCTGTTTGGAAGTTGATAAAATATTTTGTCAGCCTACTGTCAGATTAGACTTTTCTTTTAAGCAGGAACCATTCGCTTTCCAACCTATGGTTTCCTGCGATTGCAAAAGGCTGTTCGCTGACAGATATGTTGTGCGTTCCCGGGCTATATGCCTTGTGATTGGGCAACATAAACACTATCCACAGCTAGGCTATTTGTTTAAAGAAGCTACTGGTCCTATGTAGCTAAATTATAGGCCTACTCCTGGTGTAGTATTCTGAATGATTTAATTTATTTCAGACAGCAGTAATTCTATAACTGCAGGCGCGCTACTCTCTGTCACCACAGCAACGGCCACGCATTGGTCTGAAACATAGGCTATAATGTTGCGCAAACCAAAATCTACATTTTCACATTACGTTTATTTAGGGGGCAGGAGAATTAAATCTGATCACGTTTATTAGAATTTTTACATTGCAAACATATTTTTAATTTTTCATGTAGAGGAAGCCTACTGGATCCGGCCAAATACAGTGAGGGAAAAAAGTATTTGATCCCCTGCTGATTTTGTACGTTTGCCCACTGACAAAGAAATTATCAGTCTATCATTTTAATGGTAGGTTAATTTGAACAGTGAGAGACAGAATAACAACAAAAAAATCCAGAAAAACGCATGTGAAAAATGTTATAAATTGATTTGCATTGTAATGAGGGAAATAAGTATTTGACCCATCTGCAAAACATGACTTAGTACTTGGTGGCAAAACCCTTGTTGGCAATCACAGAGGTCAGACGTTTCTTGTAGTTGGCCACCAGGTTTGCACACATCTCAGGAAGGATTTTGTCCCACTCCTCTTTGCAGATCTTCTCCAAGTCATCAAGGTTTCGAGGCTGACATTTGGCAACTCGAACCTTCAGCTCCCTCCACAGATTTTCTATGGGATTAAGGTCTGGAGACTGGCTAGGCCACTCCAGGACCTTAATGTGCTTCTTCTTGAGCCACTCCTTTGTTGCCTTGGCCGTGTGTTTTGGGTCATTGTCATGCTGGAATACACATCCACGGCCCATTTTCAATGCCCTGGCTGAGGGAAGGAGGTTCTCACCCAAGATTTGACGGTACATGGCCCCGTTTATCGTCCCTTTGATGCGGTGAAGTTGTCCTGTCCCCTTAGCAGAAAAACACCCCCAAAGCATAATGTTTCCACCTCCATGTTTGACGGTGGGGATGGTGTTCTTGGGGTCATAGGCAGCATTCCTCCTCCTCCAAACACGGCGAGTTGAGTTGATGCCAAAGAGCTCCATTTTGGTCTCATCTGACCACAACACTTTCACCCAGTTGTCCTCTGAATCATTCAGATGTTCATTGGCAAACTTCAGATGGGCATGTATATGTGCTTTCTTGAGCAGGGGGAACTTGCGGGCGCTGCAGGATTTTAGTTATTCACAGCGTAGTGTGTTACCAATTGTTTTCTTGGTGACTATGGTCCCAGCTGCCTTGAGATCATTGACAAGATCCTCCCGTGTAGTTCTGGGCTGATTCCTCACCGTCCTCATGATCATTGAGGTCTTGCATGGAGCCCCAGGCCGAGGGAGATTGACAGTTCTTTTGTGTTTCTTCCATTTGCGAATAATCGCACCAACTGTTGTCACCTTCTCACCAAGCTGCTTGGCGATGGTCTTGTAGCCCATTCCAGCCTTGTGTAGGTCTACAATCTTGTCCCTGACATCCTTGGAGAGCTCTTTGGTCTTGGCCATGGTGGAGAGTTTGGAATCTGATTGATTGATTGCTTCTGTTGACAGTTGTCTTTTATACAGGTAACAAGCTGAGATTAGGAGCACTCCCTTTAAAAGTGTGCTCCTAATCTCAGCTCGTTACCTGTATAAAAGACACCTGGGAGCCAGAAATCTTTCTGATTGAGAGGGGGTCAAATACTTATTTCCCTCATTAAAATGCAAATCAATTTATAACATTTTTCACATGCGTTTTTCTGGATTCTTTTGTTGTTATTCTGTCTCTCACTGTTCAAATAAACCTACCATTAAAATTATAGACTGATCATTTCTTTGTCAGTGGGCAAACGTACAAAATCAGCAGGGGATCAAATACTTTTTTCCCTCACTGTAGGTCCCGGAAACAAAACTGTAAAAACGGAGAGGTGCCGGATCCTGTTCCGTAAGGTTCCAGCTCAAATGAAGCACTCCCGAAGGGCAAGTGCCTTTTAGACTTTAATGTCAATCCCTGCACACTGCCAGTATGGGAGTAGCCATAGATGTCACTCTACAGCAGTGGTAGTACTCACTAATATTTCTGAGGAAGACACTTTTAAACAACCACACTGGGCGAGCTGCCATACCCATTGGAGAACGGGGGTTACAGAGTCAAATTGATTCATACAGGATATCAAATGTATTCATACATTAATCAATCTATTCACTATCAAGTTATTTGTATCAGAAACAAATAAAACTAGTTTAATTCGGGCCTTATTGCCAATATCTCAATAAAAGTTAATACAAAGATATGCCAAATCATGTAATGTCAAGTTCTATACCGAAGGAAGTATGCTTTGGAGTGATTGAAATGCATCAGAAATGTATTAGAATTATTCTGTTCAGATCCACAACTCCTCTTCTAATGAGTCCTGCACAGCTTGTGCGTCCTAGATGGAAGCATAATATACGTATGTGTTCCTGAGAGTCTGAGCTTTCAGGAATGGGGTCATAGTCGATAATAGCTCCAACTGCTCAAAAGATAGAGCCAAATTTGTAGCAGGGACATGATTTCAAGATGTGTGCTTTTACCGCTACATTTGTCCCAGCCACTAATAGCGGATATCGACGGTTACTCACATAACTACGGTTCTATGAACTGAGGGGGACATTCAGATGTCTGAGGAAAACATGCACAACAAATGTATTCAGCATATTTCTGTAAGCTGCCAATGAAGTTGCCGAGAGTTGCTCAATGACTATGGGGGTTTTAAAGTCATCTTACAAAATAATAATTGGGTGGGTTGCTGTCAGTGGCAGCGTTTCATTCCATGTATTTTTCTATCTGATGACTTATTCATCAAAACAGTATGAGTAATGTACAGTGCATTTGGAAAGTATTCAGACCCCTTGACTGTTTTCCACATTTTGTTAAGTTACAACCTTATTCTGATAAATAATTAAATATATTTTTTCCCTCATCAATCTACACACGATACCCCATAATGACAAAAACAAAAACAGGTTTTTGGAAATGTATAAAAAATGAAAAACTTAAATATCACATTTACATAAGTATTCAGACCCTTTACTCAGTACTTTGTTGAAGCATCTTTGGCAGCGAATACAGCCTTGAGCCTTCTTGGGTATGCCGCTACAAGCTTGGCTGTATTTGGGGAGTTTCTCCCATTCTTCTCTGCAGATCCTTTCAAGCTCTGTCAGGTTGGATGAGTACTGTTGCTGCACAGCTTTTTTCAGGTCTCTCCAGAGATGTTCGATAGGGTTCAAGTCCGGGCTCTGGCTAGGCCACTCAAGGACATTCAGAGACTTGTCCTGAAGCCACTCCTGTGTTGTCTTGGCTGTGTGCTTAGGGTCATTGTCCTGTTGGAAGGTGAACCTTCGCCTCAGTCTGAAGTCCTGAGCGCTCTGAAGCAGATTTTCATGAAAGATCTCTCTGTACTTTGCTCCGTTTGTCTTTTCCTCGATCCTGACTAGTCTCCCAGTCCCTGCCGCTGAAAAGCATCGCCACACTAGATGCTGAAGCATGACGTCTATAGGTAGAACAAAAGGCCCCCATAGCACCCCCAGGCCTGTACATCCCCAGGGCCTGAGCCACTCTGAAGCGTACAATCAGCTTGTTTCTAGGCCTAACCAGAGCCCTGAATACATTTCGGGTTCTGAACTTGACCTCGGCAGAAGTGTGTTAACGCTGTTTGGACATGGCCTTTCACCTGTTTTAACAGAGCTTCTCACAAGGCAGCCTCCCTCCAGGCCCTGACATCTAGCCAGTGTTGTCTCAGGGTTAACTCATTCTCAGAGAACAACCTGAAATGCCTTGAGGGGAGTAATATTCTTCTAGTGGTCCCAACCCATCTTGTTATCATTCTCTGTGTTTGGGGGTTAACACACTCTTATATAAAGGTTAAGTTGGGGTAAAGTATTGTTCCCTGAGGTACAATAAAAATCTACATACAGATAATGTACCTTCACAGGTGCACATCTCACTGTACTGTTCATTACCTTTTATGGAACTTGTCAAATCAAATTGTATTGGTCACATACACATATTTAGCAGATGTTATTGCGAGTGTAGCGAAATGCTTGTGTTCCTAGCTCCAACATGTGCGGATAATCTAGTATAATGGTTCATTTTTGTACCCAATATTTTGAATATAAAGGTACAGTCATCACACACTCAAAAAAAGAACATCTGTATTTTGTTTACCCTTTGTGTACCCTTATGATTATTGATGGTACTGATCTTAACCTTGGCTAAGCAGAAAAGCTACAAATTAACATTGTATTGAAGAACCATAAGGTACAATGATGAAGAAGAATTGGCCATTTTATTTACAGAATTGTAATACTGTTTTATAACGTTGGGGCCTCATTATATTGGAGGCGTGGCTTAGTGGGGGGCATGGCTTTCAGTTATTTATTTTTGGACAACCTTGAATCGAAGTGTTGTACCAGTTTAAGTGGTTTATGGTTTTCATAATTAAAGTTCTAAAGGCTAACATAACATGTGACAGTAAATAGCTGTAATTAATATTTTACAGACCTTACCCAACATGGACCTTTTGGCATAATGGTTAAAGTGTTGGCTTGTCGCAGGACCCAGGTTTGAGTCCCAGGTGGGGCTACCCCCTGAATTTGCTATATTGGTGTCAGAAGTGGGATGGCGGAGAGGCGTGTACACTTGAGGCACTTGGTTTAAAGAAGAGGTCAATTTTTGCCTATTCATATGAACAAATGGCTTTGTCACTGTGGTGGTACCCCAAAAATTCACATTTGTACCTTTTCTAAAGGTACGCTTTTGTACTCTATGACTATATGTAAAAAAGATACTGTCTTGTATTAACTGCAAGGGTACAATTAAGTATATATAACTAATAGTACAATGGGTGTACCTTACCAGGTACCACTATAGTGAAGTGTTTGTGCCCCTTTAAGTACAATTCAGTACCTTTTTTTCTGAGAGTGTAGGTCATAAATGAAAACCTATGTAGTAGTAATGTAGTTGTTTTTGGCTACTAGGAATGGGAACCTATAGGCTTTGAAATGATGGGCTAGACCTGTGTTGCAAACAACCGTGTCCGATTTAGGTCAGCGCCTTAACATTTTTATTTAACTTGAGACCCCTCTGAGCATGACACTCATTATGTTACGACCACACCATTGGAATAATGAGAACTCTCATAGCCTGGATGGAAACTAAAGCAGTTAGAGTAGGATAATGATGTCGTTGTCCCTGAGGCTCTGATCTAAGTTCAGGTTTTTCTTTTTCACTCTGATGTTTAAGGTTAGGATTTGGGGGAGAGAAAGAAGATATGTGTCTAAGGGACTACATGGTTCAGTATGTATTTCCCCAGCTTTCTCCCTGCCATCAGATATCCCATCAAGCATCCTGTTAGTATGGACACACACAAGCGGCGGGCGTTTCTATTAGACACACACCACAGGTCTTAAGATGGCTGCCTAGCAGAAAGGCAACGTCTTTTAATTCCTGGCCCTGATTCCCATCATCACAAACAGGCTTGGAGACTCAGAACGTTGGAATAAATTAGAATATTTCTTCCAGCCCTGGTTTCCTATCTGGAATAGGGTAGTACTGGAGGCCCAACGGACTAAGAGAGGGCTGGTGTTGGCCTTGAACAGGCAGGCAGGGAGACAGGCAGGCAGGCAGGCAGAGAGACAGGCAGGCAGGGAGACAGGCAGGCAGGGAGACGCAGTGGAGTAGAAGTGTAAGAGTAAATAGTGGCGCTCACTTGCCTGCACCAGAATTAGCACACGCAACGGTGGCTCCCCAAAAGCCTCTCGGTGCTGTGTAGAAGGTGCCATTTTCCCTGTTTCAGCCTCAGTGAAATGAGGGGAAACATTAGGGTCAGGGTGTGTGTGTTTTCCTGTGTGTTTTCCTCCTTGTAAGGCTTTGGGGGTTCTTGAACGAGATGAGATCCTCTGTTTATTTTCAACCCCCACCCGCATGAGCCTACTTCAAACTGACATAACCATGACATGAGGTTGTCAGGGTCCTAGCGGCCCCTGCGATGTCAGTCATAGCGAGGATGTGTGAGAGAGCAGCCAATGGCTGAGATCCCTGCCCCCTGGCCTTGTGCAAAAGGGCCTCTCGCACAGCCCAGCTTCCCTTTCCCCTACGCAGGGAGAACCAGGAACACACACCGCTCTGCTCACCCCTCCTCCTCTCCCTAGACCCGCACTCTGCTCCTTTGTGCCCCTCTCTCTCTCGCTCTCTCGCTCTCTCTCTCTCTCTCTCTCTCTCTCTCTCTCTCTCTCTCTCTCTCTCTCTCTCTCTCTCTCTCGTCCTTGCAACTCTCCCCTCTTTCACCTCTTGCCCCCTCTGTGTCCCCATCCACCCACTCCCGCTCTCACCCCTCTCCTATCTGATTCTGAGATAGACAAGGACAGACCCTGACTTCTCAGAAGACTCCAGATGTGTTACTTAACTATTTTGGGAAAAAATCTCATCCTCAACAGGAGAAAAATACTCAGTATCCTGTTAGTCCCACCAATTACAAACAACTGGAATTGCCCATGCATTTGCACACTTGAGAAGTTAAACACTGCTCTGAATACAACCAGAAAGTGGTACAGTAGTGTATCTGAGTAGTAGTGCAGCGCACGTCCCAACCAGCAGGCCTGCTGCAGGATATTCATGTCTCTGTACCATAAAGTCCTCACCTAGCCCTGGTTGATTTGTCAATAACCTAATTACGGCGGGACTTTGTTGTGTTTTGTTTTTGGTTTCAGTACTTGGCCTCTTGGAATACCACGTGATTCACAGTGATGTGCTCACTCGCCACCCTTATTTTAAGACCTGGGCACCGGCCAGCCTGCCCTTCATAAATATACACTCCTCTCTGTTTGTTTCTCCCTGGAGAGGATACGGAGGAGATTGACTGGTGTGGTCGGGAGTACGGAGAAAAGTACCTCTGTTTCCTCTTCCTCTCTCTCTCTCCTTCCTCTTTCTTTCTAGTATCGCTCTCTGCTCCTGCTGTTGGTTACTTGGTGTGGCAGGTCAGTACAGTGAGCGCTGCGTGTTGACATCACGCTGGTCGTCACCTACATTTTACATTTACATTTGTGTAATTTAGCAGACGCTCCAGAGCGACAATTAGTGCATTCGTCTTACGATAGCTACGTGAGACAACAACATATCACAATCGTGTTCCCTCATTAAAGTAGTTATCAGCAAAGTCAGTGGTAGTAGTAAAAGACAAGTGCATTTAGTTATTTAAAAATAAAAATAGGGGGGCCATCATTGTGATTTATTTAAGATCGTCTTTAAAGGGGTAGGGTTTCAGATGTTTTCGTAAGATGGGTAGGGACTCCACTGTCCTGACGTTAAGGGAAAGCTCGTTCCCCATTGGGTTGCCAGGACAGAAGAGATTTGACTGGGCTGAGCGGGAGCTGCCCTCCAATAGGGGTGGGAGGGCCAAGAGACCAGAGGGGGCCGAACGAAGTACTCGGGGTGGGGTGTATGGTTTGAGCATAGCCTGAAGGTAGGGAAGGGCAGTTCTGTGGGACTGGATCAGGTGTCACCGGCCAAGACTGGGCCCAGTCAGTGAGGAATGAGGGGAGGAGGAGGGGGGGCGAGGGAGGTCCTCTCCTCATTATGGTTGTAGGGTAGTCCTGCCCTGTGAGGACAGTTGATGACAGTGTGGGGGGTGGTGATAGGTACTGGATATGAATAATACAGCCACTCTGACATCAGACTGTAGATTTAGAGCCACCCACAGAGACTCTGGGTAACAGGCTGGCTAACGGAAAGACTGGGACACTTTCTCTTCCTCTTTTCTCTATAGTCCTCCCTTCCTTAATCCCTTACTCTTTCTCATGTCTTCCTCCTTCTCGCTGTATCTCTCTTTCTTCTCATTTATTTGCACTCTTTTCTCTCTATATTTAGGCCTACTGTATTTTTCTTCCTACCCTCTCTCTCTCTCTTTCTCCTTTCTCCTCTCACTCGCTCTCTCCTCTCTTTCTCCTATCCTCATCCTCTCTCTCTCTCTCTCTCTCTCTCTCTCTCTCTCTCTCTCTCTCCTCTTTCTTCTCTCTCTCTCCCTCTCTTTCTCCACTCTCTCTCTCTGTCTCTTTCTCCTCTCGCTCTCTGTCTCTCTCTCTTCGATACAGCTCAGTCTAGTTCTCTGTATCTGTACTCTATTTCACCCTGCAGGCTCAGGCACCAATCATCATCTCTCAGATCAGCATCTTTCTCTCTGTCCACACCAGGGCCAGGCCAGGCCAGGGCGTCAGCAGCCTATCATCAGGTCGTTGATCAGGAAGAGAAAAAAACATTGTCACTTGACAATACACAGATCCACCATCCCCCTCCCTGGCTCTCTCCCTGGCTCCCTCCCTGGCTCCCTCCCTGGCTCCCTCCCTGGCTCCCTCTCCTCATCACTCTCTTTGGCCCTTTTTGTCCATAGTAGAACCTTACACCAGGTCCAAGAAGAGATTTGGGTCATTGTTGAATGGCTTTTTAAGAGTTTTTGACATGGTATATGGAGGAGGGTTAAATTACAAACCCTCCTCCTAGCAGTATTCATTGGTGTCCATTCCAGAATAAAGAGCCCGTTTCGTGCTCACTTCCAGTTGTTGGCTTTAGCTACTGTACAGTACAGTTCCAGAATGCTGTAGTCATGTGCTGTGTTGAGTCCCCCTAACCCTATGAGCTGGACTGATCACACTTCAGCAACAGCCCACACAGTTATTCTCTATTGAATAATACCAGCTTCATTATGAGGGGAATAACTTGTATAACAAGCTACTTAGGAGTTATTACTTGGAGTTACTAAGTAATTACATAATGCCTATGTAATGTTTGATGTCAGTAAAATAAGGAAGACTAAAAGTACATGCTGATCACCCCACGTTCAGTCCCCCCATATTGGAACTCTAATTAAGATCTGTGTGTGCGTTTGCCCCCTGCAGAGAAAGCGGCTATGATGTCACCGGAAGACGAGGTCCAGAAGAGTGACATCTCGTCCAGTAGTCAGGGCATGGTGGAGAAAGAGGCTCTGGGGCCGCTGCTGCTTCAGGTGAGTGACACAATAAAGCTTGGTGGAATTAGAATTTCAGTGAGAGACACAGAAAATATCCACTTATCCATTGATTGAATAATTCAGTAATGCTGCTTTCTAAAGCACAGTTACTCTTTTGTGAGAAGATAATCATCTTATTGAGAAGATATCATCTTATTGAGAAGATAACATCTTATTGAGAAGATAATCATCTTATTGAGAAGATAACATCTTATTGAGAAGATAACATCTTATTGAGAAGATAACATCTTATTGAGAAGATATAATCTTATTGAGAAGATAACATCTTATTGAGAAGATAACATCTTATTGAGAAGATAACATCTTATTGAGAAGATAACATCTTATTGAGAAGATATCATCTTATTGAGAAGATAATCATCTTATTGAGAAGATATCATCTTATTGAGAAGATATCATCTTATTGAGAAGATAACATCTTATTGAGAAGATATCATCTTATTGAGAAGATAACATCTTATTGAGAAGATAACATCTTATTGAGATAAATACATGGGTAGTAATTAGATTGCACCTGCTCACAGTAGATTTATACAAAGTTAGATAAAGTATTGTGTATGTTTTTGTGTAAAAGTTCAAATGTAATTTTCAGGGATGACGGCAATTTAGTTAGAATCTCTCTGTCTTCAATATTTTCTCTGTATTGTCCAGAGTGATTCAGTGACTGTATGTGTGGTTCTCAGGAGGTAGTTTCCCAGTGAGGCCCAGTGTCAGTATGCATGCCATGTTAGTTCCTGGCCCACTTTCCCTGGGGCTGAGAGAGAGGCTGAGGTCCCCCTTCTCCCTTGTTGTGTTCCCCTTCCTCCGGAGGTGTCCGTTTCACTCCCCTTTTGTCCCTCCCTCTGTTTCGGGCCAGGCTCTGGATGGCTTCTTTTTTGTGGTGAACCGCGAGGGCCGGATCGTGTTTGTGTCGGAGAATGTGACGGGTTACCTAGGCTACACCCAGGAAGAGCTGATTACCTCCAGCGTCTACAGCATCCTCCATGTGGGAGACCACGGCGAGTTTGTCCGCAACTTGCTGCCCAAGAGCCTCGGTGAGAACGACAGGAGAGGTGGATGAGAGAAGATGGGATGAGATGAGGCAAGAGAGGATGGTGAAGGAAGGAGAGGAGGGCGAGAGGAAGGAGAGAGAGGGGGGGAGGGTAGGAGAGGTGGAAGAAGATGAGGAGAGGATGAGAAGCGAGAGAGAGGAGGGAGGAAAAGAGAGAAGGACAAAGAAAGAGGAGGAAATTACAAGGCAATGAGGAAAGAGATGAGGAAGGAAGGAGAAGAAGAACATGATAAAGGGGAGATGAAAGAAGGGGATCAATCAAATGTATTTTATGAAGCTCTTTTTACATCAGCAGTTGTCATTAAGTGCTATACAGAACCCCAGCCTAAAACCTCAAAGAGAAAACAATGCAGATGTAGAAGCACGGTGGCTAGGAGAAACTCCCTAGAAAGGCAGGAACCTAGGAAGAAACCTAGAGAGGAACCAGGCTCTGAGGGGGGGCCAGTCCTCTTCTGGCTGTGCCGGCTGGAGATTATAAGAGTACATAACCATTAAGGATGGAGATGAGGTAAGAGAGGAGAGGAACCTTTGCCTCTAGGTACAGTATCATAGCTGTCACAGATCATCATGAGCCTAGTAACCAGGAGTCAACAGAGGGTCAGTGTTCCATGAATCCCCCAGTAATCCCTCTGTATAGACTAGGGAAGGCAGGATGGGTTAATACCAGCAGAGGTTAACAGGTCAACTACCTGCCTGCCTGCCTGCCTGCTTGTCTTCAGTTTAAACTCACTAGACCCTCACTACTACTGTCTCGTTCATTCTCTCCTTATCCCCCTTTTCTCTCTCTCTCTCTCTACCCCAGAAATGTCATCCTGTCTCTTTTCAAACCATTATTATTACATCACACACATCCTGTCTCCCTCATCCTTTCTTTCTTTCTCTCTCGTTCTTCTCACACACTCTCCTGTATGTCCTGTGTGGTGGTGTGTGTCCCCGTTCCTAATGATGTGTGTGTCTGTCTATACCGTTACTGATGTTGTCTTTATGTGTGCGTGTGTGCGTAGTGAACGGGGTGCCGTGGCCCCAGGAGCAGAGTCGGAGGAACAGTAACACATTTAACTGCCGGATGCTAAAGAGGCCTCCTGATGAGGTGGACTCCGAGAACCAGGAGGCACGACAGCAGTACGACATCATGCAGTGTTTTACTGTCTCCCAGCCCAAAGCCATGCCGGAGGAGGGAGATGGTGAGCACACACACGTATACATACAGCTTACTGCACATACACAGATACAT